>OW799234.1:21810000-22217500 GCA_941918925.1 Phyto melanocephala | reverse complement strand
TGGAAGGGAAGCATTCTAGCGATCTCATCATAACTTTTGTCGCCAGTCATACGGCAGACGGACTCCTTGACTTTGTTTACGTCAATTTTACACTTCATTAAGAGTTTGGACTCGGTCATCATTTCAGGTTTTTCTACAACCTGGCAATACAATACAATGTTTGGAATAATATTAGAAAGCTTAAGTAAAACTTGTATGTATATACTTACACTTGCTTCTATCTTCTCCAACCTATTTGCAATTTGTTGTTGGTTGCTCACAATAGACGCCTGTGCATTGCTCAAAACACTTTGGTTTAGAAAAATTTTGATTTGCTAAAACGTAAGAAGAAAATACTGTTAATAAGTAATAATGCATTTCAAATATAAATATATCGCACCCTAAATACAAAAGAGTCACAAATCAAAATACTAAAATGTTCAGGAGAGGCAAAAAACTGTTTATGTAAAAATGATTGTAATATTTAAAGAAAATATTGTTCCATTAAGAAAACATGCAATATTGAAGAAGGTTCTGCTATATTTTTTTCAATTTTATATTATATTTGCAAAAATAAAACAAAATTTTGATTTATGACTCTTTAACTGAAATTTTTTCGATTAGCTAGTGATATTATCTCAAGTTGTGTCTCTTTAACTGATAAAATGTTTTAATTTTGTAAGTTTTCTAACCGCCGACTAAATAGCAAGAAGAATAATTTTAAAAAATCCACAGGAGTGATGAAATGTATGTTTATATTCAAATATTTCTATTAAGATAAGAAATGCTACAATCAGTTTCCATTGTTAATTGAACTTACTTTTTACAACTAAAGAAGCACAATTCAAAATAATATACCACGAAATTTAGCACTTTTTACAGTAATAGAGTCAAAACTCAAAATAAAACTCTTTATGTGTAATAAAAGTAGTCAGTTGTTCTTGAACACATTAACGTAACTAAAAATAATTCTCTTTAGATCATCGTGCAGAAGCAACACACTTAACATAAAAATAGACATAACTGTATTTTTCCAGTTAAAGAAGATAGTGATGTGAAAGAAATTTTTGCAGCAGTTAGAGATGTGTATTCTGAATTCATTTATGGAAAAAAGTCAGTTTTGGAAAATTTTGAGTTGTGACCCTTTTGTATTTAGGGTGCGATATGTATATGAAGAGAAAATAACATTGTATATAAATTAAACTATAATTTTATACTTACATTTTCCTCAAGTTTTTTAATGCGAGTGCTGAGCTCTTTTTGGCTCTTTGCAATATCTTGCAAAACTGAAAGAATATCGAAAATAACATAAAAAAAACTGTTAATTCAATGAGATTTATAAAAACTTAAAACTAAATTTACCCTCAATTTTTGTCATTTTTTGTCTTTGCGCAACATGTACGACTCTTTTGGTATAACGGATTGGTTCGCTAAAGAGTAAAAATAATGAAAAATATTTGTTTTATATTCAACGTTTTCTTTTACTCACGATTTACTTTTTGGGAAATTTCGGCGCAACAATTTTCAAAAATATTTTCTTATATCTAATTATATAATACAAATTGTTATTATGATTTTAATTAATTTATTTTAATAATCTTATTAATTTAATAAGAAAATTCATGAAAAAAGTGATGTAAAATGGAGAAACTCGCTTTCGTAGGAAATGCAAAAATATTTAAAATCTATATCTTCCTTTTTTGACTACTATGGTTTCGTTACTCACTTCACTTGCAATGACTATACCAAGGTCGCTAAACGACTGAAAAGGTTGTTCAAAATAGTTTTTAGTTTTTTGAAAAACTTTACATACAAATTCTTCTGATTCGACTGAATTTGTTACGCCAATTATTTTCATGGGTACAGACTTATTGCTGCAACAAAAGCTGTCCTTATCTTTTTTATGATTTAAACTAAAGCTCCCTAATTTAGACACATTCCTATGATCTTATTTAAGTCTCTGCCTTTCTTCGAGCCTAAGGAATATCTGCTGAAGAATTTTGTTTGGTTTTTTAACAATTTTTTTTCATATATTGCATATAATTTTCAAATTTATATGCCGAAAAAGAATCTAAAGGTCCAAACTGTTTTACACACTCTGCTAAATGTAGCAGTCCATGAACATTGAAACTTACTAGCTCATCACCATAAAATCTACAAAAAAAGTTTACGAAATCTTCTAGCACTTTTCGGGAAATTTCCGCCTCTCTTATATGAGTCCTTTCATTAGAAAGAAGCCTTATAGCACTGTGAAATAACAAAAAGTGATAATATTGATCACTACTGACACAATCTTTTAGAATAAAAATACCTGTATAAAACAAAAATTACCTAAATTCTGTGAATTTCCAACTGCTTATTTCATCTACACTCGTAGGTGCTCGAAAAAATTCAGATGGTATGTACTTAGCGACTAAATTTTATTTTTAAATTATATATTTCTTATTTACTTTATTGATCAAAAGTTCAATCAATTTTTTAGTGTCACCTAAATCAACTAAGTGCATACAATCTAAAGGAAACTGAAAAACCAGTCCAAATCCTGTTTCTTCTAAAATACTTTTTTTCACTTTAATTTTTCTATATGGTGTGAAGGATTACATCTTAATCGAAACGTTACATCCGTTTGTGAAAGACCGACTTCTTTCAAAGAACACACTCTTCTCTCATTATTAAATCATTCCTGACTACATTTGGGACAACCATTCTTACTATTATGAGATACTGCACCTGTGACATATGCCCTACCTGGAGAATCACAAACAAACGAATATTAAACCGCAACAAATTTTTTACCACCTTTACTTCTGCTCAAAAATCTGCCATAAAACTATATTTTTAAAACCTGAAAACAGCCGATCACAAATGGGCTAACATTATGAAAGCCTACAATAGCTCCAGGAATGGGCCACAAAAATCTATTCGAACTTTTAAAAAGTTTTAGACCATCAATGCCTACATCAATAGAAACTTCTTCTTTTCCATCTAAATAATCGAATGAATCTAAGAGAAACTATTTCTATAAACCTAAATACAGAAATTCTCCAACAGGAATGTTCGAAATATTAATATTTTTTCTACTCGTAATTAAGAGAGTTCTGGCCGATAACGGCAAATCTTTTACTAATACTCGTTTTAGCGTATGCGACAAATCTTCAAGTGCGGTTTGAAATACATATGTTATTCCTAACAGCCCATGTATTTATCTCATCACATTTAGTCTCACGATTAGTTTTTCCCATGGAGAACAAATCGGCCTCTACAACAATCGAAGGATTAGGACCTGACTCATTATCAACACTATCACTTTCTGAAATTTCACTACCCACGACCTTACTTAAACACAAAACACCTGCAGATGTTGATGCTATTTGCTCAGAATCACTATTTACGCCAAAAATACGCACTGATTCAATTCTTTTCGAATCATCACTTTTTTCATCATCTTTTTCACATTTTTTTTTCAATTAATTTTCTATATTTTTTTACATTGGACTTAAATGTCCTTTTTTCCTTAGAAAGGCAATTTTGCAAATGCCTTTATCTTTTTTAAAAATCTTTTTTGTTTTAATTATTTTTCACGAAATTTTTTCAGTTTTTTTTTTGTTTGTTTTTCAAATTAAAGTTAATTTTTTTTTGTTTTTTACACATTTTTTTTTTTTTTTTGTTATTAATGTACAATGCACTTATTAGTTTTTTTTAAACAAATCTTTGTATTATTTTAAATTTTTAATCAGGCTTGAGTTCATATTAATATTCTTTATTTTTACAAAGAATTTTTTTTAATTGTGATAAATGAAAGAATAAATCTTGAAAAATTATATTTTTACCGACACTAGCCGAGTGGAATGCATTTTCGAAACCAGCTACGATTTCATCATCAGCACTCTCTGATCGGTGGTTACATGTTGGTTGTAAATATCATCTATTTAACTCACGGGACTTATGCTAATTGAATTCGGTAACTAATTTTTAGTTTTTCCTATTTCATATATTTTTACCACAATGAGTTAGATTGAAATTTTTGCCCAACAGCAACCCTTTTACTTTTGTTTGTTATTATCTTTCATTTTTATCACTATTATTGTCCTGCTCTAGCCACCAGTTAGGTAGCGATAAGAACAGATAATTGTTTTTAACAATCAATGTTTATAATCATTTGTTTTATTTTCTGTGAGGTCAGTATACAACGAAATGTTGACTGACTAACAGTGAATGAATGATTTTTTGCACCGTGCCCTGTGTTTATATAAATTGAATTTTTATTTTGTCGAACTTTTCTGTTTAAACTATTATTTTAAATTTTTAATCAGGCTTGAGTTCATATTAATATTCTTTATTTTTACAAAGAATTTTTTTTAATTGTGATAAATGAAAGAATAAATCTTGAAAAATTATATTTTTACCGACACTAGCCGAGTGGAATGCATTTTCGAAACCAGCTACGATTTCATCATCAGCACTCTCTGATCGGTGGTTACATGTTGGTTGTAAATATCATCTATTTAACTCACGGGACTTATGCTAATTGAATTCGGTAACTAATTTTTAGTTTTTCCTATTTCATATATTTTTACCACAATGAGTTAGATTGAAATTTTTGCCCAACAGCAACCCTTTTACTTTTGTTTGTTATTATCTTTCATTTTTATCACTATTATTGTCCTGCTCTAGCCACCAGTTAGGTAGCGATAAGAACAGATAATTGTTTTTAACAATCAATGTTTATAATCATTTGTTTTATTTTCTGTGAGGTCAGTATACAACGAAATGTTGACTGACTAACAGTGAATGAATGATTTTTTGCACCGTGCCCTGTGTTTATATAAATTGAATAATTGTGGTAAAAATATATGAAATAGGAAAAACTAAAAATTAGTTACCGAATTCAATTAGCATAAGTCCCGTGAGTTAAATAGATGATATTTACAACCAACATGTAACCACCGATCAGAGAGTGCTGATGATGAAATCGTAGCTGGTTTCGAAAATGCATTCCACTCGGCTAGTGTCGGTAAAAATATAATTTTTCAAGATTTATTCTTTCATTTATCACAATTAAAAAAAATTCTTTGTAAAAATAAAGAATATTAATATGAACTCAAGCCTGATTAAAAATTTAAAATAATAGTTTAAACAGAAAAGTTCGACAAAATAAAAATTCAATTTATATAAACACAGGGCACGGGGCAAAAAATCATTCATTCACTGTTAGTCAGTCAACATTTCGTTGTATACTGACCTCACAGAAAATAAAACAAATGATTATAAACATTGATTGTTAAAAACAATTATCTGTTCTTATCGCTACCTAACTGGTGGCTAGAGCAGGACAATAATAGTGATAAAAATGAAAGATAATAACAAACAAAAGTAAAAGGGTTGCTGTTGGGCAAAAATTTCAATCTAACTCATTGTGGTAAAAATATATGAAATAGGAAAAACTAAAAATTAGTTACCGAATTCAATTAGCATAAGTCCCGTGAGTTAAATAGATGATATTTACAACCAACATGTAACCACCGATCAGAGAGTGCTGATGATGAAATCGTAGCTGGTTTCGAAAATGCATTCCACTCGGCTAGTGTCGGTAAAAATATAATTTTTCAAGATTTATTCTTTCATTTATCACAATTAAAAAAAATTCTTTGTAAAAATAAAGAATATTAATATGAACTCAAGCCTGATTAAAAATTTAAAATAATAGTTTAAACAGAAAAGTTCGACAAAATAAAAATTCAATTTATATAAACACAGGGCACGGTGCAAAAAATCATTCATTCACTGTTAGTCAGTCAACATTTCGTTGTATACTGACCTCACAGAAAATAAAACAAATGATTATAAACATTGATTGTTAAAAACAATTATCTGTTCTTATCGCTACCTAACTGGTGGCTAGAGCAGGACAATAATAGTGATAAAAATGAAAGATAATAACAAACAAAAGTAAAAGGGTTGCTGTTGGGCAAAAATTTCAATCTAACTCATTGTGGTAAAAATATATGAAATAGGAAAAACTAAAAATTAGTTACCGAATTCAATTAGCATAAGTCCCGTGAGTTAAATAGATGATATTTACAACCAACATGTAACCACCGATCAGAGAGTGCTGATGATGAAATCGTAGCTGGTTTCGAAAATGCATTCCACTCGGCTAGTGTCGGTAAAAATATAATTTTTCAAGATTTATTCTTTCATTTATCACAATTAAAAAAAATTCTTTGTAAAAATAAAGAATATTAATATGAACTCAAGCCTGATTAAAAATTTAAAATAATAGTTTAAACAGAAAAGTTCGACAAAATAAAAATTCAATTTATATAAACACAGGGCACGGTGCAAAAAATCATTCATTCACTGTTAGTCAGTCAACATTTCGTTGTATACTGACCTCACAGAAAATAAAACAAATGATTATAAACATTGATTGTTAAAAACAATTATCTGTTCTTATCGCTACCTAACTGGTGGCTAGAGCAGGACAATAATAGTGATAAAAATGAAAGATAATAACAAACAAAAGTAAAAGGGTTGCTGTTGGGCAAAAATTTCAATCTAACTCATTGTGGTAAAAATATATGAAATAGGAAAAACTAAAAATTAGTTACCGAATTCAATTAGCATAAGTCCCGTGAGTTAAATAGATGATATTTACAACCAACATGTAACCACCGATCAGAGAGTGCTGATGATGAAATCGTAGCTGGTTTCGAAAATGCATTCCACTCGGCTAGTGTCGGTAAAAATATAATTTTTCAAGATTTATTCTTTCATTTATCACAATTAAAAAAAATTCTTTGTAAAAATAAAGAATATTAATATGAACTCAAGCCTGATTAAAAATTTAAAATAATAGTTTAAACAGAAAAGTTCGACAAAATAAAAATTCAATTCAAATCTTTGTATTTTAAAAAATTTTGAAGCCACAATGAATAGTTTTTAAAAAAATTTGTTTAAATTAAAGAATTTCACTTTTGCCGGGGGCTTAAAAAATTTTTATTAAAACAATTAGAACTGACGCCAAAAAATACAACCTTGCAAATTACATTAGTTGTTTCACTCTTGTTTATATATTATATGCCTTAAGCGAAGCCAGCGTTGCCACTGAAAACTATTTTTTCTAACATTTTTATTTTCAAAAACTCCCTTGAACCCACCAACCATTAAAGACGAGTTTAAAACAAAATAAGGTAGATTTTTGGATTTGATAAAGTTCATAACACAGTTTAATTGATGTAGTTAGAACTGTATTATATAAATATATACATATATATTATTTATTATTATTATTTATTTATATATAAATATAAATCAAATTAGATTTACCCTACTAAAAAAATTATCCAGTTTTGATAGATAAATTTCAATAATGGCAACGTCGCACGGTGTTCGATTCTTTAATCTGGCTGGCCAAAAACCCAAAAATGAGTTATAAAAAGGAACAAATTGGACCACAATATTTAAATAAGAACATACCAACTAAGATATTTCTCATGATTTTTTGCTGGAATTTAAATATGTACGACTATAACGGTACTACGAATATCATGTAAAATGAAGAAAAAAAATTTTGTTTATTTCGCTTAAAAAATTGCTTATGTTTAGAGGTCAAAAAACAAGTTGCCTATGCAATTTAGTTTATTAGTTCTTTTTTTACTGAGACTGGTATTATCATTAAAGCAAACGCGGTGTATTTTTCAGTTATCGGAATAAAGGACGTAGTTTTTATTAGCAATTATATCAGGAAGGTTGTAAGTAAAATTTTTTAAAACGAAAATAAAACTTTGTAGACATATATTTTTTTCTTCTATATACTTCCATGACCTTATTACTTGTTTAGTAAAATTTGGACTTTGGACTAATAGAAAATAAAAAAAATTTTTGCCCGAAAGTGCCCATGCCGAACAAAATTTTTCAAAAACTACATGTAGTCTACTATAATTTCTCGCAAAGATCTTTTTCAAATATGGTTATCCACTGTCAGTGGGCAGAGTAATTAATATTAATGCAATAGTTTTAAGTAATATGCTTCCAGTCCCCATTCAAGAAATTTGCGTTATATGCCTCTAATATCCAAAGATACCAACAAAAATAAATTCTTTAAAAATCTCGTATTTTCACATAAGAAAAGTGGGCGTGTCTGTAGGCGGACTTATACATTTTTTGCAGTTGTTTTAAATAGAGAATTTAAAGTTTTTGTGCCAAAAATCAACTTTCTACACGTTTTATTACAAAAGTAATTAATTTTGGCCAGCTAGATTCAAGAATCGAACACTGTGCGTCGGTAGCAAGAATTTATTACAAAATTGTTTTACAACAACAAGTTTACGTTTCCATATCTAATTTAAAATGACAAATTCGACTTGCAACGACGGCGGCTAAGTTTAAAATTGGCAGGCGGCTAATCTTAGTGAATTTTTAGCCACAAAAATTGGAGCTCTGCAGTAAACGATGCTTCTTCTTATTGTTTTATTGGTTTATCAAAGTAAATGCAAGCGAAAATAATTTATTATTTCTAAAAAATAATTTTGATTTTAAAGGTAAATATTCTTATATTTAAAACATGATAAAATAATTCTAAATAATAAAACAAACGTGATGAGTAAAAGAAATTAAAAAGGCTAATAAAAAACCAATCAAAAAATTTAGTGCAACTGTTAATGGCGAAAAGGTTTCAGCTCCTATTGAAGATTTTGTGGGATCAGTTGAAGATCTGTCAAACATAAAGTTGAGTTTTCGTCGAAAGATTAAAAGTTGGTGTGTTGAAACAGCACCTTCCAGAAAATGTTTGGAGAAATTCTTGTTTTATTACAAGAGGAAGGGGAACGGATTGAAACTCAGCTAAAGAAAGTTGAAAATGTTTTAAGAAACTATGACGAAATTGAATTTGATATTAACATTGATGGAATTCCATTGTTAAAACGTTCGAGGGTTCAATTATGGCCCATTCTTTTGAAAATCGTTAATTTTGAGGATAAAGTAAAGCCTTTCCCCGTTGGTATATATGTGGGCCCCACAAAACCTAAGCGTGTTAAAGATTTTTGTAAAGATTTTACTGATGAAGTGATTTCGCTGGACTTTTTTTTAATGATAAGAAAATTAACATTGCGCTCCGATGTTTGACATGTGATACGCCGGCTAAAGCTTTCATTTGGACATACTGCATCGCATGGTGCACTAAGTGTACACAAGTATCAAAAAAAAGGGGTAATGTGCTAACAAATAGTACATTAAGTGGAACTTTAATTTCTGATGACCACTTTTCTTTAAGAAAATATCCAAAGCACCATAGCCAAACATTCAAAAATCAAAAAAGTCCACTTGAAGAAATAGGTTTTGGTATGATAACGCAAACTCCTTTAGATAGTATGCATCTTATCGATCTCGGAGTTACAAGGAAGGTTCTCTTCCGAATCATTAAAATTAAAACTGAAAACAAGACTCCAAAGGAAAATATAAGAAAAATATCTTTCGAGCTCGTAAAACTAAGAACATTTTTTTCGAAGGAGTTTCCCAGAAATCTAGATCACTTTATGAAGTACATAATTGGAAGGCCACTGAATTTCATCAGTTCCTCGCATATACAGGTCCCATTGTACTTTACAACAACATACACAAAGATATTTACTACGAATTTTTGGTTTTACATTGCGCTTATAGGCTACTTAGTACTCCACGGCATGTGTACAGTAACGTAAAAGTAGCCAACGATCTGCTTGAGTTATTTGTTGAAAACTTCCCAATTGTGTTTGGCCAAGATAGCGTCTCATATAACGTGCATAATTTGTATAGACCTCTAATGTCATTTTCGGCTTATGATTTTGAAAACAAGCATCAAATTTAAAAAAAAAAAAACATGTTCGAAAACCGTCATCAATTATTCAACAAATTGTACGAAAAGAACAACACGAAGTATATATTGAGGCTACAACAGAAAAGTTAAAGTACAAAGAAGATGCAATTGTAGAAGTTATTGTGAATGATTGCTCAATTTCGTTCAAAGAACCAAATAATATTTGCGCGGTTAGATCAGACATTCCTGTCAAAGTTGAAGCAATAATAAAAGAAGATGAGATTTACATTGAAGGTCGGCGTATACTGCGCTTAGGGGGCTTTTTCCAAGAACCCCTTAATTCATGTGAATTGGGCATTTTCACAACAAAGCTAATTTTAGGTGAAACAGAAAAATTTTAAATGACATATGCAGTATAAATTTGTATGCCTCCCTTTTGATACTAATTTTATAATAATACCCATTTTACATAGCTGTATTACAGAAAAATGTCACATGAACACACGCAACAATCAAAAGGGAAACTAAAGTATTTTCCTCCACAAGATACTTCTACAACTTTGAACTTTTATTTTTGTGAAATATTTTATTAATTATTTTTTTCTATCCAGTTACTTCAAAATGTCATGGCTGTGAAGAATTATCAAAACAATTTGATTTCTATAAAGGTTTGTTTGAATAATTATTAAAAAAAACGGGAAATAAAAAGAAATTATTGAACACTAAAAATTTTAGAAGAAATAAAATAGATTAAGCTTAAAACAATTTACTTAATTGCATTCAAGTTCGTTTTTAAGGTATAGTAATTTAAAATTTTAATAAAAAGCTATAAGCTATACATGTTTTAGCAGAACTTCTACTTTTTTAATGTATTAATATTAGTTGTTTGTCAACTTACGAGTCTATAACTATATTAATTTTTTATAGATGCTGCTGAAAAACGATACAACACCCTTCTTGATATTCTGGCAGAACACAAGGTATTACTAGACAAAATAGTTAACCAAAATGCAGTAGCCACTAACCTTATTGAAATTTTTCCGATAAAAACCGAAGAAAAATTAAAAGAATTAGATGCAATTTTAACAACACAATCAGAACCACACGTAAGTTTTTAGTGTAAAAATAATTGAACGAATAAAATTTAATTTTTGATTTATATTTATTTATATTATCTATTATATAGGTACGACAAATAAAATCCCTACTTGCTGGTAACGCTGAGCGCAACCTTCATGAAGTATTTGGCCAAAATATTATAATGAATTTCAATGTTGACGGTACTTTTGGCAAAAGAGACATTCTTTATAAAAAAAACGTTAGTATTGAGTACTTTTAGTTGTATTTGCCGGGTAACAATTGAATAGTACCTTTGATCTTTCACACAAAGCTTAAAATAATGGATTGTCTTCTACCTTAAGCATTTCAGAAACGTAGTTCAGGTTTGCAGCACCTTAAAGGACAAAGTTATCGCCATGCCCGTAATTATGACAAGCACAACAGGAATCCAAATGATTTGGCTTTGTCTCATTCGCTTTGTTATCTCCAACTAAATTCTCAAAAAATCACCAGCAATATCTGTCGATAATATCACTGTCCACAGAGCCTAGACTAGTGATAATCCGCATGTTGGCATGATTCAGGTGATTCAGCTTTCAATTAATCTGGCTGAAGTTTTCAAGTTTTACGTTTAAAGACCTTTTTCATAATTTTGCTGGACCAATTCTTTTGCTTCTTCTTTCCGCTGCATTTTGAAGATGTTGACAAGTCCGATAAACTGTTGATATTTGTAGTTGGATATAATGCCTGTAATTGACCAACGGAGCAAGCACTTTGCAATACGATGCCATCATTAGACGGAAGTTTCTTTCTCTGAGACTGTTTGGGTAAAAGCTTAAGTCTCGCTTGTTCTTTTCTTAATGTCCTTTCCTTTTCTGCAGGTGTTACAATGCATATGCTGGGAATAGCTTTGGGTGGATTTGGTAAGCTATCTAGTTGATGTATCGGCGTATCCAGTAGCGGTTTTTTAATGCTAAATTCTTGCAGTGTGCATTATACACATTAGCGCTTTGAATAGAATTCGCTAACTTGGACCAAAAATTAAATAATCCCTCTGCTCTCTGATTGTATCGTAAATGTGTATATATTTTTAAAGTTCTTGGAATGTCAACATTTTCTTCATAGATTAGCGGTACAATTTTGCGTGTTTTGTGCTGTATTTGCAGCGCTTGGGTGTAGTTAACTAAAAACTCATTTTCGGGACTCTTTAAGAATTGCTTTGTTAAGATAACAATTAAGTGTTGGCAACGCTCTTCTATCAACTGGGTAAGTGCAACATGTTCAAACTGAACTCCTCCTAACAAGTCACGATCTTTTATGCAAAGCTTAAAATTATATTTTGTCTTATCCTCCAACTTTGTTAGCATTTCAGCAGCGTAATTTACATCGGCATTAGCATAGAGTACGAAAGCATCATACATTTGAGGCGATAGTCCCTTCTGAGCACGTATTACATCAGATGTTGTTAAGACATTCGAATCCGAGCCATATACGTAATCAGTTGTATTAGCATTATCATTAGAGTTTAATACCGGACACTGATTTAGTTTTGCCTGATATGCTTTGCCATCTTCAATTAAATTCTCTAAAATTTCATCAGAAACATCCCATCTGTCAATAGTGCAAAGAAACTTAATCAAGAAGGCAAATGTTGCTGTTGTTCGATTGTTATTCCACCATAATTGTATCACTTTTGCCATAGGATCATGTCCACTTATCGCATTTTCATCGTATAAAGACTTTAGCTGGGCCAAATATGCCAGTCCCCGCCAATCTCGTTCATAGCCCTCTTCTGAACGTAAAATCTTTTTTGTATTCAATAAATGTGAAAGCTTAAGTAATGATGCTTTACTAAGTGCCATCAAAGGTATTCCTGGAAACAACTCGACGTCACTTTCTGTAGCTGCTGCAGTTGGGGCATTAATTGAGTCTATACTACGGTTAATGTCCATCTTGCTGTGACTCATACGTCTCAACGCTTCAATGTGGTTTCGGTATAAATGTTGGTTCCAATTAATTGTTGTTGTGTTTGTATTTTAAGATTATTATTTGCTTTATTCTCTTGTAGATTAAATAAGGCACGTTGATATATTGTAGGTGGGGGTAGCTACAATATGTTTTTTTTGTCTTCACCAAAATTAATTTTATTGTTGAATGTTAGCCAGTGACTGAATTTTTATTTATCAAAATTCATCTTATATAACAAAAGTGAGAATCCTAAACCTCATGTAATACATAAGCTCATTAGTCGTAATGAGGGTTATTTTGTTATGTTTGACAGGTATCGAATCATTTGTATACAAAATATTGTCTAGTTACCTGGTTAATGTGTTTACCATTAGGGTGGTCTCATTACAGTTTTCCTGGAACTAAATTATATTGCTTTCTTCAAATGAAGTACTGCTTTTGATTTCAACAAAACGTATCTATTAACAAAATATTTGTAATTTCCTACTTCTAGGGACCACTTGTCAAATTTTTGTGTATTTTTGACATATCGTTTTGTTTTACACTAACAAAATACACGTTTGTATTTTTTCACTTTGTAGTTGTTTTAGCGACGAGTTCACCTTATTGAATTCGCCTTGGTTCTGCCCTATGCCTTCTTTTGTGTTCTTTTCTTAAAAATATGCAATATTATAAACGGATGACAAGTTCTTTTGTAATAATGTTGCCATAAAAATAACAAAAAATGTTACATGTTGTACCCTGAATTAAATCAAAGGGTTAGAATATTGCACTTTTTAACAGTTGATATTAAAAAGGAGAGTTAGGTTTTTGTAGTGGTTAAAAATAATTTATGGTCCCAAATTATTAAAATGGAAGCAAGAAATGCAGTTTTACATAAAAATACAGCTATCATGTTAAAAGGGTGAAAATTTTTGTTCTATTCTGCTGATTATAAAGGTAGCAGTTTGTTAGGGTGCAGGCGACCTTTGAAAAGTGTTTAACTATAAAAGGGCAACATTGTTTGTTAAAAAAGAAAATACCATAAGTTGATCGCTGTTGTTCTTTCCATACCAATTAGAAATACCTTCTGTGATAGCAGTTTTAGTATTAACAAGTAAGAGCGCTATATTCGGCCGTGCCGAATCTTATATACCCTTCACAACGTGCAGTCATGCAATAACAGTAGTTTGTATTACCATTCATCCCATATAAAATACGTACATACATATAAAAAACATACATATATAAACACATCCCATTGTAAAATTATAAATTTACGTATGTATGTTGAAAAAAAATAAAAAAAAAATATTAAAAAAATAATTAAAAAAAAAAAATTTGAAAAAAAATTTAAAAAAAATAATTAAAATATATATAATAAATATAAAACAAAAAAAAAATAATAAAAAAATTTAAAAAAAAAATTAAAAAAAAAATTATAAAATATAAATAATATATTAAATAAAAAATAAAAAAAAAGATAAAAAAAAAATTTAAAAAAAAATATAAAAAAAATTTGTTGGCTTAGCTGGGATTCGATGCCACGTTTTCTCTAACCAGTATACACGTTTGTATGTATGTATGTTGTTGTTGTAATGTTGTTTTTGTGAATAAAAAATCGAGGTGGTCGTGGGTTTTTGCTCATATCTCAGTTGTTTATGTACCGATGTTTCTGATATTCAATACCGTTATACTCCCGAATATTTCTGATATTTTAATACCTCACCCGGGTCCAAGCGATATCGGGGGCTTCAAAAAGTTGATTTCAACATACACACGAACAGACGGTCAGACGGACAGAGCTTAATCGACTCCCCTATTCATAAGCTTTCAGAAAATATATACTTTATGGGGTCGGAAATGAAAATTGTAGAAATTTCACACGGAATGACAAACCTATATATACCCTTTTTCACTGTGTGAAGGGTATAAAAATAATCTACTCTCCCAAGAAAGGAATAGAATGCCCTTCGATCTAACAAAGGTTGAAATTTTAATAAAGTTCAATAATTTTGCTTAAAACTAAAACAAAAGTATATCAAAATCGAAAATATATGTCGCAACAAAAATAGATCTGTATACTTTTTTTGTGATGGAAATTAATATACACACACATACATATATGTAGGTAATATGACTAAAGACTGAATTTTATTATACCGTTCACCTGTGGTGCACAAGGGTATATATAGCTTTTTCATTCCGTTTGTAATTTCTAAAATTTTCATGTCCGACCCCATATATTTTCTGAAAGCTTATGAATAGAGGAGTTGATTCAACACTGACCGTCTGCCCGTGTGTTGGTTGAAATCAACTTTTAGAAGCAACCATATGTTCCTCAGATCTGTGTATGGTATCAATCTTTTGGAAATATCCGGGAATGAATCGCTATTGAAATTCAGCACAATCACCCGATAACTTTCTGAACACGACTGCCTCTTGTTTTTTTTCTATATTTTTACCACCAAAATTAAAATTGTTCAGCCATAGAATAATTTATAGGTACCTTTGCTAGTATTTGTAGATAAAACATGAGATATTCGTGTAAAATTTTGGATAAATTGGGCTCTTATCGGTAAAGTTATAGACAAACAATTTTTTTAAATATATATTCTAAAAATTTACGGAAATTTACGGAAATCAATTTTTTCAGCTTCTAGACAACCGAGATAGTCAATATTGGTATCATCTGAAAGGACTTGACTAGAACAATAAAAGTACTATAAAAAACTTTTAATTTATGTTTGCCGCCACTACAAAATGGCGGACATTAACTTTATATATGAGCCAAATTTGGTATTTTAAAATGTAACTTCTTGAACCCCCTCAATATTGGTATCACATTAAAGGGATTGACCAGTAGAATACAGTAAATTAATTTAAAATGTTAAATCCATGATGACGTCTAAAACAAAACGGCGGATAAAATTTTTTAACCCCATCAATATGGGTATCAAATTAAAGGGCTTTACTAGTTGAATACACTTCACTACCTAAAAATTCAAAAAAAGGGGAATAACATGAAATATAGGTTAAACAACGAGATAAGTCGTATGTACATGATGGTGAAGGGTATTATCAGATTCGGCACGGCCCAATATAACACTCTTACTTTTTTTTTTAATTTTTTTAACTTTTTTTTTTATTATTTTTATTAATATTAATAATTTTTATTTTTGTAATTTTTTACATGCGTAAGCTCAATATATAATTTTACAATGGGATGTTTTTATATGTATGTACGTATTTCATATGAGATGAATCGTGATACAAGAAATTGTTATTGTATGACTACACGTTGTAAAGGGTATATATGATTCGGCACGGCCGAATATAACACTCTTACTTGTTTTTACGTTTCCTTGTTTTCATGTTTTTTTTGTTTTTGTAAAGAAAAATTAAAATTTTTTTAACTATAAGTGCATTTTTAATTATCCAGTTTTTTTACTTTTGGTATCTGGCAACCCTAAGTGAAGGTCATAATAATTTTGTGGTAAAAAATATTTTATTTTTAAATCCAGTTTACATGTTTATTTTTTAAATTTAACCGTTTTCAGAAAAAAGTCAATCACACATTTTTCTAATACAAAGGCACTTAAGGTGAATTCACCCATTTGTTCTGAACAAAATTTTTTCCGGAGAATAACATTTTTTACTGAGAGTTTTCTGCAGAACGATTCACCCATTTCAGAAAATTAGTCCGAAAAAACAAAGCTGCCATATAATATGAAAATGTAAACAGTTGTACAAAGTGGCAGCACCGCTAGCAAACTATCCCCCATACCTAAACAAGAGCGTTGAGCGTCAAGTGTTGGAGTTTTACATGTGTTTTGTTTTTGTTACAATAACAAAATACATGCAAAATTGCAACGCTTGACGCTCAACGCTCTTGTTTAGGTATGGGCCTATGTAAATGAATACAAACGTAAATTAAAATTAAAAAAAAAAGAAAACTAAAATTATTATTTTTAATTGAAGTGCATAAAGTCAATTAGTTTGCAAAAGAAATTTATAAAAAAAAGTCGAAAATAAAATGAGTTGCAGTGAGAAAAATCTTAAAAGAAAAAAAGATCACACGGTTTATTTCACACATCGGCTCCTGATATGCAACTTAATGACGTGGAGTCCTTTATAAATTTTCACCGTATGGATCCAAACACGTTTCAAGAACTCCTTAAATTTTAGAAACCTGTTTTAAATAATTATTTTTGTATGCACTATTGCTCATGTCATACAAACATTCTCCTTCTGGTTTTTATACCCGCCACCAAAAAAATGGTGGGGGTATATTCATTTTGTCATTCCGTTTGTAACACATCGAAATATCCATTTTAGACCCCATAAAGTATATATATTCTGAATAAGGGTTTGATTTGATGACGATCTAGCTATGTCCGTCCGTCTGTCCGTTGAAAACACGATAGAGGTCGCACCGAAAAAGCTAAGGGGCTAAAATTTTTCCAGAATCTTTCTTATAGACAATGTTTATTTGGTATTGAAAATGGGCTAAATCGGAATATTAGGAAGCGATTTATAGCTCGTAATGCAAGAGTAGGTCGAAAAAACCGTGTCCTTCGAACATCGAATAAAATGGAATTGTGTCTAAACGCATTGGCGTACAGTCATTAAACTTCGAATATATATTTCTCAAGTCAAAACATTATCTCTCCCCAAAAAATGTTTACATCTATGCATTAGGAAAGGAGTTATAGATAAAAATGTACGAAAATTTATATGATCAAATTTGCTACGTATATCCCTCTAATCAATGTTATTGTTTTGCCAAAAAGTTTAGGTGACACACCACTTTAACGCCTACCTCCCATACCCATACCCATACGGTTTACCTAAAATTCATGTAATTTTTCTATTGTCAAAGTTTTTAGGAAAATAAAGGAATATATTGAAATATCTAAGTTGTATTTATCAGCAGAAACTTTATTGACACGCCTACTTTAACGCCCACTTTCATTGAAAGGCTACATTTACAAAAGCATTTTAATAGCATATCGAAGTTATAAAGGGTGGTTAAATTTGAAGGGCCGATGTTGAATTTAAATAAAACACAAATTATTTAGGAAATTATTGTCATTTCTTTTTTATTATGATAATGTTGGTATGGTTCAAATATGTACGGAACAAAATATCGGCGAAATAAAGAAAAAAAATATTAAAATATGTTGAATATTCATGTTGAAACAATTCGTTCAAAAGCTAAAAACAAAAAAAAATATAATTTTTTTGCAAAAAATGAAAAAGAAGAGGTTTTTAAAAGTGATGTTAGCATCTCTACGAATTATTTTTGATACCACAATAAAATTTGGAATCTCTAATTTTAGAAACAAGAAAAAAAGTTTGCGCCATTATTTTTGACGATTTTTTTTAATTTTCACATTTCTTCCATTTTTGCTCATCAGGCACTTTTTCTTATACATTTATATCGTCATAAACTTTTATGTTTTTTGAATTATTGATTTCAACTGTTATTCACATCACTTTTAACACTTCACAATGTTAATACCACCTGCCTATAATCATAAATAAGAAAAATTCTTTATTACCCATAATAGTTATAAGGGAATGTCCCACAAATCCCAATAAAAGATATTTTTAAATACCTGCTCTACAAAACATTATTTGTTAAAAAAATAAATATACGTACCTAATAAGAATAATTATTAAAAGCATTAATCACAAAAATAAGTTTACAAAAAATAAATACAGGTACATGAAAAATACATGGGCACCCTGGTTTCAGGCTACCATCCAATTGTCAGAAGAAGCTGCCGAGGCCAGAAATTAGCACTTACGATTATATCGTACGAATTATTCGAGGAGAGGAGAACGGATGAAAAAAAAGCTTTTTCATCAGAAATTATCACACTTCTTCTGCCTGACACCGATAGTGCAGCTAATAAGGATATTCATACGACATAATAATTATTAAGGAATTTTTATTTGTATTTTATATTATATATTATATAAAATAAATTTAATAAAGCCTTTTTCATTAAAAAAATACTGTTTTATAAGAGCCATACAATTTTTAATTTATTTTTTTTTAATTAGATATGAATTGACATGAATTTTGCAGGAAAATTTTTTTGCCATTTAATTTTTAATAACTCCGAAGTAGTAATAGATAGAAAAGAAATGTGAATTGGTTAGTTTAAGCAGAATTTTCTGGTGCATCTTCTGATCCTCCTGCTATTAAAATCGGAGAACCCGTTTTCAAGTTATGACAAAATATATTAGGCAACCCAACGATCTAGGGGGTGAAATATGCCACGCCTTTAAAAGAAAATCCTTACGTACTAGAGAAAAACGGAAAACAGATTTGAATCTTCCAAAATCTGCCATTAGATTTCTGATATCATACTACACCTAAAACTATCAAAAATCTAGAACTTTTAATTCAAAAACCACGTTTAATAATTTTGGCCAGATTTTCAGGCCAAATACTCCTCTGTTTGACATTACATTACAAAATTTATTTCCGGAACACAATCATTTGGTTAATCTGTTTCAAACTGCACTGGAGCGTATGCCAGCGGATGATTACCAAGTCGTCATAAGAGCGGATAAAACACCATCTGGTGAACATGAAAGACGCTTCAATGCTCCAACCGTCAACGATGTGGCAATTGTAATGGTCGAAACAAAATTTGATCGCCGAGATATTGTTATTAAACGACGAAATGCAGCTCTTCAACGTGTTGCTGAGACGCACAGATCCTACGACGCGCTACAATATCCGGTATTGTTTTCGCAAGGAGAGGACGGTTATCATTTCAACGTGATGCAAACTGATAATGTTACCGGTGCAGCAACAACGAAAAAGGTGAGTTAAAATTATCTTCCCACAAAGTTCAATTAAAGAAAAATGATCGATTAGTGGAATTTATTTTTTGTTAATTGAACGCCAGATTGCGATAAAATGTTAGCATTGATAGATTGATATTAATATATCAGACAAAAATAAATTTATATAAATGATAGCTAATAAAAACGTTTCTCTAATAGGTATCGTCAATGGATTTTTATGCGCATCGTATTATGATTAGAGGCGAACCATACAACCACATCCTAAAGTGTTGTCAGATTTTTCATTAGTTCATCGTTGATATGTTCGCTAAAATCGAAAGTGAACGGTTCATATTCCTACGTTTGAATCAAAGAAAACTGTGGGCCGAAGAATTTATTCATTTGCGAGATGCAATCGTCAGTAAAAATATGATTCACGGACCATGAGGAGCCTTAAATCTAAATTCGCCTTGCATGAAAGATGGAAAATGCACAAAACGATATCCACGAGAGCTCCTTCAAGAAACACAAACTGGTGATGACGCATATCCAAAATACCGACGACGAAACCCAGACGATGGAGGACACACAGCCACTGTCAAGGTGAAAAATGTTGATATCAATGTCGATAACAGATGGATTGTTCCTTACTCTCCTTTGTTGTCGAAAGCGTTTAAAGCACGGATCAATGTGGAGCTCTGCATGTCTCTGAAATCGATTAAATACATATACAGCTATGTAAATAAAGGCGGTGATATGGCGGTTTTGGATTTTCGGATCACTGATGATGAAATTGAACAATTTCAAATGGGGCGTTACATCAGTAGTAAATGAAGCTGTTTGGTGAATTCTTGGTTTCAACATTCACAAACGCTATCTAACTGTTGTACATCTCATGTTCACTTGGAAAATGGTCAACGAGTTTACTTCACGGAAGACAACGCACAACAGAGGGCTATACAACCACCAAATACGACATTGACCGCCTTCTTTCGTTAGTGTCAAACGAATGATTTTGCAAGAACGTTGTTGAACCATGAAATTCCAAAATATTTCACTTGGAATGCATCGAAACGTGAGTTCCAACAAATAAAACAAGGTGCGAATGTTCCCGGGCATCCTGATGTACATGCTTCCGATGCATTAGGGCGAGTATATACAATTCATCCTAATAATGCTGAGTGTTTTTATATGAGAATGCTGCTTCACGAAGTCAGAGGACCAACATCTTTTCAAGCAATTAAAACCATTGATGGTGAAGTATGCGAGACATACAGAGAGGCATTTTTTAAACTTGGTTTGCTTGAAAATGATCAACATTGGCATAACTCATTAACAGAAGCATCCAGAACGTGTTATCCACAACAAATACGCAATTTGTTTGCGATAATTTTGACAACATGCGCACCGTCCGATCTTAAAACTTTTTGGGAAAACCACAAGGAAAGCCTTAGTGAAGAAATGCTTCTACAAGCGCGTACCATTAATCCTGACATACAGTTCTAAGATTACATTTTCAATGAAGCACTCATTTTACTTGAGGACAAATGTTTATCTATCAACAACAAACTACTTTGTCAACTTGGGTTATTTGCACCGGTACTTGACAGAAACGATGTTCCAGATAAAGACATATTACGCGAAAAACAATATGACGTCGAACAGTTTCCAGGTTTTGTAAAAACGCAAAAAATACTCTTAACTGATGATCAAACACGCGCATACGATACAGTCATGCAACATGTATCAGACGGGAAAGGTGGACTGATATTTCTGGATGCACCAGGAGGCACTGGAAAAACATTTCTTCTTAACCTAATACTGGCCGAAATTCGCAAAGAGAATAAGATTGCACTTGCAGTAGCATCATCAGGCATTGCATCGACGCTACTCGATGGAGGACGCACAGCGCATTAAGCTCCAAAGCTACCGCTAAATTTGCATCATGTTCAAGATCCCACATGCAATATTGGTAAAAGATCAGGTATGGCGACAGTATTAAAAACATGTAAGCTTATTATTTGGGATGAATGCACTATGGCACACAAAAAAGCTCTAGAAGCAGTCGATCGTACTTTGAGAGATTTCCGAGAAAATCAACTTCCAATAGGTGGAGCTCTCATACTACTATCAGGTGATTTTCGTCAAACTTTGCCAGTTATTCAAAGATCGACAGCCGCTGATGAGCTCAATGCTTGCCTAAAAGCATCACATCTCTGGCGACATGTACAAAAAATTACACTATCGATCAATATGCGTGTGCATTTATATCAAGATGTTTCTACGCAGCTTTTGGATTTGGGCGACGGCAAGTTTCCAATTGATCCTGTATCACGCGAGATATCATTTCCTTCAAACTTTTGTCAAATGCAGTCGTTACTTCAGGGCATGGAAAATATGGTTTTTCCGGAAATTTCACGTAACTACAGAAATCACGATTTGCTTTGGGAACGGGCAATTCTAACACCAAAGAACGATCACGTTAAGAGGATCAATGATCGGATTCAGCTGAAAATTCCTGGTCAACTTAACAAATCTATAGATCATATCATAAGCGGTGAAAAAAGATGTGCTGTTTCCACGCATTCCAATGGTTCTCACCGATTTTCTTTTCAACTTCAAGCGACTACAGTTTCCAGTTCGCCTTGCCTTCGCTATTCCCATCAACAAAGCGCAAGGACAATCTCTGCGTGTTGCAAGATTGAATTTGGAAAATCCATGCTTTTCACATGGCCAGCTGTACGTCGCATGCTCCAGAGTGGGATCACGAAAAAATTTTTTCATTTTTACAGCAATTAAATATTATTTTTAATATTTCAATTAAAATTCGCATTCATTTTTATTCATTGAGAGGCGTAGCAACGCGCGCCGGGCTTGGTTAGTAAAATAAATATTAATGAAAAAAAAAATTTAGTCGCTACTTGTGTTCCCTCAGAATTCTGCTGTTGACCTAGGAGTTTAAATGATATAAATAACTGTAAGTCTACTGAATTTAGATTGTAAGTCTACTGACTTAGATTGTTTTTGTTATATAGTATTTTCTTTCTGAAATATTGTGTCAGTAGTGAGCAATATTATTATATTATTATTTCACAGTGCTATAAGACTTCTTTCTAGAGAAGGAACTCATTTAAGAAAGGCAGACAGTTCCCAAAAAGATTTGCTAGATCATTAAACTCTTTTTCGACATATGAATTTGAAAATCATATGCAATATATAAAAAAAAATTGTTAAAAAAAACGACAAAAATTCTGCATGAGATATTATTAGACTCGAAGAAAGGCAGGGACTCAAAGCAGATCCTAGAAATGTATCTAATTCAGGGAGCTTTAATTTACACCATAAAAAGATAAGGACAGCTTTTGTTGCAGCAATAATCTGTGCCCATGAAAATAATTGACGTATAAAATTCAGTCGATTCACAAAACTGAAATCTTTTTTGAATAACCCTTTTAGTCGTTCAGTGATCTAGGCATAGTCGTTGCAAGTGAGTTGAGTAAGGAAACCATAGTAGTCAAAAAGAAAGATATAGATTTTAAATATTTTTGCATTTCCTACGAATGCGAGTGTCTCCTCATACCCATTTTGCATCACCTTGTTCATGAATTTTCTTATTAAGTTAAAATACATTATTTAAAATCATAATTACCATTTGTATTATATAATTAGATGTAAGAAAATATTTTTGAATATTGTTTCGCCCAAATTTCCCAAGAAGTAAAGCGTAAGTTAAAGAAAACGTTGAATATATAACAAATATTTTTCATAATTTTTATTCTTCAGTGAACCAATCCGTTATACCAAGAGTGTCCTACATGTTTCGCAAAGAGCGCATACCGGAATCTTAGACATCTTTGTTGTGTTGATATATGCTAAGCATGAGCTTCGCTGCAACTGAGCGGCTGCCATACGGAAAGCGAATATAAGCTGAAATTCTGACTCCTGCAACCATTTGAATATGCGTCGAAATGTTTCCCGTCCCGATTTAAGTTTCCACCACGGTTTTGGGTTACGTAATACATAAGATAAAGTGCCGTGTGAACGACATAAAACTCGTTAGGCAAATATGGCTTGAGGTATGCTGTAGCGTTTGAGTTCAGCTGACACGTTGAGATAACTTTTTGGTAGGGAAGACTGGGCAGGTTCGGCACTTTTTGTTTGGAGCTATAAATCTCTGTATTTATTCAACAGATATAACAAATTTTTCGCTGGCTGTTGTTTCTATGTAATGAATTATAAAAACTCGTACCAAATACTTATGATGAATTAGTAATAGGTATTCAATTTTAGAGTTAGCCAAAAAACTCAGATTCGCCGAAGGTGCCCCAAGCCGGGGTAGCTTTAGCATCTGACAGTGCACATTCGTCGCCCACATTCCCAACGATAATTTAGTAAAAAATATGTAGATACAGGATATAAAGTAATTCAGCATTTATCTATAAGTAAAATAAAATTAATAAAAAATGAACACATTTCGTTTCCTTAAACGTTAAAAATATTGCATATTTAATTATTATTTAATATAATAAGAGGTTAAATCTAATTGAAATAAATATTTATCCCTACTGCAAGAAGCTGAAGGTAGATGCGAGGAAATTGGTAGCTTTAGCTCTATTTCGCTTTCTGAAACAAGTGATGTGTGGTCTTTTTCAGGCTTTATAAATAAAGATGAAAAGTTTTGAAGCTTTCTTAAGAAACTTACTGTGAACGTGCATTCGCTAAAAATTTCAGTGATTTCACCAACGTAATATACTTTTTTCTGAATTCAGTATTTCTAGTTAATTTGTATATTGAGGCATCATAGCTCTCCGGTGAAATGTCATCTTCAACAAACAATCCAACTGACTGATCAGTTTCTGAAAATGACACATTGGTATCACTTTCTTCCGAAGACGAGATATTTTCCTGGAACAATAATTCAGACATTTTAGATTTTGAAACCTTCTTCTCCGCAGGCCTATTTTTATTTTTGCAAGCCTTTTCTTGTGTTTTTTTATCTCCGAAGCCATTAGTTTTTTTTTACTTTTTTCAATTGATTAGATTTAATTTCTGATTGTTTTTCTTGTATTTTTCTTTTCTCGATTGAACTTGTCTAAATTCGAGAATTTTCAGATTTGGAAGCATTTAAACGAGAAATTGGACGAATTTGTTCTGGTGTAAGACTACAAGATAATGAAGTTGTAGGTGCATAAGAATTTTTATCTGGATCAGTTGTATTGACAGATTTTTCTTCTAACAGAGAAGTCAACAAGAATTAGAAAAACGGAGAAAAGTTTTAAGTCCTTTCAAAGTAACAGATAGTAGCTTAGACGTTTCAGAGTTTGAAAGTTATCGCAAAAAAAAGTGGTTCGTTTGCCAGAAAAAGAAACAAAGCAAGTTCGCCGATTCAAATAAAATTAAATGTAAATAACTCTAATTTGATTTTCAAGACAAAAGATGAACAGAAACTGAAACTGAGTATAAATAAATTTGTAATAGGTGCACTACACTAAAAATACTTACAAATAAAAAATTCATGCATTTTATAATTTAAAACATTTAGTTTCTGGTTTGTTGGCTTATGGATATTGTACCTTTCCGATTGTTGCAAATATCGTTTTAAAACAAAATTTGACATCAGTTTTCGTTTATAGAACCAGTGAAATATTTCACGAAAAGTGGTCAGAACCGTGTTGCCCAGATTCGTGGCATAAAAAGTGCAATTGTAAAAACATACTTAAAAAATCGAACTGCTTATACTTTTAAAAATGAAAAAATTCTTGAAGCTGCTGGGAAAGTCGCAGAAACTGGAAATTTTCAAGTAATTTAAAACTTAGCAACTCTGCGCAAATGCAAATCCCAACAAAACTTCGATAAATTTTATGATAAAAATCCCTTCATTGATGTTTACAAGATGCAGCAAGAATTTTATCAGGAATACGCCACCTGGCGTCACCCTTATCGATACACTTTTGGAAAAAAAAAACTTTTGAAATTTTTCATAATAACCCAAAGATTTTGAAAGATGAAAATTACAAGATACATATGGATGCAACTGGAAAAAGTGTGCGACATATTGAATGTGCAGAGAAGAGGATTTTAATATACAAAATTATAATATGGATTAAGAAGTTAAAAATGATTATTCCAATTACAACTACTATACTATCCCGCCATACAATGTTAGACATATCCTCTATATTTGAAAGGCTAGAGTTTTACTGCAAATATCGCACACTTAAATGTCAATTTTTTTTAAGAATTTGTATAGATGTAAGCTATGCCTTATTTGGAGGAATATTAAAATGCTGCAAGGCCAAAATGTTTCTGATTATCTTACAGCATGCTTTAATTATCTTGAAAATCCTAAAATAAATGTAAAGCCTAAAGTCATCGTGCTGTGTTGTAAAGGAAATTTATATTATTTGCAAAGACTTTAATAATAAAATTGGTAAAAATCATTTATTACGACACTTATTGAAAAATGTTTAGACTTTGGCTTTTGATCTAAAAGCAATGAATGAATGTGAATTCTGGTTTAAACACAATTTTATTGTTCTTAGTCCAAACAAAAACGATGAATTTAAAGAGAGCTACACAACTCTTCAGAAGAGTATAGTAGATATAAAAAATAATAACGCAAACTAATGATTTTGTTATTCAGGTAACTATCTAATAACAATTAATATAATAACAATAGGAATAATAATAAGAATAAAAAAAAATTAAGAAAATAAATGATTTTTTTAAAATATTTTTTACACTTTTTTCAAATTCGTTGGCTTCTCGGTGTTGAAAAACATCTAAAATTTTAAGAAGAGATAAATGTACGTAAGTATATATACAAATAAATTCATTTCATCATTGATATGTATGTACATACCTCGCACGATTTTATTAATTAATAATAGTTTTCTAGGGAATGCTTCTCCCACCTTCCGTCCCAGTTATATTTTTGTAGCAGGTCATCCATAAAAATAGCGCGAATAACACTGCTGACATCTTCTGATGTTCCTTTTAGCTTGCGCATAAAGGATATCTGTAAAAAAGTATTAAATATTCAAATTATAAAATTATAAATTTGTGTTTGCTACCAATGTTTGAGCGAAATCTGGTTCCTCCATTTTTTGCTCTACTTCTTGCACCAACGCACAAGTGGTAAATGAGAACGTGCTGGCGATTTCATTCTGTGTACTGTCGTGTGTTTCGCCAGTCATGCGACAGACAGTTTTTTCAACTTTTTTGATGGAGACTTTGAACTCTATCAAAAACTTGCATTGAGCCATGAATTGTGATTTTTCTACCCTCTGGAAAAAATGTTTTTAATAAAAAGATACGCATTAAACTACCAGTTACTTACAATTGCTTCTATCTTCTCGATCCTATTTGCTCTTGGTTGCTCACAATGGAAGCCTGACCATTGCTCAAAATGCTTTGATTTTAAAGTATTTTGTTTTGCTTAAACGTAAGAAGAAGAAAAAACAACTTTGTATTTGAATTAAACTATAACTTTATTATTACATTTTCCTCAAGTCTTTCTAACCAAATGGTGAGCTCGTAGCAGTATTTTACAAAACTGAAGAATGACTTAAATAACAAATAAAAAAAAACTTGCATTAACAGTTTAAAACAATTTGAAAAAAAGTTTATTTAAATTTACCTTCAATTTTTTTAATCATTTTTGGATTCCGGTCTGGGCAACATATACGACATCTTTGGAATAAGGGATTGGTTAGCTAAAGAGTAAAAATTGTAAAAAAAAACATTTATTTTGTATAATTTGTTTTCACCTGAGCGTTTTCAACGCAACAACCTTCAAAAACGTTTTGTGACAAACTCATCTAATTATATAACACAAATTATTATTTTTATTATTATTAATATTTGTATTAATATTAATATTTGTATTATTATTTCAATTTTACATTATTAAATTAATATAAAAATCTATGAAAAAGGTGAAGTAAGATGGGTATGAGGAGAAACTCGCTTTCGTAGGGAATGCAAAACTATTTAAAATCTATATCTTCCTTTTTGACTAATATGGTTTCCTTACTCAACTCACTTGCAACGACTGAAAGAGTTCTTCAAAATTTGTTGAAAACTTTCCATACAAGTTCTTCTGAATCGACTGAATTTTTTACGTCAATTATTGTCATGGGTACAGACCTATTGCTACAACAAAAGCTGTCCTTATCTTTTTTATGATTTAAATTAAAGCTCCTTGAATGAGATGCATTCCTAGGATCTGCTTTGAGTCCCTGCCTTTCTTCGAGTCTAAGGAATAACTGCTGCAGAATTTTTTTTTTTGGTTTTTTAACAACTTTTTTTATATATTGCATATGATTTTCAAATTTATATGCCGAAAAAGAATCTAATGATGCAAATTGTTTTACACACTCCTCCAAATGTAGTAAAACTTAACAATTTTTCACCATATAATCTACCGAAAAGGTTTACAAAATCTTGTCTGCTTCTTTTAAATGAGTTCTTTCACTAGAAAGGAGCTCTAAAACACTATGAAATCACAGAAAGTGATAATTTTGCCACTTTCAGAATGAAAATACCTGTATACAACAAAAACTACCTAAATTCAGTAGACTTGCAATTATTTATATCATTTAAACTCCTAGGTCAACGGCAGAATTCTGATGAAACACAAGTAGCGACTAAATTTATTTTTTCATTAATATTTATTTTATTTACTTTAGTAACTAAAAGTTTAATAAATTTAGTGGCACCTTAATCAATTAAATGAATACAATCTAAAGTAAACTGAGAAACTACTCGACTGAAATGTCAAATCAAATAACACACCCTTCTTTCCTTATATAAACCTTCCTGACAACATTTTGGGCAACCATTCTTACCATTATATGAAACTAAACCCGAGACAAATGCCCCAGCTATAGAATCACAAACAAATAGGCGAACATTAAACCTAAAAAAATTTTCATTATATCCTAACTTCACACCATTTTCTTTAAGCACCTTAACTTCTGCACAAAAATCTGCCATAGAACTCTCCTGGAGATGTTTTCTTGTATTTATAAGCAAAATATCCTGATTTTTTGTTCTCTTCTTCTATTTTTTTTCTCTTTATCCTTTATTGCTTTTTCAGAAATTCGTGCTGTTACCGGTTGTACATACGCTGGTGTATGGCCCAATAGCAATGGCTGTTGTCTTGGTGTTGTCTGGATATATACTAATGACTGTGAATATCCGCTAGCAAAACAACTGAATAATAGCCTTTTAATTGAAGTAGTCTGTTTCGTCTTCTTGGGATGGGTTAATCTCAATGTGGCAACCATCTATAAATTATTAGCATAAACAAAAATAAAAAAACAAATTAAATGATGGATGAATAGGCTTACCTAGAGTTCCTATGCATTGGGGAAATCCGAGTGTTTCAGGTTCTGCAACTAAGCCCTCAATTTTTTCCTTTGTCAGTGGAAAGTTGTTTAAATATATTGGAGCTAAAACTCTCCATATGTAATCACAAAAGCTTAAGAGAATTTCCCATATACTTGCTTAAGCCGAACATATTTGCAATTGTGCGATATTCCGCAGATGAACCTAACGCATATAACCCTATCGCAACTCTCTTCTCCAATGGTATCAATTGACGCATGTTTGTGTTATTTTTCCGCAATCCGGTTAATAACTCACATAACTTATAAACAATTGGTCTGCTCACCTGAAAATTATTTTTAAAGGAGGCATCATCAGAAACCTGACAATCTATCTCCCAGAAGGATTGACTTCGCTCCTAAATATACGTGATAGCCCTAAATTTAAACATTTACAAGTATATCTAGATATCATATCTTTTTCCACTTCAATCTTTCTGATGTGAGTGATATTTTTACCGTATTAAAAAGGTGCAGTTGTTGTAACAGCTGTAAATGCTTCTCCTGTAAATCCAGCGAACCCTCTAAACAGAATTTCGTCTCATCCAATAATTTTGATGTGGCCAATAGTGTTCTAGACATTTAAAATTTTCTTTTTTGCTTCCATTTTATCTTTTTTTTATTTGTTTGACAGCTGGATATGATAAACAAACTACCGATAAAAATTAGAGAAGACACTGATGATAATGATTTTATTATAGTGGTAATTCTCAATGAATTACCCACAAAAATAGTAATTTGCCTTGAAAATTTTGAATGGGAAAACTATGTAATTTGGTTGGTAATTAGGCTTTGAATTATAAATAACACATCGAATTACGAATATCGTTGCCGTGAAAACATGCTATTATACATATATAAGAGTGAAACGACTAACGTATTTTACAGAGTGGAATTTTTTTACATAGAAAAGCCAACAAATTTGGAAACTACCGGTAGAAGTGCAATCAAACGTATTTTCTATAAATCTCGTATGTATTTTTTTTTTTAATTTGGAGGTGCGCTACTAGACTAGATTAGTTCCAAGAATTTTACTCTTACCTGTTGAACTCTTAAAGCAATACAACCACCACGGCTACCAGCTGCACGTTCACCAGCACCACGATTACCATATTTTTAAAATAAATAGCAAAGGATTCTGGAAATAAAATTAATAAATAAAATAAACAAAATCTATACGAAAAACACTTACTCTTGTTTGCGCGTCCATTCTTCAAATAAAAAAAATTTCTGCATTTAATGACGCCAAGTATTTTCGAAGCTGCCAGATTAAACCGTTTTACAACAACGGTACAATTTTTCAAGTTTTTTTGTTTCAAATTTTCCGGCGTATAATTTCATTCTACTTATTCCAAATTTGCGAATTTTTGTGGTTTTATACATATGTACATAAATATGTACAGTCACACAGAAAATAGTACGTACCCCTCATAAATATTCCGTACTGCTTATATTTGGAAGAAAATAAAAAAAGTTAATAATCTAAGGTTTATACTCTTAAACAAAACAGTTATTTCATTATTTAATAATTAATTAAGATAACTTAAAATGGTAAAAACACATAAATTCAATTTTATAACACAGATAATTATACGTACGTTAAAATAAATTCAATTTAAAGTCATATTTCCATTGTATCTATTATTTAGTTAGTACTTGGTTGGACCACCCTTTGCCTCAACCACCGCCTTCAACCGATTGTTCATAGAAAACACAAGTTTTTTTGTAGTTTCAGAACTTATTTGGCTCCATTCGTATTTTAAGCCTTCCTTCAGTTCCTGTTTGTTCCTATAAGATTTTTTGCGTATGCGACGCTCTAATTCATCCCATAGATGCTCAATCGGATTAAGGTCTGGCGACTGTGGAGGCGAATGGAGTTGTTTGGGTACGTTATAAAGCAACCACTCCTTCACAAGATACGAAGTGTGCTTAGGGTCGTTGTCTTGTTGAAAATGCCATGCACCATTGAGACACAAATCGGTTGCTGATTGCTTTAAACAGCTTTTTAGAATGTCGAGGTATACGAAACGATCCATATTTGTTTCCACAAACTGCAGTTTTCCAACTCCATTCGCCGACATGCAGCCCCAAACCATTACTGAACCACCGCCATGCTTTACTGTCGGAATGAGGTTTTTCGGCTGTAACTCCTTATTTGGTTTGCGCCAAATTTTTTGTTTGCCATCGCAGCCGAACAAGTTGTACTTACTTTCGTCGCTAAATAATACAGTAGCCTAGAAATCTGTTGGTTTGTCCATATATTTTAGTGCAAAATCCAATCGCTTTTTTCTATTTATTTCACTGATAAATGGCTTTTTTCTGGGCACGCGGCTATGGAATCCCTTTTTTCTCAAAACACTTCGAACTGTTTCTGAATGCACATTCATATTGTGGTCATCCTCCAAAGTATTTCTTATTTCTACGGCTGTAGTTTTCGGGTTTTTGTCAACGACACTTTTAATATACCGCGCAACTCTTGAAGAAATTTTGGGTGGACGACCAGTTTTGGGCTTGCTCGCTAAGGAATTCGACTCAAAAAAATTTTTTAAGATTGTTTCAACTGTTGACTTAGCACGGCCTATAGTTTTTGCGATTGAATTTAAAGAATTTCCTTCTTTTCTGAGGTTAACAATTAGTTCCCGCACTTCAATGCTAACGTCTTTGGATTTTCGTCTCATTTTTACTAATTATCTACTTTTTTACCTTTTCAAATGAATGCAAATTTCGCCAATCAACGCACAAATTAAATCAGAAGCATTTCTTCTAACAATTTTTTTTAATTTCAAAGAAATAAGCCGTTAGTTTGCAATGTCAAAAAGCATCGTACGTATAATTTTCTGTGTTGCCAGATGCGTTTTTAGCGTTTACAAGCTTAAAACACGTAGTAAATGCATTTTTTTTGTATTTGTTTAAGTAAGTAAGTTAATATACCTGCAAATTGATTTTAAAAAATAAACTAGAAGCGCTAAGTACTTCATAAACAGCTTATAATGGGGGGGTACGTATTATTATCTGTGTGACTGTATGTGGTTATATGTACTTACATATAAAGGTCTTTTCAATAATAAAAATTGTTTGTTCTATTTTATATTACTTGATCAATATTTCGCTATTATTGAAAAGACCTTACGCTTAAAGAACTATTACATATGTATATAAAATTAAGAAATAGGATAATACTTTGTTAAAAATTATTTTAATAAAATAATTTTTGCCCCTCAATCTGATTGTATGAAACAGTTTAAATTTTGATTTGCTTCCAATAGACCTTGTGCATCTTTAAAATCAAGTACGTACGTATTATATTATCTGGAATTAAATCATTTTCATCTACCACAAAGTTAAGAAGTACAACAATTACAGCTTTACAGTCATTCCGTTTGATAAACAATAAAATCGTTGTTTCCATACTCCAAAACATCCTTGCACTAAATTTCGAGTAGCGATTTGAGCGACATTCTATTTAACCTCTGCTTCATTTTGAGGCTGATGTAGAGAAGTGAACAAATAAGGTGTTAACTTATAATCTGAGTCACCAAGTAATCTATCTTTAAATTCACCTCTTTTAAATCGCTGCTTAATAGTTGTTTCGTTGAATATTCTGCAATTATCGGTACCACTCCTCTATCTTGTTTCTCTTTATATCCAGAATTTTAAACTTTGCGTCGCAAATTACCTGTGAAGAAGGCAAACAGAATGAAATTTATAGTTTCTTGTTCTTGAAAAAAGGTTTCTTACTTGCACATTTAGACATTAATGTCCGTTCCTATTAATTTAGTATTGAACGAGATCACGAGCCTTTTTATACCCTTCACACAGTGAAAAAGGGTATATATAGGTTTGTCATTCCGTGTGAAATTTCTACAATTTTCATTTCCGACCCCATAAAGTATATATTTTCTGAAAGCTTATGAATAGGGGAGTCGATTAAGCTCTGTCAGTCTGTCCGTGTGTATGTTGAAATCAACTTTTTGAAGCCGCCCGACATAGGTTGGACCTGGGTAAGGTATTAACTTATCAGAAATATTCGGGAGTAGATCCGTATTGAAAATCAGAAATATCGGTACATAAACAACTGCGATATGAGCAAAAACCCACGACCACCTCGATTTTTTTTTCACAAAAACAACATTACAACAACAACATACATACATACAAACGTGTATACTGGATAGAGAAAACGTGGCATCGAATCCCAGCTGAGCCAAAAATTTTTTTTATTTTTTTTATATTTATTTTTTTTTAATTTTTTTTTATTTTTAATTTATTATATTATATATTTTTATATTATATTTTTTTTTTTGTTTTATAGTAATTATATATATTTTAATTATTGGTTCTGCTTTTCTGAAATGCAAAAGGATGATTGGTCTATTCTAAAGAACAGAGTATATTGTCGACTATGTCACAAGCTCTTCTAGTATGTACAAAAGCAATGGTCAAATTTACTAAAAAGTTAATTTATGCACTCACAGCCGCATTCAATCTCCCTGATTCAAGTAAATAGTGGAGATAAGAACGTTTGCTTTGATTCATTTATGAATTTTACAATAGAAGACGGTAGTCATTGAAGGTTCCGAATTTCGGAAAATTACTGCGTAGTGCATACAAATGTGGATTTGGATAATCTTATTCCCAGTGCAAAGACATTATTACGAAAATCTTATTTAATGGCAGAAAAGAAAAAACTAGAAAGCATGCCTCATATACAGAACCTGATTACTAATAGTGAGAGTGCGGTAACGAATGATATCTAGATCAACGATTTTATTAAAAGAAATTTTCTATGTGCAACTTTACGCTTCCAAGAGAATTTTAAACTTGTGGCTGTCTCGCTAGGAATAAAGTCCTTGGATTTTGCATCGAATACAGCAGGTGATATAAGACGAAAATTAAGCAGCCTGTTTGTGACTAATTTTTCGCATGTGGTTTTTGTAACTGATCGCGGAAGTAATATTGTAAGTGCTCTAAAAGATTTTAATAGAGTAAACTGCTCGGCCCATCTTTTTAATATTCTAAATAATGATTTCGAATCTACAAACGAACTAAAATATTATAAAAACATGTGTTTGTTAATAAATTGTGAAGTGCTGCGATTAAGCAGCACATTCAAGATACAACTTTTAAGAGCCATTGATCAACAAGACGGATTTCGAACTACACAATGTTAAAATAAATTTTAGACAACAACACCAAGGTCAGATAAATTCTTGCGAATAATGCTGAGAGACGAAACCCGTTGAACTACAATGTGACGATCCTGCAGAGTTTAGTACATATATGCCACAACTTTGAAACAATTTTCAAACAACTGCAAATAAGTACATCTCATACCTTTTGGTTCGTTGTTCCTTCAACTAATTAAACTAAAATTTTTGCGATATCTAGAAAAACGAAAATGGACATATTAAGACCCTGAAGATGGTCATGCTCGCAGAATTGGAGTTAAGACTTAAGTACTTTGCATAAAGTTGCGCTATTTTTATACCCTCCTGCTATATTTTTTGCAGTTAAATGATATAAACGATATAAAGAAATTCTATCAGAATCTGGTTCACAAACAAGTCATAATGCAGCACAAGCACTGCTACCGCTTTCACCTGTATTATTGCAAGCAAGCTCGTCTGCTTCTTCCTTAGAGTCAGCTACTGGAATACAAAGAATTTTCTTCCTATTTTATTAGGCAATTTAGACGCCAAGTTGGAAACAGCTAGGGATGACTTTGAGCGTTAATTAAATAAAAACAAGTAACAGCGTGCCGTGCCGAATCTTATATACCCTTCACATCGTGTAGTCATGCAATAACAATTGTTTGTATCACCATTCATCTCATATAAAATACGTACATATGTATGTATGTATATACTGGTTAGAAAAAATGTGGCATCGAATCCCAGCTGAGTCAAAAAATTTTATTTTATTTAATATATTATTTATATTTTATATTTTTTTTTTTTTAAATTTTTAAAAAATTTGTTTAAATTTTTTTTTTGTAATTTTTTTTTTATTTTTAATATATTTTTTTTTGTAATTTTTTTTTTTTTATGTTTTTTACATGTATGTATGTTGTTGTTGTAATTGTGTAAAAAGACGAGGTGATCGTGGTATTTTGCTCACATCTCAGAAAGTTACGGGGCGATTGTGCTGAATTTCAATAGCGATTCATTCCTGGATATTTCCAAGAGATTGATACCATATACAGATCTGAGGAACATATGGTTGCTTCTAAAAGTTGATTTCAACAAACAGAAAATATATACTTTATGAGGTCGGAAATGAAAATTGTAGAAATTACAAACGGAATGACAAAGATATATATACCCTTGTGCATCACAGGTGAAGGGTATAAAAAAGATAGGCCTACAGACGACTTCGACGTAATGCTATAGTGGAAAAGAAATATCTGCAAGTATCCCAATTTATCAAAATTGGCAATAAAAAAATATTGTCCATTTCTAAAAGCAGTGCTAAAGGGTGGTTAAATTTTAAGGACCAATGTTGATTTCGAATAAAATTACTTAGGAAATTATTGTCATTTCTTTTTATAATGATATTATTGGTAGGTCAATTATGTATGAAACATAATATCGGTAAATGGCCGCCGCGATTTCGGCGGCACACCTCCATCCGATGGTACACATTTTCAATGACAATGTTAGTGTTTAATTATTGAGCACGTTGATGAGTTAAGGTTGACTGCTCTTTTGCCACACTATCGTAAAAAACGTTCTTCGAACTAAGAAGGCATTTACAGATGTTTTCACATTTCATAATGACCTGATTTGCTGAAATTTAAATATTTTTCACAATTCTCCCGATTGTGGACGAATTTGAACGATTATTTTGACCGATCACATCACGAAGTGCACGATATGCATTTTGATTTGAACGCCCATTTTCATAATAGGCCTGAATAACTTTAAGGCGTTTCTCTATTGCGTATCTTTCCATGGTTCGAATTGAGTTAGTCTGAAATTGAGAAATGTCAAATGAAATGCAGAAAAAACTTAACGTTTAGATGTGGTTCACATTCAACATCGGCCCTTTAAATTTAACTACCCTTTATATGAGCCCCAGGGTGTAAATTGAAAAATGTAAAGTTTTCGCATATCAATTATTTTATTTTCGCTTTTAACGTGTATCTCTATACAAACTAATAAACAAAGTTTTTTATTCATTAGTAGTATATTTGTGGGCTTTCTGGGACACCAAATTCATCCTTATGGAGATTCCATGAGGATGAATTTTTGTTTTAAATTTTCATCCCAATGGTAATTTCCCATAAGGATGAATTTTTGTTAATAATTTAAAATATTCATCCCAATGGTAATTTCCATAAGGCTGATTTTTAATTTTTGGTTGATATGCATATTGTTATTGGTTTGTTTGTCTCAAGTTTCAATTAAAATTTTTTTATTGTCTGTGCAATTTACTCATACGGATGATTTTTTTGTTGTTAAAATTTTTTTTAAAATTGTAATATGAGAAAATGCAAAGGTAAATTATTATTTGTAAATACATATATAAATACTTACATATATAAATATGTGCATACAAACTTACATGTTTTACATGTTTTAGAAAATGTATGTGCAAAATTGTTTAAATAAGAATGTTAAGAGATGAATTTTCACAGATGAATAATTTAAGAGAAAATAATTTTTATTGAATGTAATTATAGTTTTCCATAAAGATGAATTTTATTTTTTAAAGATGAATAATTAAAGAGAAAATGATCGTTTGAGTGATTTTTATTAAAATAGTAAAGAGGGATTGAATAAAAAAATATATGGAAATGAACTCAAGTTGCATTAAAATAGATTATAATAGATATAAAAGAACGATAATGATAATATTTTTCCTCATTAGTCTAATCAATACTTAAAAGTATGCTTAATAAAATGGTAAGAAATCGCATCATATTTGGAAGTTTTTTCTAATTTTATTTAAAATATTTTAGATGTATGATCAAATAATAAATATTGCCCAAGGTTTAATACCTCAGTATACAAAAATTGATGATATCCCCCTACATCAACCATATAAAGTCCTAAGGTTTGAGTGGAAGGAATCACAATATGGATCAAAAGTCATAGCATATTTGGATAATAATAAATGGTTTTATCTTCCTCAAGGAATTACAAAATTTTTAAATAAAGAAGATCCATACTTATCTGAAATGAATGATAAAGTGTGGACAATTATTTACAAAGGTCGACAATCAAGCAAATGGTCTAGCAGTATTTGAATTAAACTACAATTAAGAATTTAAATGTTAAAAACCTCTACCATAAAGTAAATAAATAAAATTACATTTTTTTAATCTAAAAATATTAAATCATTTGTTTTATTTCTTTGTTTCTTAAAAATCTAAACTTAAGGCTAATAAGATTTGGTCACCATCCTCATCCATATATTGCTCATATGATGATGACACTGCAGTTGATGATGTTGTTGATCTATCTGCTGAATCAAAACATTCAACATGGTTTGATGGTGGTGCAGCTGATAATGTTGTTGATTGTTCTGCTGTTGATGTGGTTGATGTTGTTGGTAGCCATCCTGATATATCTGTTATATATGAGGATGGTTTTAGTTTTTTGTAACTTTTAGCCTTTTTAAAGGCAAAATTATGAAATTTTAAAAAATGTCTTTTTTTGTTTGCGACATTCAAAAAAGAAACATAGTCACAAAACTCGCACTTCAACTTTGAGTCCATTTTCCAAATTAAAAATTATTTTCAAAATATTTATTGAGAAAGCCTCATAATTTTAACCAATTCGATTTATTTAACCAATTTGATTAACGTTCAAAGTGGTAAACAAAGCATATTTTGAAATATAATCCCAGGAAGTCGTTGAATTTAATTTTAAAATTGCCTTTGATTTTAGCATACATACATATATAATATTGTATAAGAATTTTATGTATATATATTAGAACACCTCATATTTTTCGAACAATTTGATTTGCGTTCAAAAATGATAAACCAAGCATATTTTGAAATAGAATCCGATAAAAACGCCACTTTAATTTCAGGTAAATTAAACTTTGAATTTAACATATATATATGTATATATATATATATATATATATATATACATACATATATAGACATAAGAATTTTATAATTAGAGTCAACAAACTAAAAAGCATAATTATGTAATAATTAAGGAACAACAGTACACATTTCAAAATGACCTTGAACAAAGCTAACCAAATATGAATTTAATATTTAAATAAGTAAAAGCAATAGCCAGTGCAATTCATAGTATTGTTCACTAAAGTAATCGGTCAATTTGTCTGTATAAAAATTAAAGATTTTGTGTGTAAATCTAAAACAAATAATATAAACTGTAATTTAAAATTAAGTTAACCAATTGTTAAACTTCTTTAAATAAAATAAGAAAAACTTAAATAAAATGGCTTTTGTGTGTTATGAATGTAAAACAATTTTTAGTGATATCGAAAGTCTTAAAAGGCATGAGAGGACTCATGCATCTTGTTCAAAAGGAGTGGTTTCTAAAAAATCGCCATTAGATGTGAAGATAATTAGAAGTGCCTTTAAATCTAGATTGTTAACTCTAACTTATGACAATAAAAAAGAAGAATGCCTCTTACCAGAGCTATTTATGAAAGAGGCTTGCGCACCAATTAAGCAGGAGGTTAATCAATTTTTAAAAATACATAATGCCCTGAAATTTAATATGGAGTTTTATGCCTTGTACGCCAAGCCTAACATGGATACCTTAGAAGACACTCCATTGGAAGTGAAAACCTTCCAAACAAAAATGAAGGAAATTTTCAACATGGAGGAGTTTGATGAACTATTTGAGAGAAAAACTCAAAATATTTTACAGAAGATGGAGGAATTTCAGGAAAAGGACAGTGGTTGGACTCTTATACAACTCATTAAAATTGAAGTCAACTTAAATAAACATCAACCATTAAGAGGAACATCATACATTCCGTTACCGAAAAAATTAGCATTAAAAAAGGCCTGCATAAATGTACAAAATAATGATGAATTTTGTTTCAAATGGTGCATAATATCAGCCATTTCAGATTTAAAAACACATGCAGAGCGCACTTTTAAATATAAAGTAAATATCAGTTTTAATATTATAAATATAAATGGTTACAGTTTAAATTTCAACGGATTAAGCTTCCCGCTAAAAATTAAAGATATAAACATATTTGAAAGCAACAATCATAATATTAGTATAAATGTTTTTGGCTATGATGAAAAAGCGGACTTAGTATTGGGTCCCTATTATAAAACAAAAGCGAAAAAAATTAAGCACATCAACATTCTATTTCTTCAAAAATGTATTGGAGAGGATGTTGTTTCACATTATGTGTGGATTAAAAATATTTCAAGGTTAGTAAAAGTGCATAAAATTACTTTAAATTGCTATTTTTATCTTGTACTACATTTCTTTCTATTTAGTTTATATGTTAAACTTATATATTTATATTCTAATTTTTGCAGACTTATTAAATCTCAACAAACAAGACATCATGAAAGTATTTTTGTATGTGATGATTGTTTACAGTATTTTCATCAAAAAGTGAAACTTCAGAAACACCAGAAGAATTGCACAAAAAGAATATCATACGTCCCAAGCCCAGATAAGTCTGTTTTAGAATTTAACAATTTTAGCAATAAGTTAGACTTACCGTTTGTTATATATGCAGATTCGGAGTGCATATTTGAAAATATTCAAACATGCATTCCGAAAGGGGATATTTCATCAACGACTTTAGTTGATAGACATATTCCATATGCATTTGCTTATTATATAAAATGTAGTTTTAGTAATAGTTTAAACAAATTTTGCAGTTTTAAGGGATTAGAGTCACCAAAATTATTTATAGAAAGTCTGGTGAATGATGTTAAATATTTATATTTAAATTTCATCTCAAAAAGTAAAACAATGACACCCTTAACTGAACTGGAAAAACTTGATTTCGATAGAAATGACATTTGTCATATTTGCTCTAAAATTATTGTAAATGAAGTTAAAGTAAGAGATCACTGTCATTTCAGTGGAAAATATAGCGGGCCAGCACATAACTCATGTAATATCAATTATAAAACTCCAAAGTTTTTCCCCGTTATTTTCCATAACTTTTCATCTTACGATTGTCATTTATTTGTTAAGGAGTTGAACAAAATTGACGATGGTTCAATTAATATTATCCCCTTAAATAAAGAACTCTATATATCGTTATCAAAAACAGTAAAAATTGAAGATAATAACATTGAAATAAGATTTCTTGACTCATATAGATTCATGCCATCCAGTTTAGACAATCTTGTGAAAAATTTAGAAAAAAGAGATTTAAAGACTGTTAAATCTATGTATAATGATGAAAGTAAATTAAATTTACTTATAAGAAAAGGCGTATTTCCTTATAATTATTTAAATTCTATTGAAAAGCTTTTGGAAAATAGTTTACCTAATATTGCAGATTTTTATAATAAGTTAACAGATACACAATGTTCTCTAGAAGATTACACACACGCGAAAGAAGTTTGGAAAACTTTCGATTGCAAAAACTTAGAAGATTATTTAATGTTGTACTTAAAGACGGATGTTTTATTATTAGCAGATGTTTTTGAGAATTTCAGAACAGTTTGTAAAAACATTTATCAATTAGATCCATGTCACTATTACACAGCTCCGGGACTTTCATGGGATGCCATGCTAAAAATAACGGATATTAAATTAGATTTACTTACTGATAAAGACATGATAACATTTATTCAAAAGGGGATTAGGGGAGGAATAGTACAATGTACAAAAAGACATTCAATTGCAAATAATAAATATTTATCAGACTATAATAATGAATTACCTTCTAAATACTTAATGTATTTAGATGCAAACAATTTATATGGTTGGGCAATGTCAGAAGCTCTGCCTGAGGGTAATTTTGAGTGGGTAGAAGATATTGATAATTTTTCTTTGAACTCAATTCCCATTGATTCAAGTGTTGGATATATATTAGAAGTTGATCTGATATATCCAGTTGAAATCCATGACATTCATAATAATCTACCATTCTGTTGTGAAAATAAAAAACCTCCCGAGTCAAAAGAAACAAAATTGATTGTTGATCTACATAATAAATATGAATATATAATTCATTATAAAAATTTGCAGCAATGTTTAAAACATGGTTTAAAGTTATCCAAAATTCATAGAATATTAAAGTTTCGACAATCCAATTGGTTAAAGAAATATATTTCCTTGAATAACTTTCATAGAACTAATGCGAAAAACTCATTTGAAAAAAATTTTTTTAAATTATTAAACAATGCTGTTTACGGTAAAACAATGGAAAACGTTGATAAACGTAAAGATATTAAAATTGTGAATAAATGGGAAAGTATTGGTAAAAAACTTGGAGCACGTGCCCTTATTGCTAAGCCAGAATTTAATTCTTGTAATATAATTGAAGAAAATATGATCGCGGTTGAATTAAATAGAACTTACTCATACTATAATAAGCCAATTTATTTAGGTTTTACAATTTTAGAACTTTCAAAATGGAAGATGTATGATTTCCATTATGAATATATGATACCTAAATATAAAACTAAAGTTGAACTTAATTATATGGATACAGATTCATTTATATACACAATAGAAACGGATGACTTTTATGAAGACATTAAAAAAGATATTGAAGATAGGTTTGACACATCTGAATATGAGGCTAATAATCAATTTCATATTCCACAAAAAAACAAAAAGGTCTTAGGTATGATGAAAGATGAAAATTTTGGGAAGATAATGAAAGAGTTTGTTGGGTTGAGAGCGAAAATGTATTCGTTTAAAACAGAAAATATGGAAGAAGTTAAAAAAGCTAAGGGTGTCAAAGTGAACGTAACAAAAAAACTAAGTCTTTCTGACTACAAAAATTGCTTATATAATAAAAAAATTTACTATAGAAATATGTATATTTTTAAATCAAAACTACACACTGTATATACATCCCTTATTAACAAGATATCCTTAAGCTATTTAGATAATAAAAGATTTATATGTGTGAATAACATTAATACCCTAGCTTGGGGTCACTATAAAGAAAAATTTATTAATAATGATAGTGATGATTATTATTTAATGGATATAGAATATAATAATGATAAAGATATCTGTAAAATAAATGATAATGAAGTAGAATTTGTAGATCAAAATTATATTATAGAGAGCTTTAATAATGATGATAGTTTAGATAAATTTCTAATGGAAATAGAATATTAAAATATACAAAATTCCATAATAATTGTTGTATATTAATTCTAAATACATTAAACTTTTATGTAAACAAACTATAACTATTGCAATTATTTATTTTAAGAAATTATATTTTTTTTATCAATAATAAACAAACTTTATATTTTCAATTATTAAATGTGTTTTATTTTCTAAATATTTTGCCATTGTACATTTTCAGTTTCATAATCTAACTTTTTACGATTTCTAGTTACTCGTGGGGAATACTGATACGGTAAAGTTGATTGCTTCAATTTTGTATGATTTTCTTCCTTTGATAATATTCTAATTTTTGGTGTTCCACTATTTGAAAAATTTTTTAGTCGTTTGGCTACTGAAGATGCAGAAGAAGGATTTATTTTTTGTACTGTTGTATCCATATCAATTTGATCATCGTGATCGTAAGTATAAATATCCTCTGGCAAGTTTATATTACATTGTGTTCCAACACTACTTTGCTTTGATTGCATTGTTTGAGTTTCAATATGCTTTTTGTATGTTTTTCTTGTCTGAGTTTCATTATCACGTAAATTGTTATATTTAGAACTTATGATCTGATTTGATGATTTTTGTTTTTCAATTAAATATTTCGCTAATTCTTGCTTAATATAATACCATTTGTTAATATCTTTTAACGTGTGTGAAGCATATAGTGGTAAAAGCTTTCGATGCAAAAAAGTGGAATCAGAATTTTTGTTTATAAACTTCTCATAAACTGATGGCTGTATAACTATTAGTTTAGATAAATTATTTGACATTTTCCAAAATTTTTCCAATAACTCCACTTAATACTGCAGAAATAATAATTGGTAAGAATCCTCCCTTTTGAATAAGATGTTTTCTAATCGCATTTTTATATGGTTTTAATTTTTCAAAAACTGTTTTGTTTATTTTATGATTTTTTTTAATAACATTGAAAAGTATTTCATGTATAGCTTTAATAGCAACATCATCAACATATTTTAAAATTGCATTACGTAGTTTGGGCTTCGCTTTTTTTAGGAACATAAAGAATATGTTTGTTCTCCCTCAACAATTTTAGATTGGAAGTCATTGTTTATATTTGCAAATATTGAATAGTGAGTATTATTGAATATATCAGATCTGAATCTTAATGCGTTGTGTATTTGTTGTGTAAGATCAATTAATAAATAACCATGAGCATGTTGAGTGCATTTATTATATACATCAACCAAAGCTTTTGAATTTTCGGGATATACTTGACGAGCCAAATGATGAAATTGTAACTTATCCCTTGGATTCTTAAACATTACTATATATTTAGAGTTTAAAGAAATATCTCTTGAATAAGCGCCTTTATGGAAAATGTTTTGTGTTACTAAAATTACAGCTAAATTTCTATGATGTGACCCCTTAGTGAAGAGTTCACAAACTTTTTTATTTGACGATTCAAGCATTAAATCATCCAATATTATTAAAGTTGATTCTTTATCATTAGTACTAAAAGTTTCTGGAATTCCTTTAATAAACTGAACATTTTTTATTAATGGTAGTGAATTTTTTTCAGAAAAACACCATACAATTCGATCAATGCCTTTAGATATTAAGTGTTGATTTTCAATCAAATTTTTAATAAATGTAGATTTCCCACAACCTGAGGGACCACACACCATCATTGTAAATGGATATATAAACTGTTGAAACATGTTTACACATTCATACACAACACGTAAATGAATCGAAGCTTTACATTCCTTCCATAAATATGAGTAAACAAACTCTTGTTAATGAACTTCATCGTCAAGCAAGAAAAAACTTTAAACATCGACGATTTATTCAGAAGGGTATTCTAGATACATGGCAAATAGATTTAGTGGAGATGATTCCATATTCAAAATTTAATAAAGGTTTCAAGTATATGCTTACTGTAATAGATGTATTCTCAAAGTATACGTATGCTGCACCACTGAAATCTAAAACAGGAACAGAGATTTCAAAAGCATTTAAAAATATTATAAAGTTAAACGAACAAAAATCTCCCAAAAATCTTCATTCTGATCAAGGAAAAGAATTTTATAATAAAGACTTTAAAAGTCTAATGAAAAAACTTAATATTAATCATTATCACACTTTTTCAAATATGAAGGCATCTGTAGTTGAGCGTTTTAACAGAACTTTAAAAACTAAAATGTGGAAACAATTCAGTATGCAAGGAAATTATAAGTGGATAAATATATTAGATAAATTATTGCAAGAGTATAATTCATCTTATCACCGTACTATTAAAATGAGACCCAACTCTGTTAACAAGAAAAATGAAAAAAGGCTTCTTAGAACTATATACAATAACTTAAAAATATTTAAAAGAGGAAAATATAAGACAAATGATTTTGTTCGCATAAGCAAATATAAAAATGTTTTTGAGAAAGGATATACACCAAATTGGTCTTCAGAAGTTTTTCAAATAAATAAAAGTTTTGTAACAAATCCAATAACATATCAACTTAAAGATCTTAAGGGAAATATAATAAAAGGTGGATTTTATGAAGAAGAATTATTAAAAACTAAAGTTCCCAACGTCTATTTAGTAGAAAAAGTGTTGAAACGTCGTGGAAAAAAGCTGTTTGTAAAATGGCTAGGTTTCGGAAAGGAACATAATTCATGGATTCATCAAACCGACATAGGCGAATAACCCAATTTTAATCATATATGTGTAGCAAACAACGACTAACTTCAATTATTTCTTTTGAAGATGGCTTCAAGTATGGAAGAAAGTGATCTTTATGTTACTTTATTAAGTAATGATTCAACAGATATTTATAAAAACTCTTCAAGCACTTTTACAAATTTGCTAAAGCAATCTTTATACCTAAACGATAAATGGGTAGTTGGATTATCAGATATTTCTTTTTCATTAATGAATAAAACAAAAAAAGAAGATAATGAAAATGTTATAAAACGTAAAAAACGAAATGTGTTAAACCAACCTTTAGATTATGAAATATTAAAAACACCAAATCCGGATGTTAATATTAATCATGAAAGTATTAAATTGAAATTTAAAGAACTTATGAATAAAACAAACGAGCAAACAAAAACAAATTTAGAGAATGGTGATAAAATTTCAAACCGTTTAAATAATGTGGATGATAATATTCTAAAAACTATAACACCATTCGAAGAAAAGAAAGGTGACAATAAAAGAAATTCAAATATAAAAAGAAACGAAAATAAAGGTAGCTCAAATATTGAACAAAATGCTCAAACTATTGATCAAGAGTTTGAAGCTAATAGAAAAGATTCTATTTTATCGTCAAAAAAATATATTTTGGATAAATCTTTAAATGATTTGCCTACCAATATAAACAACTTTATTAATAAAAATTAATCCACTGGAATAGATGAAATCGTATTTATTTACACTGATATAATTAAACCTCGATACGTAGGAAGTAAAAAAACGAAATGTTTAAAAATATTTTCAATATCGGCATTAAAAAATTATATTCATTTTAGCCGTATTGAATATTTTCCTATCGAAACTTTTAATATTAATAATATTTCAATAATGATTCGAAATGATGAAGAGAAAGTAATGGACTTGTTAGAATATATTCCAGTTTATTGCACTTTACACTTTAAAAAGAAACGTATATAATGATTATGTAATAGAAAGATAAATCATTTTTATTACAACCATGGATGTGATGTATACAAATTATTATAATAATCAGTCTGGAAATAACTTACAAAATATTGGTGAAATATATCATACACCAAGAATTATACAGTATGGACGTGGTATTGGATCACTTTTTTCAGCATTATTCTCCCATCTAAAACCTTTATTGAAAACAGGTTTGCATATTTTAAAAAATAAATCATTAGATATTGGAAAAGATATGTTGGAGGAAATTGGAACAAAACCAGTAAAACAAATTTTATTAAATCAAGGAAGAAAAGTCATGAATGACATTACAGAGGCTGCTATCGACAAGATTAAAACAATGCAAAGAGGCAAAGGGAAGCGTATAAAACTAAAACGTTTAAAACAGAGACCGCAGAATAAATTAAAACGTTGCAGAGGAAAGAACTTTAAAGATATTTTTGGAAATTTGAAATGTCTGGATTTATAGAATGTATGAAAAGTGAATTAGATTTATTTGAAGCTCCTCCAATTCAAACCAGTGTCATTAAAACTGAAGAAATATCCTACAACCCAATAGCTTCTTTGGATAATTCTAGTACTATTGAGTTTGTATCATTAGGAAATGGAGAAACTTATAGAGATCTCAATAGTATTTATCTTAGACTAGTCGTTGAATTTAAAGGAAGCGGAAGTGTTGTTAATAACCTTTTACACTCATTATTTAGAAACTGTATAGTTCATCTAAATAATAAAAATGTATCCCAACCTGACAATAACTATCACTATAGAGCATATATGGAAACATTGTTAAATTATGGAAACGATGCAACATCAACACATCTTGAATCTTGTGGTTGGGCAGTTGATACAAATAAAATTAATTCATTAATTGAGAAAGAAAACCCCGGATTAGATAAAAGAAGAAAATTATTTAAAATTGGAAAAAAAGTAGAGCTATTTGGAAAACTTCATGTAGATGTGTTTAATCAACAAAAATACTTGCTAAATAATGTTGATATTAAGGTAACGCTAAATTTGGAGAAACCCGAATTCTATATTAGAAGGTGGAGATAAAAATGAATGTAATTTAAAAATACACGAAGCTAATTTATACATAAATCATCTTGCTATCAATAATAATATTTTAATGGCACATCACAACGTGTTGCAATCAAAAAATGCAATATATCCATATAAGAGAGTGGAAATAAAAACATTTACTATACATCCTGGAAACCACTCGTTATCTTTAGATAATGTTATACTTGGACAGCTACCTAATTTTGTAATTTTTGGTATGGTATCTAATAAAGCTTATACAGGAGATAGAAAAGAAAATCCATTTAACTTTCAACATTTTAACCTACAAAGATTCAATTTGGTTGTTAATGGAGTGCAATTTCCCGCACAACCAATTGAATTTAACTATAATAATGGCACAATTATAAGCACCCGTGGTTATCAAACACTATTTAAAGGAACTGGAATTCATCATTTTGATAAAGGTCATCAAATAACGAAAGAACTTTTTGATAACGGATATTTTATGCTCGCTTTTGATTTAACACCTGATCATAATAACAACTCTAACTGTGGAAATTTAATAAATCAAGGGACAATTCGCATTGAAGGACGTTTTGGAAAACCAATTACTGAAGCGATTACCTGTTTAGTGTATTGTGAATTTGATAGCATAATAGAAATTGATAAGTCTCGCAGTATTTTTCAAACGCTATGAATGCAATTACAATAAAAAATACTTTGAATTCAAACAATATAACAAAGAGTAAATTTAAAGGTGTTTATGCATGCAATAAATTACCGACAAAATCAGTTAAAAAACCATGTTTTTATATTGCTAACACTGATCCATCACATAAACCTGGACAGCATTGGGTTGCATTTTACTTTCCTAAAAATAAAGCAGCTGAATTCTTCTGCTCTGCTGGCCAACCACCTATTAAACAATTCATTTCATTTTTAAGAAGAAATTCCAAAACTTTCATCTGCAATACAAGACGAATTCAAAGTGAAACATCTAATTTATGTGGTTTATACTGTTGTATTTTTATTTATTTAAGAAGTAAAAATGTATCTTTTAATCAAATATTAAGAATTTTTAATTATTTTAACTTATATAAAAATGATACAATAGTACTAAGGTTATTTAAGATTTTTTTTTTTTAAACAATTATGAAAATAAAAATAAAAAAAGATATATAAACAAATAATATAATAAAATGATGTTGATTGTTTTTTCGCTTCAAAATTTTCCACTGCTTTTAAAATAATGTTGTCATTCCCATCATATAATGCCAGGAATAGTTGGAGGTCTATTGGCGGTAGGATGATCACTTCCTCTATATGTATCCTTTCCTATTGTCCTTTCTCCGTTTTGGTTGTTTTTGCTTACAGTGTTTTCCTTAGGTTTTTTAAGAAAATCCATGTCGCTTCTTGCACAGTTTTTTTAAAAATGATTGATTGTTTAAATACGTTACGAAAAATTCTATCATATTCATAAAATTTACACTCATACAAAATTCTAAAATCTTGACCTATTCTAACAAAAGTGTAAATATTTTGTTTACTAATGTCAACAACCTTTCATATTTTGTCTCTTTAGTTAACTTACAATTTTTTAAATTAATCATGACTATGTCTAACACAATTGAAAGAAAATACATTTTAAAGTCAATAAACTTTCAGGAAAACTTCCAAGAATACTTAAAAATATACTCAGCTTATTTTTTCAACTAAAAGTGCAATTTAAGAAATAAAAAATATAATAAAACTTCAAATATCTTATGTAAAAATTTTGTTATCATAAAATTAAAGCGTTAAATTTAATTTCAGCTATAGCACACGACAAAACAACAAATGTATTTCATATACACATCTACATACGTGAAAAAAGAAGATTTTGTTTTATGTTTTTGAAAAATTTTGTTTATTAATAATGCTTACTTAAAATGTAGAATAAATAATTAATTAACTGATACACAAATTATGTTTAAATTATTGTATATATGTACAAAATGTTATTTTATACGTTTTTCCAATAAATAATATCTCCTTATTAGATTCTCTATCAAAATTTTTTTCTACCCGTATATCATACATCTGCATGTGTCAGGACCCTCAGTTGTGGAATCCGTTGCCCAAATACAATTTTTGTAATGAACATCGTGTTTTCCATGCACAGGTATTTCCTCAGTGTCTTTACAACTCTGTGTTAATTTTAAAAAATTATTAATAAGACAAAGGTGTTCAATAAAAATATATCCGTTGAAGTCTTCCAAAAATTTAAGAATTATATTTCTCGACATGTTACTTAATTGTAGTTTAATTCAAATACTGCTAGACCATTTGCTGATTGTCGACCTTTGTAAATAATTGTCCACACTTTATCATTCATTTCAGATAAGTATGGATCTTCTTTATTTACAAATTTTGTAATTCTTTGAGGAAGATAAAACCATTTATTATTATCCAAATATGCTATGACTTTTGATCCATATTGTGATTCCTTCCACTCAAACCTTAGGACTTTATATGGTTGATGTAGGGGGATATCATCAATTTTTGTATACTGAGGTATTAAACCTTGGGCAATATTTATTATTTGATCATACATCTAAAATATTTTAAATAAAATTAGAAAAAACTTCCAAATATGATGCGATTTCTTACCATTTTATTAAGCATACTTTTAAGTATTGATTAGACTAATGAGGAAAAATATTATCATTATCGTTCTTTTATATCTATTATAATCTATTTTAATGCAACTTGAGTTCATTTCCATATATTTTTTTATTCAATCCCTCTTTACTATTTTAATAAAAATCACTCAAACGATCATTTTCTCTTTAATTATTCATCTTTAAAAAATAAAATTCATCTTTATGGAAAACTATAATTACATTCAATAAAAATTATTTTCTCTTAAATTATTCATCTGTGAAAATGCATCTCTTAACATTCTTATTTAAACAATTTTGCACATACATTTTCTAAAACATGTAAAACATGTAAGTTTGTATGCACATATTTATATATGTAAGTATTTATATATGTATTTACAAATAATAATTTACCTTTGCATTTTCTCATATTACAATTTTAAAAAAATTTTAACACAATTTTAAAAAAAATTTTAACAACAAAAAAGTCATCCGTATGAGTAAATTGCACAGACAATAAAAAAATTTTAATTGAAACTTGAGACAAACAAACCAATAACAAAATGCATATCAACCAAAAATTAAAAATCAGCCTTATGGAAATTACCATTGGGATGAATATTTTAAATTATTAACAAAAACTCATCCTTATGGGAAATTACCATTGGGATGAAAATTTAAAACAAAAATTCATCCTCATGGAATCTCCATAAGGATGAATTTGGTGTCCCAGAAAGCCCACAAATATACTACTTACGGCAAAAGAAAATCAAATTTTAGATTTTATTAAAAGCTTTCCGTCATACGAGTCACATTATACTCGTCGTGATACCTCTAAACGTTATTTGTCGAGTGATTTGAGTGTAGCTGAAATGCATCGTCTTTATGGAGAGAAATACAACCATTCCGTATCGCTGTCAAAATTTGCTCAATTATTTAACACACTTAACTCAAAATTTAAAAAACCCAAACTTGACACTTGCCACAAATGCGATTTGCTACAAAGCAAATTACTGGTTGCTAAATCTGGAGAAATTGAATCTCTAAAATCAGAGCAAATGGAACATCTTAACACAGCACAGCGAGCTTATGATTCTAAAAAAAATGATAAAGAAAAAGCTTTAAACGATACTAAACTCCAAGCATTTTGTTTTGACCTTCAGCAGTGTCTTCCTACACCTCTGTTGCGGACTTCGCTATCGTTTTATAAAAGACCTTTGTGGACCTTTAATTTAACCATACATGATTGTGCTACAAGTCAACCAACATGCTACATGTGGCATGAAGCAATAGCCAAGAGAGGTGGAAACGAAATAGCTTCATGCGTTTTTGCCCACTTATTGCAATTAAAGGCCAATTTTAATCATGTTGTTTTCTACAGTGATTGCTGTCCCGGCCAAAACAAGAATTCTTTCGTTGCTACTATGTTTGTGATTTTTATGAATTTGGAGAACAGCGTAAGCATTATAGATCACAAATTCATGGTCCCTGGTCATACACACATGCAGTGCGATAGTGACCATGCAGCTATAGAAAAAAAGAAAAAGAAATCTTCGATAAAAATCCATCACCCCCGTGATTGGTATCAATTCATAAGAATCAATCAAATATTTACGATTTTACACATGCTTCGAAAAATTTATTTACTTGGCGGAAGGTAGATGACAATGGTGATAAATTCAGTTGGCGTGACATTAAATGGTTTAGATTTACCAAGGAATATGGTACCATATACTTTAAAACATCTTTAAATGAAGAGGATCCTTTCAAAAGCATAAAAATAACAAAGCGAGGAATCAATTGTGTTAAAATTAAAGATTTAAGAAATTGCTATGATTTACCAATAAAAATAAGCAACAAAAAGAAAAAGGATCTCATAGATATGTTGCCGCTAGTGGATGAAATTTATAGAGGTTTCTATATGAATTTGTCATCGGAAAATATGCTAGATTGTCACCCAGATTTAACTGAACGCGAAGAAATAAACGAATAACAACATAAGTACTTGTATTTCAAAACAAAAATTTTCCGAACTTTAATGAAAAACTTGAATTCTTACTTTTTTCAATCTCATATCAAATACTGTTAACTTTAAATTGTTTCAAGCCAAATTTGCTTAACGAATTGAATTAATATATAAATTCATAATAAAATTATACATACATACTAAATTACCTCCCTTTTTTATCAATTTTCGTATTCTAGAACGAACATTTGTATAAGTTATACAAACATGAGCGGTAATTTGCAAAAAAAAAACTTGAATTAGTAATATTTTTTAATTGCACAGATAATATTTGTAACTTTTATTATTGTAAGTAGAATTTGTTTAATTGAATTGAATAAATATAAACAAACAAAAAATCCTATGTCCATTTATTAATACGTATCAGTTTTAACACAAGCTCTTATCTCCATTTAACAACTTTAAAACTCTTGTTTGGTTTTCGTGACAAAATCTTAAGTGTACTTAAAGTATAGCAAATGTAAAACAGTAAAAAAAACAAAGTTGCAAATGAAATATTTTTGAAAATCAATCTACGTTGTCCTAAAAAATGTAAAAACTTCTTCTGGGATAAAAAAATTTTTAAAAATTGCATCACAACCGATTTTACACTAAATCGTTAATATCTCGAAAGTCGATTTTTAGACTTAAGATGTTATAATAAAACGCCACAGATATTATAAATTGACAATTAAGGCGTGTGTGTGAACATAGTATTACATTGAGAATATTGAGTTCGTCACATAATAGATTTTTAAAGGAGGTTAGTTGTTTGGATATCCTGGGTGGACCACTCTGAGAACGAGGAAAACGTTTTGGAATACTCTCGTCCAACAGAATTCGGCATGCCATTTGGGATGGTAAAAGTTGAATAAAAGATTTTTGCTAATTGAAACCTTTTCAGTCTAAATTTTTTAGCTGGAAGAAATTTATTTAGCCTTTTTATTTATTTTAGTTACTTAGATTTAGCCATATACATAGATATTTAAAAATTTCACCTTAAAAATATCAAAATTAAATTGTTCGTATATTATGCATGTAGGCAAAATAACGCTGCAAACATAAAAGGTTTCAAGGTCAACAAGCAGCAACAGTGATGTTTTACATTTAAAAGTTGCTACCGCAAAATATTACTTGATTTTGTTAATTTATTGTGAGGATGGGAAAAAGCATTTGATTTTAGCGATAACTTGTTAACAATATTCATAAAACTCTAAAATTAATACAACTGCATCGTTTGAATGAATCTGTTCACATATCCAGCACCAATGCAATAGTTTCTGGTCAACTATTTTTTAAAAAATTATAAATTGCAGTCTTAAAAGCCATATACATACACGTCTTCCAACTCAGATCGGCTTAAGGTTGTTGCAGAAGGCATCATAATGCCAGGTCTAATGACTTTTAAATAATCCACGAATCCTGAATGTTCGACGATGTAAAAGGAATGTAGTATGTATGCCTCGCAGCAAATCTGCTCAAGCAAATGGGCTTTTGCACACTTCCCAGTTTCCGATCTTTCTAAAACGTTAACACTTCCGGACGGAAAATAATTAGTTTTTCGCTGCGAAACTTCCACTATATAATTCGATGTAGACGTTGAAATGCTAAATCATAAAAAAATAAATAAGAGCCGAGTCTTGTAAACACTTTAATATACTTTTTACGAGCTGTTTTTTACATATAATTTATTAATTTTCCCACTGCAAGACTAGTACACGTCGTGTGATCCTTTAAAGCGTTGCTTTTTTAAGGAACATATTTATTTTGCAAGCCATTTAAAAAATTTCATTCAGAGCACTTTTTGTTTTTCTTTTCGACATCAGGGCGCAAATTATGACTTTCGAACATGATCGAAACTTAAAAGTTATTGAATCTCTATACCTAAAGCACAGCAAACTCGATCGTTCAAGTAAAATTTCGATTGTGATCGAATGCCGTAATTTGGCCTCAGATGTTTTGAACAAACAGCTGATATGTTAGAGGGACTTACACATTACGTGTGAAGGATATGGAAAAGTATAAAAGTAGCAAAACATCCGCTAAATTTTTGAAATATATATTTAAAAAAAAATTTTGCCTATAACTTTACCGGTTAGAGCTCGATTTATCCAAAAATTTTCACTAATATCTCTAGAGGCATATTATATCTACAAATAGTAGCAAAGGTACCTATAAATTATTCCATGACTGAAAAATTTTAATTTTGGCAGTAAAAATATGGGAAAAATGAGAGGCAGTCGTGTTTGTTTGCTCATATCTCAGAAAGTTATAGCGCGATTGCGCTCTATTTCAATAGCGATTTATTTCCGAATATTTCCAAAAGATTAATACCATACAGAGGTCTGAGGAACATGTAGTTGCTTCTAAAACTTGATTTCAACCAACACACGGACAGACGGTCAGGGCTTAATCGACTCCTCAATTCCTAAGCTTTCAGGAGATATATACTTAATGGGGTTGAAAATGAAGATTGTAAAAAAGGGCTGTAAAGACATATTGGGGACATATGTATCTTCTTGCTCACCCAAGATCAATTGATCTGAGTTTAAGAATTTTTGATTCAGAAAATGCAAAAATTACTAAAAAACAAGTAAAAGTGCTATATTCGGCCGTGCCGAATCTTATATACCCTTCACAACGTATAGTCATGCAATAACAGTAGTTTATGTCACCATTCATCTTATATGAAATACGTACATACAAATATAAAAACATCCCATTGTAAAATTATAAATTCTCGTATGTTAAAAAAAAAAATAAAAAAAAATTAAAAAAAAAAATTTTAAAAAAAATAATAAAAATATAAATAATATATTAAATAATATATTAAATAAAAAATAAAAAAAAAATTTTTTAAAAAATTTTAAAAAAATTAAAAAAATTTTTTTTGGCTCAGCTGGGATTCGATGCCACGTTTTCTCTAACCAGTATATCTTTCGCCACGTTTGTGAACGCAGATTCTTTAAAATTCCATTTTCTCATTTCTAAGACACTTTTTTGCAGTTTTTATGTTTCGGAATATATAATCCAAGTTGACTTTAAACATTATAGAGAACGACGAAATATTTTGTTATTTTTATACCCTTCACCTGTGGTGTACAAGGGTATATATAGCTTTGTCATTCCGTGTGAAATTTCTACAATTTTCATTTCCGACCCCATAAAGTATAAATTTTCTGAAAGCTGATGAATAGAGGATTCGATTAAGCCCTGAGCGTCTGTCCGTGTGTTGGTTGAAATCAACTTTTGGAAGCAACCATATGTTCCTCAGATCTGTGTATGGTATCAATCTTTTGGAAATATCCGGGAATGAATCGTTGTTGAAATTTAGCACAATCACTCCATAACTTTCTGAGATATGAGCAAAAAACCACGACCACCTCGTTTTTTTTCACAATTACAACAACAACATACATATATACTGGTTAGAGTAAACGTGGCATCAAATCCCAGCTGAGCCAAAAATTTTTTTATTTTATATATTTTTACTATTTTTTTTAAATTTTTTTTGCAAAAAAAGAAAAACAAGAGGTTTTTAAAAGTGATGTTAGCATCTCTACGAATTATGTTTGATACCACAATAAAATTTGGAATCTCTAATTTTAGAAACAAGAAAAAAAGTTTACGCCATTATTTTTGACGATTTTTTTAAATTTTCACATTTGTTCCATTTTTGCTCATCAGGCACTTTTTCTTATACATTTATATCGTCATAAACTTTTAAGTTTTTTGAATTATTGATTTCAACTGTTATTCGCATCACTTTTAATACTTCACAATGTTAGTACCACCTGCCTATAAGTATAAATTGAACGCCGGTTTATTTACTCTGTAATATTTTTCTATCCTTCCAAAAGTAAAATTTACAAAGTGTGCGGCAACTCAAGTGGGTTGCTGGCGTCACTTAGCATTTTCCTTTCTACCCTTTGCTTATTTTTGTGCTTCAGAGTTTTCTCCTTCAGGTATTATTATTTTAAACGCTACACTAAACATTTTTGTTCACTTTTAACAATTTTTTTTTATTATTTACGAATATTCACTTTTTACGCTAAAAATTATCAGCAAATATTTTGTCAAAACAAAACAGCGAAAGCAAACAGATGACTTCGAAAATGTAAAATTCTCTCTCCCTTGTTATTCCCTTCTCCGACTGTTTAGAATAGGGGAATTTTATTCGCGGGAAAATTGAATTCCCGGGGAATTCATTTCCCTGGGAATATTTAGAATTGGGGTGTATGATTAAAATGTCACCTAATTTTTGGATTAAAGAGGCGTATATCTAAAATTTTTTATCTTATAAATGGTTTATTCAATGCCTATAAGGTTATACATATATCAATGTGTTAATGATTTATGTCTTTACTGTAAGTTTTGTTAACCTTCTTATACCCGCGCGTTGGTCTGTGAGACCGACATGTTAATTTAATGAATGACTTTATTTTTTTTATTATATCATCGAGTTTAAATTTCAACGTATTCCAATCTTATAATTATCTAAGTTTAGAGTATGAAGAATAGCGATGAAAATTAATGTTAAAGAATACAATCTGTTAAAAAAAACATCAAGGAGTATTATCGGGTTCTGCTTTTCTGAAATGCAAAAGGATGATTGGTCTATTTTAAAGAATATAGCATATATATTTTCGACTATGTCACAAGCTCTTCTAGTATGTACAAAAGCAAACGTCAAATTTACTAGAAAGTAAATTTATGCACTCACAGCCGCATTCAATCTCCCTGATTCAAGTAAATAGTGGAGATAATAACGTTTGCTTTGATTCATTTATGAATTTTACAATAGAAGACGGTAGTTCTTGAAGGTTCAAAATTTCGGAAAATTACTGCGAAGTGCATACAAATGTGGATTTGGAAAATGTTATTCCCAGTGCGAGGACATTTTTACGAAAATCTTATTTAATGGCAGAATAGAAAAAAACTAGAAATTATGCCTCATATACAGAACCTGATTACTAATAGTGAGACTGCGGTTACGATTGATATGTAGACCGACGATTTTATTAAAAGAAATTTTCTATGTGCAACTTTACGCTTCCAAGAGAATTTTAAACTTGTGGCTGTCTCGCTAGGAATAAAGTCCTTGGATTTTGCATCGAATACAGCAGGTGATATAAGACGAAAATTAAGCAGCCTGTTTGTGACTAATTTTTCGCATGTGGTTTTTGTAACTGATCGCGGAAGTAATATTGTAAGTGCTCTAAAAGATTTTAATAGAGCAAACTGCTCGGCCCATCTTTTTAATATTCTAAATAATGATTTCGAATCTACAAACGAACTAAAATATTTTAAAAACATGTGTTTGTTAATAAATTGTGAAGTGCTGCGATTAAGCAGCACATTCTAGATACAACTTTTAAGAGCCATTGATCAACAAGACGGATTTCGAACTACACAATGTTAAAATAAATTTTAGACAACAACACCAAGGTCAGATAAATTCTTGCAAATAATGCTGAGAGACGAAACCCGTTGAACTACAATGTGACGATCCTGCAGAGTTTAGTACATATATGCCACAACTTTGAAGTAATTTTCAAACAACTGCAAATAAGTACATCTCATACCTTTTGGTTCGTTGTTCCTTCAACTAATTAAACTAAAATTTTTGCGATATCTAGAAAAACGAAAATGGACATATTAAGACCCTGAAGATGGTCATGCTCGCAGAATTGGAGTTAAGATTTAAGTACTTTGCATAAAGTTGCGCTATTTTTATACCCTCCTGCTATATTTTTTGCAGTTAAATGAAATAAACGATATAAAGAAATTCTATCAGAATCTGGTTCACAAACAAGTCATAATGCAGCACAAGCACTGCTACCGCTTTCACCTGTATTATTGCAAGCAAGCTCGTCTGCTTCTTCCTTAGAGTCAGCTACTGGAATACAAAGAATTTTCTTCCTATTTTATTAGGCAATTTAGACGCCAAATTGGAAACAGCTAGGGATGACTTTGAGCGTTAATTAAATGAAAAAGATAGGCTTACAGACGTCTTCGACGTAATGCTATGGTGGAAAAGCAATTTCAGCAAGTACCCGAATTTGCCAAAATTGGCAATAAAAAAATATTGTCCGTTTCTGAAATCAGTGCTAAAGGGTGGTTAAATTTTAAGGGCCAATGTTGATTTCGAATAAAACACAAATTACTTAGGAAATTATTGTCATTTCTTTTTATAATGATATTATTGGTAGGTCAATTATGTATGTAACAATATATCGACAAATGTCCACCGCGACCTCGGCGGCACACCTCCATCCGATGGTACAAATTTTCAATGACAATGTTAGTGTTTAATTATTGGGCAAAGACTGTAGTCTATTGTCTTTGGTTGAGGTTGACTGCTCTTTTGCCACACTATCGCAAAAAACGTTCTTCGAACTAAGAAGGCATTTACAGATGTTTTCACATTTCATAAGGACCTGTGTTTTGCTGAAATTTAAATATTGTTCACAATTCTGCCGATTGTGGATGAAGTTGAACGATTATTTTGACCGAACAAATCAAGAAGTGCACGAAATGCATTTTGATTTGAACGCCCATTTTCATAATAGGCCTGAATAACTTTAAGGCGTTTCTCTATTGCTTATCTTTCCATGGTTCGAATTGAGTTAGTCTGAAATTGAGAAATGTCAAATGAAATGCAGAAAAAACTTAACGTTTAGATGTGGTTCACATTCAACATCGGCCCTTTAAATTTAACTACCCTTTATATGAGCCCCAGGGTGTAAATTGAAAAATGTAAAGTTTTCGCATATCAATTATTTTATTTTCGCTTTTAACGTGTATCTCTATACAAACTAATAAACAAAGTTTTTTATTCATTCTACTATAATTTTTTTTATTAATTCAATTTTAATTAACTATTTTTTAAACATTTTTTCTTTTTTGAGCTCGAGGTCCTTTAAAACATTAAAATAAACAATTTCAATTATGCCAATATTTCTATATCCTTTGAATATCATAATCAGGGCGACTTTATGAAATAAAAACTAAACTAACTAAAAAACGAAGTTGTTAGTTTTTAAATTACTACATAAAACATTTGCAGTACATTAAGAAGGTGACTGAAAAAAAATAAAACAATTATGTATAACAAAAGTACCCATTACAAATATTTATGACAAAATTTTTGAAACGGCACAACATGAACACTGCATGTCCTTTCACATCAACATCTGTTTATGATAAAATTTTGTTGTTTAATTTTTTTTTAAATACTTAGGGCCGTATTCATAAAAAATATTTTAGATTTATTAAAAGCTTATTTGACAGATGTTGCATAGAAATTTGTCAAATAAGCCCTCATAAACCTAAAATATTTTTTATGAATACGGCCCTTATAATTTAAAGGTCGAATAAGAGGAAAATATACACGCGAAGAAAAACCATGGTTACGACATGATCACGACGGTCGTATTATTTTTTCTAAAACAATATTTGGTTGTCGAAAACAAGTAATGGTTATTTTTGTTTCATTTCATCATATATTTTGTCACGATAATCAAGCATTTGTTTGAATTGTATCATTTAATGATTACTTTTCGTAAAAATTTCAAAATAGTTATCATTTAAAAATAGTATGATTTAAAAAAATTAATTTGACAAAAATAACATTATATTCAAAAGCAGTAAAAATTAAAACTAATCATTAAATAATAAGTGAGACGACAGTATGATAACAAATTAATCAAGCTATTATTTTTTTCAATAATAATTTGATTTCAATTGTTCTTCTTCTTGCTGAACAAATTTTTATTATTTTAAAAGTTTGAGATGTCAAAAAAAGGAACAAAAATTTTGAAAAATTAAAGAAAATTTTAAAATAAACGAGAAAATGTAAAACAAGTAAGAGTTCTATATTCGGCCGTGCCGAATCTTATATACCCTTCACAACATGTAGTCATGCAATAACAGTAGTTTGTATCACCATTCATCTTATATGTAATACGTACATACAAATATAAAAACATCCCATTGTAAAATTATAAATTTACGTATATTTTTTTTTTAAATTTAATATAAATAATAAACATAAAACAAAAAAAAAATAAAAAAAAAATAAAAATAAAAAAAAATAAAAAAAAAATTAAAAAAAAATTAAAAAAAAATAAAAATAATATATAAAATAAAAAAAAAATTAAAAAAATATAAAAAAAATTTTATTTTGGCTCAGCTGGGATTCGATACCACGTTTACTCTAACCAGTATACACGTTTGTGTGTATGTATGTTGTTTTTGTGAAAAAAAAATCGAGGTGGTCGTGGGTTTTTGCTCATATCTCAGTTGTTTATTTACCGATGTTTCTGATTTTCAATACCGATCTACTCCCAAATATTTCTGATATTTTAATACCTCACCCGAGTCCAGGCGATATCGGGGGGCTTCAAAAAGTTGATTTCAACATACACACGGACAGACTGGCAGAGCTTAATCGACTCCCCTATTCATAAGCTTTCAGGAAATATATACTTTATGGGGTCGGAAATGAAAATTGTAGAAATTTCACACGGAATGACAGACCTATATATACCCTTTTTCACTGGGTGAAGGGTATAAAAATATTGGTATAAAAATTGCAATTAAATTGGTGAGTACAAGCAAAATGTGTATGTTACAGCATAAGACAGTAATTTGCCGTAAAAAAGCAAAGATTGTCGATTTCAATTGTAGTCATTGTAGCGATGGTGAGTGTGGTGAAACGTTTACCAATAATATCGAGTGGCCAGATTGTCGGCGGCGCTGGTATGCTCGCGTATGCTCCGGCTAGAGCTCGCCGAACGGGGTGGTTCTTGCCAACTAACTGGTCCGGCACTCACCAACTTACAAAAAAAATCATACCAGCAAAAAAAAAAATCAAAATAATGCGGGAACCCAAAGCAGATGCAACTCCCTACTTTCACATACACACATCGGACTTCTGACAGGTGTTACGTCAGGAAAATACACCCTCCCACTAGAGACAGGCAAGTCTCTCCATGACACCGTATGCTAAGGATTTTGGGTGTCCCAAACATCTCCTTATAATAGGATTATTTCCCCCTACTTACCCCAGCTGAAAAATTCTACTCCATCATATTAAATGATAACTCATAAACAATTCATTTAAACATTATAAAAAAAAAAGGTATGTATATTTTATTAAAAACAAAATTAAAATTATATTAAAAGCAAAAACTAAGAAAATTTAATATACAAAATTAATATTGACAAAAAAACACAAAATTTAATAAAGAACAAGCTTTAAAACAAATATTTGAGTTAAATAAAAAATAATTTTAAATTTTAAAATAATAACAAACAAAAAAAACAAACGAAAGTAGTGAAAAATTAAATCTCAAGAAAAAAAACAAAATTTAGCTTATATTTCAGGAACCCGCTAGTTCGTAGTATATGTGTTATTAGTCCCTGTCCTAAGTGTAAAACCAAATTCAACTATATATATATTATTTCTTTTTTTTCTTTTTAGGTTAAGGAAAATCTGTACCTACGGAATAGATAGCCTAAGGTCTGAGCTCATACCCTACACAATTTACGCGCACCCTCGAGATTTCCAGAGGGGAATGACAAAGGTAAACTATAATTTTCCCTAATCAAAAACTATATAAAAAAACAATATATATTTAAAAAGAAATGTCCGTGAAACGTCCTATTGTCTGTCTTTAGTCTAATGTCGCAGATTACCTGACCTCAAATAATATAAGTTCTCTTCTATCTCCAGGAATACTGGCCAGCTCCAACTCACGGGATACCTCCAAACGATGACGCCAAAAAGATGATGATGATCCTGATGACGGCAACAGCACCAATCGATTTCCTTTCCTCACAGAACCACCACTAATTTATTTCACGGCTTATTCTTTTATGTATTAATGTATGTAATTTATTTTCAATCTTTTAACTTCATTTAGCTTTAGTGTATTTAGCTTCTTTTATTTAGCTTTAGTTTTATTTAGTATTAGTTTATTTAGCTTTAGTGTATTTAGTTTTAGTTCATTTAGCTCTAGTTTTATTTAGCTTCAGTTTATTTAGCTTTAGTGTATTTAGTTTTAGTTTCATTTAGCTCATAATTTTAATTTAAGATATTAGCTTTAACTTAGTTCTTAAGTAACATTATTTTTTTTATCATTATTATTTACTGTCTATTTATTTGCGACAAATGTTTTAACAAAATTTTCTAATAAAACTAATAAATCATATTTTTTTTAAAAACTTAAATTTTACAACTTTTTTTTTCTCAAACAAAAAAAAAAACTGACACAAAACAAAACTTCAACACCAACTTTTTCTCAAACTTTACTGGCCGCTATCAAAACTTTTCTCCCTTTTTTTTTTTTTTTTTTCTCCTCTTCTGAAACCAAAACAAAACCTTTATATATCCTTAAAATTATTCCTATCAACCGTTTTAACTGTTTTCCTTTTTTTTTCATATACCGCCAACTTATTTTTATTATTTTATGACCCTCATAAAAATATAAACAGTAACAGAAAGTAAACAAAAGAAGTCATAAACATCTGTTACTTTCTTATGACTCATATATTCCGTTAAGGTTGCCACATTCAACCAAACGCATCACAGGGTGCACACTACAAAACCCAACCATTCCTGTGGTCCTTATGTGGAACCAGGATGGGAGGGAAAATCCTTGATTCCAAAACAAAAAAAAAAAACGGACTTTACAATTGGACACTAAGGCAACCCTAACACACTGGTAACACTTATGCTGATAGTCCCCACTATGTACAACCCTGGCTAAGATATACAATATCGCTAAAGTGACCACACTAAAATAATTGTGAATGAATGAAAGCGAAAAATGTCAAAAATACTATAATTAAACCAACACGAGGACGGACGAACATGGTAAGTACAGAATGTATTAAATTCCTTACTACAATTAAAATTATTAATTTAAAAGAATAATACTAATTGTAACTTCTTCTTTTTTTCAGCCCCGTGTAAAAACAATAAAGAGAGTGAAACAAGGTAAGTTTAAAATATTTATAAAATTAACATATTTCAATGAAACCTTAACCTTTTAGGTTACAACATTTACGAGGTTGGCGACCCTGCGATGTTCGCAATTTCCTGTTGGAGTATAAAGGTAAGTGGAATGATTAAACAGAACTAAGGTACCATCAACAACAGCTGGTAAGGTACAACGTGAAGTCCTTGAGCTACCAAGTAAGTTTAAATTCATGTGCCTACCTAGTCCTAAGCCTTAAAAACTAATAGACAATACCTTTTGTCTCTTTCAGAAAACACCCTTGATATTTTAACCCACCAATGTCCGGAAAAACAGGTAACCATAAGTTATTGAAATTCGAGTGACAATTAACAAAGAGAGAAACTAATAAGTGTGAAATTAACAAACAAAAAAAAAAAAAAAAAAATAATTCATTAATAAAGTGCAAACAAATAAATGTTAATACTAATTCCTTGTACGATGTCGGCAAAAATAGTGAGTAATTAAGCCGCCGTCAAAAATTTTCCGCCGTTGAAATTTCATTGCATGGCGGCGCTTATATGAAAATAAATAATTAAAATTTTCAAAACAACATAAAACTAACAAATAACTAACTAAAATTTTCGCTATCAACTTAAAATAAAATTAATCTAAAAAAAATATAAATAACTAAACAATAACTAAAGTAGAAAAATACCATAAACTACAAAAACTAAAATTATAAAATATAAATAACAAAACTAACTTATACTAACTCAACTAACCTATTTAAATTTACAACCAAAAATAAATCAATAAATAATTAACTTTTAATTTATGTTTTAAATTCAAAATTCTATTTTAGAAAATTCTTGTAAATATGAAAATGTCTCTTTGCCAATTCAACCAATACCAAAAACGGAAATACCGGCAAGTAAAAAAAAAAAAAAATTTACTAACATTTTTAAAACTAAACATAGCAAAAACTTATATTAAATTTTAACAATTGCAGATATTAACACCTACTGGCTTGTTAGCGGAACCAGAATTCTGAAAGCTTCAGGAAAACGACCACAAATGGAAATCTCTTGGTGAGTGCTAAAATTAAGTTATTTAACTCGTTTCAAAATTATTTACATATACATATATACACATATATATTATACCATAAGACATTTATAAATGTAACAAAAAGGGTAGAAATTCTTGAAATGACAAATTAACCACACTTCTTTATAAAACCTTTTTGTTACCTTCATAAATATCTTAATGAATTCTGAGTTTGGCCAGTTGCAGTCTGAAAACTTTTCTTCACTGTCGAAAATGTAGACACAACCAAATAGGTTATCGTCAGCACAAATCAGGTTGTAACAGTGAATAATTACATGCTTGGCAACAAGCATGAATTAAAACGATTCATTTACTTTTGCTTCAACTTGCTGTAAGATCGGACTCAGAAAAAAATGCCATTGCTCTAGGTGACTAACAACCTTCAGCCCTTAATGGCATAGTTCCCCAGGGTGTTAACAGGGTTGCACTATTAGAGTATTGGCGATTACAAATGTAATCAGCTTAGAAACGTTAGCTTATTAGTTGAGCAAAACAAATAAATTAATCACTGCTAACAGCTATTGATTGCGCTGCCTGAACTTGATATTACTAGTATACACATTCGGCAGTGCTGATCAGAACCAAACTGCAACTACCAATCCAGAACTCATTCGTGTTAACAAAAAAAGTAAATTATTAATTATTAAAAAGTAAATTATTAATTAGTAAATATATTATAAATATATTTACTAACAATTGATAAAAAAACTCACGACGTTTTATAAAAAAAAAAAAAAAAAAACTCATAACCGACATTAGGTGAATTTTTAATGAAAATGTTGGGACTAAAACCACCAAAGATATTAAAGCTATTGCTTTAAGTCTTTGGCGTGAAATACCCCCAACGATTTCCCTTGAAAGTTTTCGACCTCGTACAGGCTATTACCGATGGGTCTGACGATACGGCACTTCAAAAACTTACGTGCTAATTTAGCGTTAAAACCGCTTTTAAAATCGCTTTGTTGGAAGTTTCTACGATAAACTTCTTGACCCGGTATAAACTTAACGTTACGACATCGCATATTATAGGATTTTTCGTTCCGAACGTAAGCATTATGCAAATTTTCTCGTATTTTCTGACGTATAAGATCCATTCTCGCAGATTTTGGTACAATATTCATTCCGGGATCATTTAAACTCATAAGTTTTCTGGCCAGTCCATACACACTGCCATGGCCAATCATGTTCATCCCGAACAGAGCAAAATAAGGTGTTACCCCTATTGACGAGTGCACTGAAGATCGTAGGGAGAATTCTATTTCGGACAAATATTTATCCCAATCGGAATGATCTTCCTGCAAATACGAGCGCACGGCTGCCAAAATAGATTGGTTCACCCGTTCTGACGCATTAGCCTGCGGTGCGTGTATCGCGGTTCGAATATGCTTAACGCCAAAATTTTCCACCATCGATTCAAATTCCTTACTAACAAATTGCTTCCCGTTGTCAGATATAATTGTCTCAGGCGTACCGAACTTGTGAAACACATCCGATATTAAAAATTTTACGACATTCTTAGCGCTGGCCTTGGCCATAGCCTTTAGAAAAACGAATTTTGTTAAGTGGTCCAGCACTATAAAGATAAAACAATTTCCATTCTTGGAACGTGGGTAAGGACCTAAAAAGTCGACAAAAATTCTCTGAAACGGACGCATACTTTGTGTTTCTGCCCCCATAGGTGGTCTGAGGGTAACGTTCGCGGGTTTAGTCTCTTTACAAATTTGACAATTTGTAACGAAACCACGGACTTGAGCATTTTGATTTGGCCAATAAAAGTATTCCCTTAAACGGTGTAGAGTTTTTCCAAAGCCTCCATGAGAAGCTTGTGTGGAATTATGGCATTTTTCAACTATGCTCTGAGTTAACTCAAGAGGCACCCATAGTTTCCAACAAAAGTCTTCGTTTAACGACACACCATCCTACGAACGTACTCTTTTGTAGACGAAACCATCAACTACTTTTAAATCTGGCAAATTTTCGGAATTTTTAGTTATTGTTTCTATCAATTCTACATACTCTTTAGATTTAAAAGCATCAGAGTTTAAATCAATTAAATTTCCAAACTCTGTCGAGATTTCATCCATATCGTAGCGCGATAGGGTATCAGGTACTACATTTTGCCTCCCCTGCCTATGCTCAACTAAAAAATCGTACGCCTGCAGATGAAGACTCCATCTCGCTAAACGACCGCTTAAATCTTTATGCGACATAAGCCATTTCAGACTACTGTGATCAGTAATCACGGTAAATGGCATCAATTCTATATATGGCCTAAACTTCTTAACTGCCAAAACAACTGCCAAACACTCACGTTCAGTGACAGAATAATTCCTTTGCGCAGGTGTCAATTTATGAGAAAAATATGCTATTGGATGCTCACTCTCAGAATCGTCTTTCTGGAAAAGCACAGCTCCAATACCTATATCTGACGCATCACACTGCACGTAAAAATGTTTGGAGAAATCAGGGTGGCTAAGAAGTGGGCTTGTAGTCAGAGCGTTCTTGAGACGATCAAACGCGACTTTAGCTTCTTCCGAAAACTTGAATTGCTTTCCCTTTTTCAGAGTTTCAAATATTGGTGCTGCAATGGTAGCATAGTCTGGTATAAATTTCCTATACCAGCCTGTAGCTCCCATGAAGCTTCGAACTTGTTTAGCTGTTTTTGGGTAGGCAAAACGAGTTATCGTTTTCACTTTAGCCGGATCAGGTTTAATTTTGCCTCCACCTACAATATACCCTAGATATCGTAATTCTTTGAAGCAGAATTTAGATTTCGTCACATTGATAGTCAGCCCTGCTTTCGCTAAACAATAAGATACTTGATTCAACAATTCCAGGTGTGTCTCAAAATCTGGAGATACCACCAAAAGATCATCCAAGTAGACAAAAACTCTATCACGAATTGCCGCGGGTATCACCTTATCCATTAGACGACATAGTCTTTGGGCTGCATTGCACAACCCAAAAGGCATGACCGTAAAATGGTAAAGTGGTCTACCTGGTACCGTAAATGCAGTTTTCTCTCTACTAGGAAGGTCTAGTGGTATCTGCCAAAAAGCGTCTTTTAAATCGACACTAGAAATAAATATTGTGTCTCCTAACCGACTGAGCAAACCTTCGATGTGCGGCAATGGATAAGCATCCTTAACAGTCAGTGCATTGAGCTTTCGAGCATCCAGGCATAAACGATTTTTCTCGCCCTTGCGGACTAATGTGACTGGATGACTCCATGGACTTTCACTAAGCTCAATGACACCGAGATTAAGCATTCTGTCCAGCTCCGCGAACATCAACTTCTGCACCGCCGGTGAGACAGGATAATGACGACTTTTTACCGGAATTGCATCACGAGTATCTATTGAGTGCGATTCTAAATGTGTTTTTCCTAATCCTTTTCTTGTATAGCAGGGAAATTTCGATATGACCAAATCTAATCTCTGTCGCTGGGTAGCTGTCAAATTATGAATTACGACATCTGAGTTGTTTTCAGTCTCTTCACAGAGATTAACTCCATTAGTCGTAAGACTATCTATATGGGCAAATAATTTAAAAACCTTCATGAAATCGACTCCCAAGAAAAGCTCACGACTCAAAGTAGGCACTAAATAAAACGTGATAGTATGTGACTTTTTGTTGAAAACTACTTCCGCTTTAACACGACCGATAATGTTATGTACTGTGCCATCTGCCGTTTTAATAACGTTCGCGAAATCGTGTATTTTAAGGCCGGCTTTACACACGAAATCTAAACAATTTCGACCTAAGCACGTGACTGTGGCACCACTGTCCAAAAGACCTTCGATTTCGTGGCCACCTATGTTTATTCTCGTATATAGACGCGAATCTTGGCCCTCATATAATGAAGCTACAGAAATCTCATGTCTTATGCGTTTCCGAATCTTATATCGCTCGCGGGCTTTCCTAATTTTACTCGAAACTTTTCCAAAAATCCTATTTTTCGCTTCGTTATATTCCCTAACACGTACGTGTAATGGTTTGAGTTCTCTTAAACGCGGCTCTGAAACTAAATTTACATCTACTCTATTATTATTTCCTAAAATCTTAACACTACCTACAGATTCCATTTGTGTATTAATAACTGGGTCTACACAGCCGTCGACCTCGTCCCCCCAGTTCGAGACGGGTTTCTCAATCGGTTTCCCTGGCATTTAGGACATTTTGGTGTTACTACATTGTCCATACCGCATTTGAAACAAAATATCCTGGTAATTGGTTTAGGACAGTCCATATAACCATGACCAAGCGCTTTGCAGTTCCAGCAATTATAGTTGCCAGTAGTACAAATACCATCTACTTCTAAATCCACTGACGCAACACCTTCATCAACATAATTTATTTCGCTCACCCTTTGAGCGGTATTTGCTCGTTGCTGGTACAATTGCCTTTGGCTGGCCAAAAGGTTTTCAGCGCGCCTAACCTCACGACAAAATTCGGACAACGTTTTCAACTGTACCGAAAACATCAGCTGAGCCAGAGATGGTTTTAAATTGCCTCTCATTATTTCCACGAGTTGCTCCTCTTCATAGGGACTCTGCTGTTGGTTACGCAATTTGATGACAGCGTTATAAAAATCTTCAAACGACTCGAGAGGCAACTGTCGCCGATTCAAAATTTTCATTTGCACTTGGTACTCTTTTTCGAACCGACGGTATTGAGCCAAGAGTGCCTTTTCCAGTTCTTCCCAAGTGTTAATATGCACGATTTTCCGGTAATCCCAGTACCAATCAAGGGCTGGACCATCCAACAACAGGTGAAAACCACGTAACATCTCATTATCTGTACACCCGTAATCGCCCCTTAACGCATTCACTCTAAAAATGAACTCTTGGACGTTCATTGTTCTGTTTGTGCCATCAAATTTCACGCCCCATTTGGCCAATTTAAAATTATCCAATGCCTCAGATGGTTTCGAAAATGACCTAGCTACAGGATAACTTTGTGTATTAGACGGCGGTTGTGGCATAACCGATACACCTAAAACTTCCTGTGGACATCTAGGCAAAGAATCATTATACGCTTGAGGATGATTGTACGAAGGTTGTTGGCCCGATGGTAGCAATGTTGGTGGTGGACCATACAAAATTTGTGGCGGATGTGCCTGATGATATTCGGGTTGTACAGGACGAGATTGTTGTTGACGTAATGTCGATTGATCTTGAGCAGTCATATTTGGTAAATCACCAACGACACTGTTTCCCGCTCCATATACCCGTGGAGCTGGTACTAATGGTGGTGGTTGCGAATAAACAGGTGTTACCTGTGGCAACGTCTGTCGCATTTGTGGCTGCTGAACGTTCCCAGTCACTGCAGAAGGCCGGAAACCAACTGGTGGCTGGGAAAAAGCTGCTGTACAATGATTACCACGCGGTGGAAAATCATGAACGTCAGATGATAAGCTAGATGTCTGTACTAGGGCCTGTCGAGGTACTTGTCGAAGCAAAACTTGTTTAATGTCGTCAAGCGCCTTTTGTATCTTATTATCAACTTCTCTCATAAAACGTGCTTGACTCAGGCCCACTGACGCTTCAACTATTTGCTGTATACTGCCCGCATTCAAATGAGTGGTCGTAGGCTGGCTTGAGCTTTCCCGTACCTCGCGCAGAATATTCTGCGCGGTGACACTGTGAAAAGTTGGTGAAATCACGGTATTATTCAAATCCACCGAACTGTTTGATAAATCGAGGGGTGTTATCTCGTCGATACCCGGTTGATTAACCATTGTACATGAAGTCACTCTTGCTGTTGCGCTCAAAATTGGATTATTCGTGGTGGTGAACGTTACTGTTGTCGGGGTATTAATACTACTGGTAACATTTATGCTGGTCGTGGCCATGGTGCTATCATTCGCGGACAATTGACTCGCACTCCTAGTCAAAACCATTATTACAAATGCCAATATACCACAAATAAAAATTCAACAAAAATTTAAAAGGAATGAAAATCTTATTAATTGACACCTAAAATGTGAAAATTAACACTGTTCCTCATAAAATATGAACCAAAATCTAAATAAAAAAGAAAATTAAATATATTGACTGTATATATATCAGCCAATAACAAAAAAAAAAACAATAATAATAAAACAAAAAAATTAATAAAAATATTCAATAATAAAAAAAAATTCAATAATTCAATGATAAAAAAATTCAATAATAAAAAAATTAATAATAAAAAATTCAATGATAAAAAATTCAATAATAAAAAGATTAATAATAAAAAAATTCAATACTAAAAAAAATCAATAATAAAAAAATTCAATAATAAGAAATTAAAACTGTAATAAAACTTTAATTACTAAATAAAACTAAAACACAAAAAAAAAATAACAGAAAAATTAAAACTCAAAATAATTAACTTAAAAACTCACAAACTGAAAATCAGTAAAAAAAAACATCCAAACAGTGAACCTCGGATTTCAGTTACTGTTTGCTTTCAATATGAATCGAACGAATGTGATGCTATAAATCATAAGCTGGTATTTCGGGGGAGTAAATAATCTATCATAAGGTAAGGTATAATATTATACATATTCTTCTTCCGGGTGTGTATGTGTTAATCTGTAAAAAAAATTGTTACTACGTTCCCTTATTTTCTCTTCTTTTTTTTTTCAGGAGTTACTTGAATCATGACCAAGAAAAACAGATTGTCGACCACTGTATTAGTCCTTCATACTACCAGCAACAAAAGTTTAACCGCGACTAAAACGTAAAAAAAAAATATTCCATTTCGTTTAGGACTTGAAAAACTCATGAATGCTGGTAAAAATTCCCATTTAAAAGGATGTAAAAACTGTTTTTTAACTACTCAGTGATCATAAAAAAAACGATATGCTATCCCAATCGTCGCTTCACAACTCGAGCAGTTAAACTAACATATTTTAAAAACATGTTTTCTTAAGCCTCGAGATGTGAAAAGGATTGGGATAAAATGAATTTGTAAATCACCATGGCTAAGCCATTCACAGCATATGTCGCAACGCGATATAGACACTAAGCCTCATTACCGGGACTTACATATGTGTGAATGAGATGAGCCCTGACGATTTACAACTTCATGTGACCAAAAGTAACATTTTCTGCATTTACTCATCGGACCAGAGCCTTTAAATATCTAAATAAAAAAAATCAATTAACCAAAAGAATTATATTTAAGTCTTCTGGCGTCGACAAGCAAATGCAAAAAAAAATAATCCTGCTTAACACGCAGCAACTAGTTAGGGACTCTTGTTTCACCTAACTGGACGTACTATGGTAGCAGGAAAATTATTTAATAACTTTATTATTTTCTAGGTCATAACCCTGCTTCGGGCCCCACGTTGGGCGCCATTTTTGTAGCGATGGTGAGTGTGGTGAAACGTTTACCAATAATATCGAGTGGCCAGATTGTCGGCGGCGCTGGTATGCTCGCGTATGCTCCGGCTAGAGCTCGCCGAACGGGGTGGTTCTTGCCAACTAACTGGTCCGGCACTCACCAACTTACAAAAAAAATCATACCAGCAAAAAAAAAAATCAAAATAATGCGGGAACCCAAAGCAGATGCAACTCCCTACTTTCACATACACACATCGGACTTCTGACAGGTGTTACGTCAGGAAAATACACCCTCCCACTAGAGACAGGCAAGTCTCTCCATGACACCGTATGCTAAGGATTTTGGGTGTCCCAAACATCTCCTTATAATAGGATTATTTCCCCCTACTTACCCCAGCTGAAAAATTCTACTCCATCATATTAAATGATAACTCAAAAACAATTCATTTAAACATTATAAAAAAAAAAGGTATGTATATTTTATTAAAAACAAAATTAAAATTATATTAAAAGCAAAAACTAAGAAAATTTAATATACAAAATTAATATTGACAAAAAAACACAAAATTTAATAAAGAACAAGCTTTAAAACAAATATTTGAGTTAAATAAAAAAGAATTTTAAATTTTAAAATAATAACAAACAAAAAAAACAAACAAAAGTAGTGAAAAATTAAATCTCAAGAAAAAAAACAAAATTTAGCTTATATTTCAGGAACCCGCTAGTTCGTAGTATATGTGTTATTAGTCCCTGTCCTAAGTGTAAAACCAAATTCAACTATATATATATTATTTCTTTTTTTTCTTTTTAGGTTAAGGAAAATCTGTACCTACGGAATAGATAGCCTAAGGTCTGAGCTCATACCCTACACAATTTACGCGCACCCTCGAGATTTCCAGAGGGGAATGACAAAGGTAAACTATAATTTTCCCTAATCAAAAACTATATAAAAAAACAATATATATTTAAAAAGAAATGTCCGTGAAACGTCCTATTGTCTGTCTTTAGTCTAATGTCGCAGATTACCTGACCTCAAATAATATAAGTTCTCTTCTATCTCCAGGAATACTGGCCAGCTCCAACTCACGGGATACCTCCAAACGATGACGCCAAAAAGATGATGATGATCCTGATGACGGCAACAGCACCAATCGATTTCCTTTCCTCACAGAACCACCACTAATTTATTTCACGGCTTATTCTTTTATGTATTAATGTATGTAATTTATTTTCAATCTTTTAACTTCATTTAGCTTTAGTGTATTTAGCTTTACTTTTATTTAGCTTTAGTTTTATTTAGTATTAGTTTATTTAGCTTTAGTGTATTTAGTTTTAGTTCATTTAGCTCTAGTTTTATTTAGCTTCAGTTTATTTAGCTTTAGTGTATTTAGTTTTAGTTTCATTTAGCTCATAATTTTAATTTAAGATATTAGCTTTAACTTAGTTCTTAAGTAACATTATTTTTTTTATCATTATTATTTACTGTCTATTTATTTGCGACAAATGTTTTAACAAAATTTTCTAATAAAACTAATAAATCATATTTTTTTTAAAAACTTAAATTTTACAACTTTTTTTTTCTCAAACAAAAAAAAAAACTGACACAAAACAAAACTTCAACACCAACTTTTTCTCAAACTTTACTGGCCGCTATCAAAACTTTTCTCCCTTTTTTTTTTTTTTTTTCTCCTCTTCTGAAACCAAAACAAAACCTTTATATATCCTTAAAATTATTCCTATCAACCGTTTTAACTGTTTTCCTTTTTTTTTCATATACCGCCAACTTATTTTTATTATTTTATGACCCTCATAAAAATATAAACAGTAACAGAAAGTAAACAAAAGAAGTCATAAACATCTGTTACTTTTTTATGACTCATATATTCCGTTAAGGTTGCCACATTCAACCAAACGCATCACAGGGTGCACACTACATCATATACATGATTATTGAATGATGCTTAAATTAAACATAATAATGATAACTGGTAACCATTATTATTTTAAACATAATCATACAATTCAATCATAGTATGTTGCTCTTCGATTATGGTTACCACAACCATATTTTTTCTTTGCGAGTATATTGTAATTAACTTAAAACCTTGCATACATTTTGAAATTCCGTGACAGTGAAAAAATTAGGTGCTTTATGTCTTATAAACCATACAAAATATTAAGAAACGAGTATATTAAAATTATAGTAAATAAATAAATACGTTGACGACCTTTTATAACAGAAGCACTGTCTATTATTGATTAAGATTTTTGCAGTGTTGTTTCTTTAGAAATCTAAAAAATTCTGCACCGAGCACTGACATGAACATTTTTTGCGAAATTAATTGTCAAAAGCACTAATAACAGTGCCAAAACCAACAAACAAACAAAGAGAGTGTAATTGCTGTTTTTACATTGTTATTTTTTCGCAGATAAATGGAAGATTAATTAAACAATAAACATCAACTCATTTAAGTTACACTTAAAGAATCTAAAATATTTCAATTATCTTAAAAAAAAAAAAAATTTTTTTTCGAATATTAGTTTAAAATTAAATCCGCGTGTTATGTTAGAAATCATCCGCAACATGTGCACTTTTAACTGTTTCATCAAAAACTAAATGAAAAATCCTTTAAATCAGCGTTGCCAGTTTGATAATTCTTAAATACAAAAAATGTATGACGAAATGCATCACCTATATCTTAAAATATTAGATAATTTTATAAAACCAACCTACATATGTTAATATAAATTTCAATAATGACCTAAACATTGAACATTGCCAGAAGTGTTAGATAAACAAAAAATTTCTAACTTAAAACTCACTGCAAACAATATAAATAATTGGCAACAGGATGAAGAGGTAGGTAAAAAAATTATTGGTAATGTAAAACAACAACAGAGAACAGCTGTTATTCACAAGTTAGCAAACGTTTGGCAGCTCGTTAACAAGAGTTCAGCAAATCGTTAACCAGAGGTTGGCATGTGTGTTATGAATAAACTTTATGCCAACTTTTTGTTATGAATAAGGCCGTATATTTTTACTTCATTGCAAGTTTTGGTTCTATAATTAACGTATGCTTATTAAGATGTTTTTACCACACGCCGCAATACACAAATTAATAGTGAAATTAATAAGAAATAAAAGCAAACAAATTAAAAAAATACTGCATTATTTCAATTAAAATGATTTTTATTAAACAATTTTGAGGAATAGTCAAATTATTTTCAGTGTAACATAATTTATAAGAGAAAATTTTAAATAGAGACATTCTTTATAAAAACCGCTAGTATTGAGTACTTTTAGTTGTATTTGCCGGGTAACAAGTTTAAATTGAATAGTATCTTCGATCCTTCATACAAAGTTTAAAATAATGGATTGTCTTCTACCTTAAGCCTTTCAGAAACGTAGTTAAGGTTTGCAGCACCTTAAAGGACAAAGTTATCGCCATGCCCGTAATAATGACAAGCACAACAGGAATCCAAATGATTTGGCTTTGTCTCATTCGCTTTGTTATCTCCAACTAAATTCTCAAAAAATCACCAGCAATATCTGTCGATAATATCACTGTCCACAGAGCCTAGACTAGTGATAATCCGCATGTTGGCATGATTCAGGTGATTCAGCTTTCAATTAATCTGGCTGAAGTTTACAAGTTTTACGTTAAAAGACCTTTTTCATAATTTTGCTGGACCAATTCTTTTGCTTCTTGTTTCCGCTGCATTTTGAAGCTGTTGACAAGTCCGATAAACTGGCGATATTTGTAGTTGGATTTAATGCCTGTAATTGACCGACGGAGCAAGCACTTTGCAATACGATGCCATCATTAGACGGATGTTTCTTTCTCTGAGATTGTTTGGGTAAAAGCTTAAGCCTCGCTTGTTCTTTTCTTAATGGCCTTTCCTTTTCTGCAGGTGTTACAATGCATATGCTGGGAATAGCTTTGGGTGGATTTGGTAAGTTATCTAGTTGATGTATCGGCGTATCCAGTAGCGGTTTTTTTAATGCTAAATTCTTGCAGTGTGCATTATTCACACTAGCGCTTTGAATAGAATTCGCTAACTTGGACCAAAAATTAAATAATCCTTCTGCTCTCTGATTGTATCGTAAATGTGTATATATTTTTAAAGTTCTTGGAATGTCAACATTTTCTTCATAGATTAACGGTACAATTTTGCGTGTTTTGTGCTGTATTTGCAGCGCTTGGGTGTAGTTAACTAAAAACTCATTCTCAGGACTCTGTAAGAATTGCTTTGTTAAGATAACAATTAAGTGTTGGCAACGCTCTTCTATCAACTGGGTAAGTGCAACATGTTCAAACTGAACTCCTCCTAACAAGTCACGATCTTTTATGCAAAGCTTAAAATTATATTTTGTCTTATCCTCCAACTTTGTTAGCATTTCAGCAGCGTAATTTACATCGGCATTAGCATAGAGTACGAAAGCAACATACATTTGAGGCGATAGTCCCTTCTGAGCACGTATTACATCAGATGTTGTTAAGACATTCGAATCCGAGCCATATACGTAATCAGTTGTATTAGCATTATCATTAGAGTTTAATACCAGACACTGATTTAGTTTTGCCTGATATGCTTTGCCATCTTCAATAAAATTCTCTAAAATTTCATCAGAAACATCCCATCTGTCAATAGTGCAAAGAAACTTAAACAAGAAGGCAAATGTTGCTGTTGTTCGATTGTTATTCCACCACAATTGTATCACTTTTGCCATAGGATCATGTCCACTTATCGCATTTTCATCGTATAAAGACTTTAGCTGGGCCAAATATGCCAGTCCCCGCCAATCTCGTTCATAGCCCTCTTCTGAACGTAAAATCTTTTTTGTATTCAATAAATGTGAAAGCTTAAGTAATGATGCTTTACTAAGTGCCATCAAAGGTATTCCTCGAAACAACTCGACGTCACTTTCTGTAGCTGCTGCAGTTGGGGCATTAATTGAGTCTATACTACGGTTTGTGTCCATCTTGCTGTGACTCATACTTCTCAACGCTTCAATGTGGCTTCGGTATAAATGTTGGTTCCAATTTCTTGTTGTTGTGTTTGTATTTTAAGATTATTAGTTGCTTTATTCTCTTGTGGTTTAAATAAGGCACGTTGATATATTGTAGGTGGGAGTAGCTACAATGTGTTTTTTTTTTGTCTTCACCAAAATTAATTTTATTGTTGAATGTTAGCCAGTGACTGAATTTTTATTTATCAAAATTCATCTTATATAACAAAAGTGAGAATCCGAAACCTCATGTAATACATAAGCTCATTAGTCGTAATGAGGGTTATTTTGTTATGTTTAACAGGTATCGAATCATTTGTATACAAAATATTGTCTAGTTACCTGGTTAATGTGTTTACCATTAGGGTTGTCTCATTACAGTTTTCCTGGAACTAAATTATATTGCTTTCTTCAAATGAAGTACTGCTTTTGATTTCAACAAAACGTATCAATTGACAAAATATATGTAATTAATAAAAGACTTATGGTCCTACAAAATATAGGACTATTTAAGACAATCGAAAAAAGGTTTATTTTGTGGAAAATAAATCGAATTTTTAAAAATCTAAACTCTTGACTAAATGCAGGACATGTAGAACAGCATAACGTGGTTAGACGGGTTCGATATAAAGAGGAGTGAGTAACAAGGAACAGCACTGTACTACTAAATGCGCCGACGTAGATCAGTTGTCATTAGATATGTTGAAAGCAGTGTGTAGTATTTAAAAAAGCTAATCTTGTACTAAAAGATATTTATCTAAAATCATGTCTTCAAAACTATATAGTGATCTATAGTGATCACATCGTAGATTTCAGATTTGATGTTAAACGCCATTTTACTTGTCAAGACCTTTCATTTAATTCCCATATTGATTAGGCTAAGAAAAAAATTATTCGCAAAGGAATAAATTAAAATGCATTTTAAATGATTTTGAATTAACTTATACCCTGTTCAGACAGCTATTTTTAATTGTTTCAATTTAGTGTTGATTGAGCAATTAAAATAAGTGTTAAGACATACTCAATTTATCTTACTCCATTAGCATTTGATAGCTGTAAAATCAAATAATGCCTTCTCTTTAGTGTTTTTTCTGTTGATAAAATATATTTACAATTATATTTTTTTATACATACATATACTTATATGTATGTATTTTAATTTATTTAAACATTTTTTTAAAATTTTCATCAAACATTTTCTATTTTTTTAATTTTTATTTTTTGTATATTTATTTGTTTGACATTAGAAATGCCACCTTCTCACTGAACATATTTCTCAAGAGTTGTATTTTGAGTTTTAGACAATAAGTGAAACAATTAAGTATATATTGCTCAATTCAAAAATAATTTTTTTTGAGCTCAACAAGGCCCTTAATTGCGATAATATCTGTGGCAATATATTATAACATCTTAAGTCGAGTTAAGTCAAAATCGAGTTTGCGTCATATTACGCAAGTTCTACTTGCTATCTATGTGTCATTCAATCCGTCTTCAAATATTCCGATTTTCGAGTAAGTTTTCAAGATTAATTTTTTAACCCTAATAGTTTTTTTATTATATTTCAAAAGACACAACATCTTAAAACAACTTAAGATTTTTAACAAGTATTATAAGTTGTTAAAGAGTTTTTCATAAAAACTTATGTTTTCTTAAACTAACAAAGTACTTTTTATTTCTTAGCAATTTTAATATATTTAAATCCATATGTCTACTTAAGCGTTTATGTGTAAAATTACTTTTCACAGTTTCACCACGTAGATGAACTTAAGTGCTTAAATATTATATATTTGATCTCATTAAAAATACAAAAAACGTAGTTTTTTTAAATATCTTAAGTTTACTTACAATGCTTTGCTAAATTTCAGTTGGACGGTAACGGTATTTTATGTGAACATAAGCCTGTTTTTGTGTGTGTTCTTTTCATTTCTTCTTCAAGATAAGCTGTTCAGTTGATGACAGACTGTTGAAGTGTTTACAGTATTCGTTAAAAAACATGGAAAGCGAAAATTTGTTTGATATTAACAATGTCACTAATGCTGATTTTTCCAGTGATGATTCAATATTTGATCCTAATTTTAATATAAGTAATTGTACCGCTCCCAGCTCAGGTTCAGAAAACGAAGTTGTAAGTGTTGGAAAAAATCTAATGTAATATGTGGTTGTAATACAAACATACATACATAAATATGTTTGTTTTATATTATAGGTGAATTCTAGAATTGTTTCAAATGAAGTGGTGTCAAAAGAAATTTCTCAATCGTCCCGAAAAAAATTAAGAAACCTCGGAGAAAGTTATATATCAAAAACTGGAAAAGTTGTTCCTGCTCGTGCTGTTCGCCCACTGGAATCTTGCAGAAAACGATGCGCTGATAGAATACCGTTCAAAGAACAACAACTCATACATAAGCACTATTGGAACCAAGGTTCTTATAACTTTCGTAAGGCATATGCTACAGGATTAATTGAAATTCAAGAAACGAGCACTATAAAAAGAGTTAAACATGACAGAAATCCTCGAAATAGAACAAATTCATACCATTCTTTTTTAGAGGTTAATGGGAATAGAATTTCAGTTTGCCAAAAATGCTTTAGATTAACATTATCTGAGACAGAACAATTTATAAAAACGGTTGTGAAGGCAAAACTATACGGATATAGTGGAAATGAGGATTTGCGTGGAAAGCATACATGTGCCAGAAAATTTTCTACGGCAAAAGAAAATCAAATTTTAGATTTTATTAAAAGCTTTCCGTCATACGAGTCACATTATACTCGTCGTGATACCTCTAAACGTTATTTGTCGAGTGATTTGAGTGTAGCTGAAATGCATCGTCTTTATGGAGAGAAATACAACCATTCCGTATCGCTGTCAAAATTTGCTCAATTATTTAACACACTTAACTCAAAATTTAAAAAACCCAAACTTGACACTTGCCACAAATGCGATTTGCTACAAAGCAAATTACTGGTTGCTAAATCTGGAGAAATTGAATCTCTAAAATCAGAGCAAATGGAACATCTTAACACAGCACAGCGAGCTTATGATTCTAAAAAAAATGATAAAGAAAAAGCTTTAAACGATACTAAACTCCAAGCATTTTGTTTTGACCTTCAGCAGTGTCTTCCTACACCTCTGTTGCGGACTTCGCTATCGTTTTATAAAAGACCTTTGTGGACCTTTAATTTAACCATACATGATTGTGCTACAAGTCAACCAACATGCTACATGTGGCATGAAGCAATAGCCAAGAGAGGTGGAAACGAAATAGCTTCATGCGTTTTTGCCCACTTATTGCAATTAAAGGCCAATTTTAATCATGTTGTTTTCTACAGTGATTGCTGTCCCGGCCAAAACAAGAATTCTTTCGTTGCTACTATGTTTGTGATTTTTATGAATTTGGAGAACAGCGTAAGCATTATAGATCACAAATTCATGGTCCCTGGTCATACACACATGCAGTGCGATAGTGACCATGCAGCTATAGAAAAAAAGAAATCTTCGATAAAAATCCATCAACCCCGTGATTGGTATCAATTCATAAGAACAGTCGGAGTAAAGAAAAAATTTTTGGTTAATGAAATGGATCAATCAAATATTTACGATTTTACACATGCTTCGAAAAATTTATTTACTTGGCGGAAGGTAGATGACAATGGTGATAAATTCAGTTGGCATGACATTAAATGGTTTAGATTTACCAAGGAATATGGTACCATATACTTTAAAACATCTTTAAATGAAGAGGATCCTTTCAAAAGCATAAAAATAACAAAGCGAGGAATCAATTGTGTTAAAATTAAAGATTTAAGAAATTGCTATGATTTACCAATAAAAATAAGCAACAAAAAGAAAAAGGATCTCATAGATATGTTGCCGCTAGTGGATGAAATTTATAGAGGTTTCTATATGAATTTGTCATCGGAAAATATGCTAGATTGTCACCCAGATTTAACTGAACGCGAAGAAATAAACTAATAACAACATAAGTACTTGTATTTCAAAACAAAAATTTTCCGAACTTTAATGAAAAACTTGAATTCTTACTTTTTTCAATCTCATATCAAATACTGTTAACTTTAAATTGTTTCAAGCCAAATTTGCTTAACGAATTGAATTAATATATAAATTCATAATAAAATTATACATACATACTAAATTACCTCCCTTTTTTATAAATTTTCGTATTCTAGAACGAACATTTGTATAAGTTATACAAACATGAGCGGTAATTTGCAAAAAAAAAACTTGAATTAGTATTATTTTTTAATTGCACAGATAATATTTGTAACTTTTATTATTGTAAGTAGAATTTGTTTAATTGAATTGAATAAATATAAACAAACAAAAAATCCTATGTCCATTTATTAATACGTATCAGTTTTAACACAAGCTCTTATCTCCATTTAACAACTTTAAAACTCTTGTTTGGTTTTCGTGACAAAATCTTAAGTGTACTTAAAGTATAGCAAATGTTTTTATTCAGTTTTACAAAACAACGTATATAAAAAACAGTAAAAAAAAACAAAGTTGCAAATGAAATATTTTTGAAAATCAATCTACGTTGTCCTAAAAAATGTAAAAACTTCTTCTGGGATAAAAAATTTTTTAAAAATTGCATCACAACCGATTTTACACTAAATCGTTAATATCTCGAAAGTCGATTTTTAGACTTAAGATGTTATAATAAAACGCCACAGATATTATAAATTGACAATTAAGGCGTGTGTGTGAACATAGTATTACATTGAGAATATTGAGTTCGTCACATAATAGATTTTTAAAGGAGGTTAGTTGTTTGGATATCCTGGGTGGACCACTCTGAGAACGAGGAAAACGTTTTGGAATACTCTCGTCCAACAGAATTCGGCATACCATTTGGGATGGTAAAAGTTGAATAAAAGATTTTTGCTAATTGAAACCTTTTCAGTCTAAATTTTTTAGCTGGAAGAAATTTATTTAGCCTTTTTATTTATTTTAGTTACTTAGATTTAGCCATATACATAGATATTTAAAAATTTCACCTTAAAAATATCAAAATTAAATTGTTCGTATATTATGCATGTAGGCAAAATAACGCTGCAAACATAAAAGGTTTCAAGGTCAACAAGCAGCAACAGTGATGTTTATTATAAATTGCAGTCTTAAAAGCCATATACACGTCTTCCAACTCAGATCGGCTTAAGGTTGTTGCAGAAGGCATCATAATGTCAGGTCTAATGACTTTTAAATAATCCACGAATCCTGAATGTTGGACGATGTAAAAGGAATGTAGTATGTATGTCTCGCAGCAAATCTGCTCAAGCAAATGGGCTTTTGCACACTTCCCAGTTTCCGATCTTTCTAAAACGTTAACACTTCCGGACGGAAAATAATTAGTTTTTCGCTGCGAAACGTCCACTATATAATTCGATGTAGACGTTGAAATGCTAAATCATAAAAAAATAAATAAGAGCCGAGTCTTGTAAACACTTTAATATACTTTTTACGAGCTGTTTTTTACATATAATTTATGAATTTTCCCACTGCAAGACTAGTACACGTCGTGTGATCCTTTAAAGCGTTGCTTTTTTAAGGAACATATTTATTTTGCAAGCCATTTAAAGAATTTCATTCAGAGCACTTTTTTTTTTCTTTTCGACATCAGGGCGCAAATTATGACTTTCGAACATGATCGAAACTTAAAAGTTATTGAATCTCTATACCTAAAGCACAGCAAACTCGATCGTTCAAGTAAAATTTCGATTGTGATCGAATGCCGTAATTTGGCCTCAGATGTTTTGAACAAACAGCTGATATGTTAGAGGGACTTACACATTACGTGTAAAGGATATGGAAAAGTATAAAAGTAGCAAAACATCCGCTACTACGCTTGCGCAGGTTTTGCCATTTATTGAATATTTGAGTTCTTTTTTTAATTGCTTAATAATTTTTTGTCAAATTTATTAAAATCTTGTTTTTCTAATTAATTTTGTTTAGAACAAGTAAGAGCGCTATATTCGGCCGTGCCGAATCTGATAATACCCTTCACCATCATGTACACAGGTATAATCCCACATCGTAGCTTAGCCTAGATTTCATGTTATACGCCATTTTTCACTCGGTTGTCTAGAAGCTGATAAAAATTGATTTTCGTCTGTAAATTTTTGATATATATATTAAAAAATTTTTGCCTATAACTTTACCGGTTAGAGCTCGATTTATCCAAAATTTTTCACTAATATCTCTAGAGGCATATTATATCTACAAATAGTAGCAAAGGTACCTATAAATTATTCCATGACTGAAAAATTTTAATTTTGGCAGTAAAAATATGGGAAAAATGAGAGGCAGTCGTGTTTATTTGCTAATATCTCAGAAAGTTATAGGGCGATTGTGCTGAATTTCAATAGCGATTCATTCCTGGATATTTCCAAGAGATTGATATCATATACAGATCTGAGGAACATACAGTTGCTTCTAAAAGTTGATTTCAACCAACACACGGACAGACGGTCAGGGCTTAATCGACTCCTCTATTCAGAAAATATATACTTTATGGGGTCGGAAATGAAAATTGTAGAAATTACAAACGGAATGACAAAGCTATATATACCCTTGTGCACCACAGGTGAAGGGTATAAAAATAACAAAATATTTCGTCGTTCTCTATAATCTTTAAAGTCAACTTGGATTATATATTCCGAAACATAAAAACTGCAAAAAAGTGTCTTAGAAATGAGAAAATGGAATTTTAAAGAATCTGCGTTCACAAACGTGGCGAAAGATATTCCCATTAATGAGATATGATTCATATTTTTTCAGAAATGCGATAAAAGTAAAATAGAAAGTCTATGTATCTATTTTGATCGCTGTTGTTCTTTCCATACCAATTAGCAATACCTTCTGTGATAGCAGTTTTAGTATTAAAAATAATCTACTCTCCCAAGAAAGGAATAGAATGCCCTTCGATCTAACAAAGGCTGAAATTTTAATAAGCGCAATTTTTAATAAAGTTGAAACAAATTTCAATAATTTCGCTTAAAACTAAAGCAAAAGTATATCAAAATCGAAAATATATGTCGCAACAAAAATAGATCTGTATACTTTTTTGTGATGGAAATTAATATATACACACATATAGGTAATATGACTTAAGACTGAATTTTATTATACCCTTCACCTGTGGTGTACAAGGGTATATGTATATAGCTTTGTCATTCCGTGTGAAATTTCTACAATTTTCATTACCGACCCCATAAAGTATACATTTTCTGAAAGCTGATGAATAGAGGAGTCGATTAAGCCCTGAGCGTCTGTCCGTGTATTGGTTGAAATCAACTTTTAGAAGCAACCATATGTTCCTCAGATCTGTGTATGGTATCAATCTTTTGGAAATATCCGGGAATGAATCGTTGTTGAAATTTAGCACAATCACTCCATAACTTTCTGAAATATGAGCAAAAAACCACGACCACCTCGTTTTTTTTCACAATTACAACAACATCATACATATATACTGGTTAGAGTAAACGTGGCATCAAATCCCAGCTGAGCCAAAAATTTTTTTATTTTATATATTTTTACTATTTTTTTTAAATTTTTTTTGCAAAAAAAGAAAAACAAGAGGTTTTTAAAAGTGATGTTAGCATCTCTACGAATTATGTTTGATACCACAATAAAATTCGGAATCTCTAATTTTAGAAACAAGAAAAAAAGTTTGCGCAAGTTTACGCCATTATTTTTGACGATTTTTTTAAATTTTCACATTTGTTCCATTTTTGCTCATCAGGCACTTTTTCTTATACATTTATATCGTCATAAACTTTTATGGATTTTGAATTATTGATTTCAACTGTTATGTGCATCACTTTTAATACTTCACAATGTTAATACCACCTGCCTATAATTATAAATTTAACGCCGGTTTATTTACTCTGTAATATTTTTCTATCCTTCCAAAAGTAAAATTTACAAAGTGTGCGGCAACTCAAGTGGGTTGCTGGCGTCACTTAGCATTTTCCTTTCTACCCTTTGCTTATTTTTGTGCTTCAGAGTTTTCTGCTTCAGGTATTATTATTTTAAACGCTACACTAAACATTTTTGTTCACTTTTAACAATTTTTTTTTTATTATTTACGAATATTCGCTTTTTACGCTAAAAATTATCAGCAAATATTTTGTCAAAACAAAACAGCGAAAGCAAACAGATGACTTCGAAAATGTAAAATTCTCTCTCCCTTGTTATTCCCTTCTCCGACTGTTTAGAATAGGGGAATTTTATTCGCGGGAAAATTGAATTCCCGGGGAATTCATTTCCCTGGGAATATTTAGAATTGGGGTGTATGATTAAAATGTCACCTAATTTTTGGATTAAAGAGGCGTATATCTAAAATGTTGTATCTTATAAATGGTTTATTCAATGCCTATAAGGTTATACATATATCAATGTGTTAATGATTTATGTCTTTACTGTAAGTTTTGTTAACCTTCCTATACCCGCGCGTTGGTCTGTGAGACCGACATATTAATTTAATGAATGACTTTTTATTTTTTTTATTATATCATCGAGTTTAAATTTCAACGTATTCCAATCTTATAATTATCTAAGTTTAGAGTATGAAGAATAGCGATGAAAATTAATGTTAAAGAATACAATCTGTTAAAAAAAACATCAAGGAGTATTATCGGGTTCTGCTTTTCTGAAATGCAAAAGGATGATTGGTCTATTTTAAAGAATATAGCATATATATTTTCGACTATGTCACAAGCTCTTCTAGTATGTACAAAAGCAAACGTCAAATTTACTAGAAAGTAAATTTATGCACTTACAGCCGCATTCAATCTCCCTGATTCAAGTAAATAGTGGAGATAATAACGTTTGCTTTGATTCATTTATGAATTTTACAATAGAAGACGGTAGTTCTTGAAGGTTCAAAATTTCGGAAAATTACTGCGAAGTGCATACAAATGTGGATTTGGAAAATGTTATTCCCAGTGCGAGGACATTTTTACGAAAATCTTATTTAATGGCAGAATAGAAAAAAACTAGAAATTATGCCTCATATACAGAACCTGATTACTAATAGTGAGACTGCGGTTACGATTGATATGTAGACCGACGATTTTATTAAAAGAAATTTTCTATGTGCAACTTTACGCTTCCAAGAGAATTTAAAACTTGTGGCTGTCTCGCTAGGAATAAAGTCCTTGAATTTTGCATCGAATACAGCAGGTGATATAAGACGAAAATTAAGCAGCCTGTTTGTGACTAATTTTTCGCATGTGGTTTTTGTAACTGATCGCGGAAGTAATAATGTAAGTGACCTAAAAGATTTTAATAGAGTAAACTGCTCGGCCCATCTTCTTTTTAATATTCTAAATAATGATTTCGAATCTGCAAACGAACTAAAATATTTTAAAAACATGTGTTGGTTAATAAATTGTGAAGTGCTGCGATTAAGCAGCACATTCAAGAGCCATTGATTCACAAGATGCATTTCGAACTACACAATGTTTAAATAAATTTTAGACAGCAACACCAAGGTCAGATAATTTCTTGCAAATAATGCTGAGAGACGAAACCCGTTGAACTACAATGTGACGATCCTGCAGAGTTTAGTACATATATGCCACAACTTTGAAGTAATTTTCAAACAACTGCAAATAAGTCATCTCATACCTTTTGGTTCGTTGTTCCTTCAACTAATAAAACTAAAATTTTTGCGATATCTAGAAAAACGAAAATGGACATATTAAGACCCTGAAGATGGTCATGCTCGCAGAATTGGAGATAAGATTTAAGTACTTTGCATAAAGTTGCGCTATTTTTATACCTCCTGCTATATTTATTGCGGTTAAATGAAATATAAATAAATTCTATCAGAATCTGGTTCACAAACAAGTCATAATGCAGCACAAGCACTGCTACCGCTTTCACCTGTATTATTGCAAGCAAGCTCGTCTGCTTCTTCCTTAGAGTCAGCTACTGGAATACAAAGAATTTTCTTCCTATTTTATTAGGCAATTTAGACGCCAAATTAGAAACAGCTAGGAATGACTTTGAGCGTTAATTAAATGAAAAAGATAGGCTTACAGACGTCTTAGACGTAATGCTATGGTGATAAAGCAATTTCAGCAAGTACCCGAATTTGCCAAAATTGGCAATAAAAAAAATATTGTCCGTTTCTGAAATCAGTGCTAAATCAGTGAATAAAGTGCTAAATTACCCTTTATATGAGCCCCAGGGTGTAAATTGAAAAATGTAAAGTTTTCGCATATCAATTATTTTATTTTCGCTTTTAACGTGTATCTCTATACAAACTAATAAACAAAGTTTTTTATTCATTCTACTATAATTTTTTTTATTAATTCAATTTTAATTAACTATTTTTTAAACATTTTTTATTTTTTGAGCTCGAGGTCCTTTAAAACATTAAAATAAACAATTTCAATTATGCCAATATTTCGATATTCTTTGAATATCATAATCAGGGTGACTTTATTAAATAATAAAAACTAAACTAACTAAAAAACGAAGTTGTTAGTTTTTAAATTACTACATAAAACATTTGCAGTACATTAAGAAGGTGACTGAAAAAAATAAAACAATTATGTATAACAAAAGTACCCATTACAAATATTTATGACAAAATTTTTGAAACGGCACAACATGAACACTGCATGTCCTTTCACATCAACATCTGTTTATGATAAAATTTTGTTGTTTAATTTTTTTTTTAAATACTTAGGGCCGTATTCATAAAAAATATTTTAGGTTTATTAAAAGCTTATTTGACAGATGTTGCATAGAAATTTGTCAAATAAGCCCTCAATAAACCTAAAATATTTTTTATGAATACGGCCCTTATAATTTAAAGGTCGAATAAGAGGAAAATATACACGCGAAGAAAAACCATGGTTACGACATGATCACGACGGTCGTATTATTTTTTCTAAAACAATATTTGGTTGTCGAAAACAAGTAATGGTTATTTTTGTTTCATTTCATCATATATTTTGTCACGATAATCAAGCATTTGTTTGAATTGTATCATTTAATGATTACTTTTCGTAAAAATTTCAAAATAGTTATCATTTAAAAATAGTATGAATTAAAAAAATTAATTTGACAAAAATAACATTATATTCAAAAGCAGTAAAAATTAAAACTAATCATTAAATAATAAGTGAGACGACAGTATGATAACAAATTAATCAAGCTATTATTTTTTTCAATAATAATTTGATTTCAATTGTTCTTCTTCTTGCTGAACAAATTTTTATTATTTTAAAAGTTTGAGATGTCAAAAAAAGGAACAAAAATTTTGAAAAATTAAAGAAAATTTTAAAATAAACGAGAAAATGTAAAACAAGTAAGAGTGCTATATTCGGCCATGCCGAATCTTATATACCCTTCACAACGTGTAGTCATGCAATAACAGTAGTTTGTATCACCATTCATCTTATATGAAATACGTACATACAAATATAAAAACATCCCATTGTAAAATTATAAATTTACGTATATTTGTTAAAAAAAATATAAGAAAAAAATTTAAAAAAAAAATTTAAAAAAAAAATGTAAAAAAAAAAATTTTTTTTTTTAAATTTAATATAAATAATAAATATAAAACAAAAAAAAAATAAAAATAAAAAAATTAAAATAAAAAAATTAAAAAAAAATAAAAATAATATATAAAATAAAAAATAAAAAAAAATTTAAACAAAAAAATTAAAAAAATATAAAAAAAATTTTTTTTTGGCTCAGCTGGGATTCGATACCACGTTTACTCTAACCAGTATACACGTTTGTGTGTATGTATGTTGTTTTTGTGAAAAAAAATCGAGGTGGTCGTGGGTTTTTGCACATATCTCAGTTGTTTATGTACCGATGTTTCTGATTTTCAATACCGATCTACTCCCAAATATTTCTGATATTTTAATACCTCACCCGAGTCCAGGCGATATCGGGGGGCTTCGAAAAGTTGATTTCAACATACACACGGACAGACTGACAGAGCTTAATCGACTCACCTATTCATAAGCTTTCAGGAAATATATACTTTATGGGGTCGGAAATGAAAATTGTAGAAATTTCACACGGAATGACAGACCTATATATACCCTTTTTCACTGTGTGAAGGGTATAGAAATATTGGTATAAAAATTGCAATTAAATTGGTGAGTACAAGCAAAATGTGTATGTTACAGCATAAGACAGTAATTTGCCGTAAAAAAGCAAAGATTGTCGATTTCAATTGTAGTCATATACATGATTATTGAATGATGCTTAAATTAAACATAATAATGATAACTGGTAACCATTATTATTTTAAACATAATCATACAATTCAATCATAGTATGTTGCTCTTCGATTATGGTTACCACAACCATATTTTTTCTTTGCGAGTATATTGTAATTAACTTAAAACCTTGCATACATTTTGAAATTCCGTGACAGTGAAAAAATTAGGTGCTTTATGTCTTATAAACCATACAAAATATTAAGAAACGAGTATATTAAAATTATAGTAAATAAATAAATACGTTGACGACCTTTTATAACAGAAGCACTGTCTATTATTGATTAAGATTTTTGCAGTATTGTTTCTTTAGAAATCTAAAAAATTCTGCACCGAGCACTGACATGAACATTTTTTGCGAAATTAATTGTCAAAAGCACTAATAACAGTGCCAAAACCAACAAACAAACAAAGAGAGTGTAATTGCTGTTTTTACATTGTTATTTTTTCGCAGATAAATGGAAGATTAATTAAACAATAAACATCAACTCATTTAAGTTACACTTAAAGAATCTAAAATATTTCAATTATTTTTTACAAAAAAAAAAAATTTTTTTTCGAATATTAGTTTAAAATTAAATCCGCGTGTTATGTTAGAAATCATCCGCAACATGTGCACTTTTAACTGTTTCATCAAAAACTAAATGAAAAATCCTTTAAATCAGCGTTGCCAGTTTGATAATTCTTAAATACAAAAAATGTATGACGAAATGCATCACCTATATCTTAAAATATTAGATAATTTTATAAAACCAACCTATGTTAATATAAATTTCAATAATGACCTAAACATTGAACATTGCCAGAAGTGTTAGATAAACAAAAAATTTCTAACTTAAAACTCACTGCAAAGGAGAAAAATTAATTTATTGAAAATTGTATTTCATTTTATTTATTTATTAATTCCAATACAAAGAAAGCATTTATGACCAATTACACTGTGCTAGTTGAAAAAACAGACAAGCCGGGCACCTAGCGTTTTAACATAATTCGGGTACGCTAAATCCAGTGGTGCCCTCGGTTTTTTAAGATTGGCTCTGGTTTTCGAGATATACCGTTATTTCGAAAATGGAGGAGGTTGCACTACATATGTTCGCGTAACTCAAAAACGCTTTAGCTTATTCCAAAAACTTAAAAAATCGAAATTCCGCAATAAAATTTCCTTTAAGAAAAGTAAAACTTCTATCTAATATCCGTAGTCGTTTTAGAAAAATAATTTTTTTTTGAAAAAAAAAATTAATTTTTTTATCAAAATTTCGAAATTTTTGTTCTTTAAAAATTCATAAAAAATTAAAAAATGCAGCTAGGCTTCTAATTTTTTGCAAACATATCAAAAACAAAGCTGCTAACAAAACAAGCCATAAATGATTAAAATCTGTTAGCAACTTTTTATTTTATTTACAAAAGTCGACAAATTTTAATTAATTTAAGAATTTCATAAAACGCAATATTTGTATGGGAGCCCCCCTAACACAGTACAACACATGATTTGCCAACTCAATTCTGTTAACTGTATGTGAAATTAGACCCAAAAAGAAGAATTTCTGCATCATTCGTTTTGTCTTCTTACCTGCGATTTGAAGTTAGTATCGATTTGAAGTTAGTACTATCGTATAGGGGAATTTATCACGTTTTAGGCCCTGTTGTTTGACATAGCTCGACAACCACTAGCCCAATTTAGTTGAAATAAATTTTAAAAAATTAAGAATTACAATTCCCTTAATCTGTTCATATATTGTTTTCCTATACAAGTAACACTTTCGAAGTTAAAAATGAATGTATGAAGGGAAAAAAATATTTTTTGCCTAAAAATTTAAATTTTTTTTTTTTAAATACATAAAAAATCCAAAATGGAAAAAAGTTTCAAGTCTAGTTATTTTTTCGCAAAGTCACATAACCTATGAGCAAAATGAGACAAAGATCATAAAAATCGATGCACGCGTTTCGCTTTTATTCGCAATTGAGTAAATGTATGAATTTCAAAAATTTGCTCGAGATATGCACAACATTATTTGGAGAAAACATTGACACCTTTTTCATGATTCTGAGAATTAAAAAAAAGGAATAAACAAAAGGTTATTTGATTTTTATGATTGCGGTAATAAATGTACGTGGACAATTAAACGGAAAGTGGACCTTTTTATTATTTTGGTTTTTCCGGTGGCTACCTATATGATTTTTTTACAGAAATTGCACCCACATTTAAGGGTGGTCATTATTTTGAAAGTTTTGCACAGTTTGAAACGTACAAGTGCTGAATCAGGTATATAGCCAGCCGCCCTTAAAATATGCGCCCATTTATAAGTACCTGGCAGTAAAATATTCAAAAATACGTAGTTTTTATAGGTGTGCATTGATCGATTTTTGGCATTCAGCCAGTGCCGACGAACGCGAACAGTAAAAGTGATTTTTCTCCAGTTTTTTAAGAGTGAATAACAACAAAACATAAAATATATCAATATGGAAAACAACAAGTGCCCATATTTGGATGAATATTGTTACGTTTGTGGTCATATCGTCCGAAAAATACAGAAAAAAGATCGAAAAAATTAGTTTACTGAGCAATTCAAAACCGCGTATTGTAATTATTTCGATGAAGCAGATTTAAGTGGTGCAAATTTTACGCCGAACACAGTGTGCAACAGTTGTTATACTACCCTTCTAAAATGGATTCACGGAAAAAGTAGAAAGTTATCTTTTATGAAGCCAGTAATTTGGGTGGAAGACACAACTGGACATGATGAATCCAGGTGCTATGCATGCATAAATTTTCGTCCTGGATTAAACAGACAACAATTGAAAACAAAAGTATACACTGCTGCATTTACTGCCACACTTCCAGTGCAACGCCCTGCTGATACCGATGCACCTAAACCTCCGAGTGCGGATACTGTGTCCCTGCTAGCCGCAACCGTTTTCACCAATCCGACCGATTTGGATGATGCTGATTGGATACCCGATATTGAAAATCGAAATGGATTACATTGTGGCCAAGCTGGGACTATCACAACACGACTCCGAATGGCTGACATCATTTTTGAAGAGAAGAAAACTCACACAGCAAAATGTCAGCGCAACATCATACCGACAACGCCAAGCTGATTTTCAGAAATTTTATTCCGTTGACGAAGCAAATACGTTCACGTACGGCCATGATATCCCAGGTTTAGTGAAAAAATTGGGAATGGATTATATCGCTGGCGACTGGCGTTTATTCATCGATGGTTCAGTTACTAGTTTGAAGGCTGTGCTGCTGCACAAAAAAAATAAAAAACCATGCATTCCATTGGGATTCAGCACAACTATGAAGGAAACGTATGAAGCATTGGGCAAAATTTTGAAGAAAATCAAATACGATGAACACAAATGGAACATTTGTTGCGATCTGAAGGTGGTCAACATACTACAAGGGATTATAGAAAAGGGCGGATATCCAAAATACTTCTGCTTCCTTTGTAATTGGGATTCACGATACAAAGGAAATCAATATCAATGTAAAGATTGGAAAGGAAGAACTCCCGAGCTCAACAAACAATTAAAATTACGCAATGAACCTATGATAAAGGACCTGGATGATATTTTATTGCCACCGCTCCACATGAAACTGGGAATAGCTGGGAAATTCGTTGAAGTGGTGGTCAAAAAAGTTAACGGCGCCTTTGACTGTTTGAAATCCATCTTTCCGAAACTCAGTGATGAGAAAATTAAAAACGGTACGTATCGTACTCTGTATTTCAATATTGTCATATCTAAATTTGTTAATTTCTATACATTCGCATTACCAATAATTTTTTCGTTTTTCTTATGTATTTAAAACAGGTATTCTCAATGGACCTGATATTCGGAAATTGATCAAAAGTGATTCTTTCACACATTTGCTTTCAGAGCATCACGACCACCAACATGCATGGAACGCATTGAAAGAAGTAATAGAAGGCGTTCTAGGAAAGAACCGTGTCCAGCGAGAAGAGATACAGCAACGAGTGGACAGGTTGCTGTTTTATTTCGAAAAAATCGGTGCATCCATGACGCTGAAATTGCATTTCTTGCACCACCACCTCGCTACTTTTTTGGCACAATCACCTCAGGAATCAGACGAACAAGGAGAGAGGTTCCACCAGGTGACCATGCCATTTGAAAAGCGGTTCAAAAGCAAAAAATTGGATGCATTGCTTGCGGAGGTTTGTTGGTGGAGTTCCACAATTATGCAGTTTGAAGAAAGCACCGAAGATGAAGACATTGAAATTGGTGGACACAGTGAAAGAAACACGCCCTTGAATAGTATGTGTATCTCGGATGACGATACAGACTCAGACCATGAATATGAACAACCTACGAAGAAAACAAGATCATCAGAACCACAAGCGTCAACTTCTACAAGGATGGATATTGCCAATAATTGAAAAAATGTTCTAAATTTTGTTTTTATGCATATTATAATTGCGTATTAATTGCATATTATTTTATTTTCATTAAGTTTTTATAAATAAAGTTTTTTTTTGCATGATAATTTTTTAATTTATATTTTTATTTTAAGGGTGGTGGCTATAACTGATTTTTGAAATTCATACATTTACTCAATTGCGAATAAAAGCGAAACGCGTGCATCGATTTTTATGATCTTTGTCTCATTTTGCTCATAGGTTATGTGACTTTGCGAAAAAATAACTAGACTTGAAACTTTTTTCCATTTTGGATTTTTTATGTATATAAAAAAAAAAAAATTAAATTTTTAGGCAAAAAATAATTTTTTCCCTTCATACATTCATTTTTAACTTCGAAAGTGTTACTTGTATAGGAAAACAATATATGAACAGATTAAGGGAATTGTAATTCTTAATTTTTTAAAATTTATTTCAACTAAATTGGGCGAGTGGTTGTCGAGCTATGTCAAACAACAGGGCCTAAAACGTGATAAATTCCCCTATACGATAGTACTAACTTCAAATCGATACTAACTTCAAATCGCAGGTAAGAAGACAAAACGAATGATGCAGAAATTCTTCTTTTTGGGTCTAATTTCACATACAGTTAACAGAATTGAGTTGGCAATCAATTAACTGAAAAATGTTGTACTGTGTAAGGGATGGTGATAAAGGGAAAGTATAATTTACCTCCTCCATTTTCGAAATAACGGTATATCTCGAAAACCAGAGCCAATCTTAAAAAACCGAGGGCACCACTGGATTTAGCGTACCCGAATTATGTTAAAACGCTAGGTGCCCAGCTTGTCACGAAAAAAAAGTGTCAATTTCATGCACAGTGTTAATATTGGAGTTACGTCAGCAAATACTAAAACGATTTGATTTTAACGATAATTTTCTAAAAGAGCCTTGACTATTTTGAATATTAAAAATACAAAATGATGATATATGAAGGACATGAAATCAATTAGGACAAACAATTCTATGTTTCAATATAATACTGAGTTAAATAGTTGATATTTACATACAATACTTGTAGTTCTGATCAAAAGAGTGCTGATGGTGAAACCGTAGCTGGTTTCGAAAATACAATCAACTCAGCTAGTATCGGATAATTAAATTTTCTTAGATGATCTGTCAATATCGCGTTGAACTTAAATTAAAAATTATAAAAAGAGGAAGTGTCTTGTCACCTTTTGCATTTTTTTTAGAAATATTAGTTACGCCTTTTAAGAATTAAGGCAACGATATACATACATACATATGTATGTCTGTTTTATGTAACATACATACATGAAGGCTAATTTGTCAAATTTCTGTACAACATCTGTCAAATAAGACTATAATAAACTTTAATTTTTATTTTATGAATACGGCAGTATGTATGAACTATGGATTAAATTTTTCACTTTTTTGTTTGATTTGTTAATAAAGTATACATATTTATATGTACCTAGCTATACACATACATATGCAAAAATAAAATTTTTTTTATACATACATATAAACTTAATTGTTATTACTCTTTTCATCAAAAATCGAGAAAAAAAACGTGATGATTTTTTCTTCAAAATAAAGGGTTATCCATTTCGTGATTTTAAAAGTGTAGGACTGGAATTCGACATCTGTCAAACTAAGTTGTTAAACCAATTTTTTTCTTTTCAGTTGAAAGTCAGACATTGACGAAAATGGATCGCTTAACTATCATAGAACGCATAAAAATTATCAAAACTTACTACGAAAATGACGATTGTGGCACAGCCACATATCGTGCTTTAAGAGCAGATTATGGTTTACATAATCGTCCAACTACGCAAGCAATTGGCAAAATTGTGAAGAAATTTGAAGAGACTGAAGCGGTTTTTGTAAGGCTTGTTTATAATCGTTCCGCTGAAAATTTTTGCTGCTGTAAGTGAAAGTGTTGCCGAAGACCCGAATGTATCGATTCCTCGTCGTTCTCAGGAATTAGGACTGTCTTACCTAGGGTCTGGGAACCGCGAATGAACCACCTAATATTACCGGGAAAACGGGAAATAAAAAATATGTAGTATATTAGGAAATATATTTGATTTTATTTTTAATTTCTTATCTGTCTTGGTAAATATAGAGAATATTTGAATAAAAAGTAAGGTTTTTAATTTGTTAGCGTTTTTTAATTGTTAAGTGTTTACAACTTTTCTCAAATACGAATATGGAAAAGAAAAACAAACATCGTCGGTCAAAAATATTTCACACCAAAGTTAACGACTTTCTGGAATTATTTTTAATAAGTGCTTATAAATTTCAAGTGAATTAATTATATAAGTACATACACCCAGCAGCAAAAGTCTGCGCACAAGCTTTATTATTTAATGTTTATGTTAATAAAACTATATTTATATAGTTTTGTTTATAAAAAAATGTTTTAAATTACACTGTGCTAGTTGAAAAAACAGACAAGCCGGGCACCTAGCGTTTTAACATAATTCGGGTACGCTGAATCCAGTGGTGCCCACGGTTTTTTAAGATTGGCTCTGGTTTTCGAGATATACCGTTATTTCGAAAATGGAGGAGGTTGCACAACATATGTTCGCGTAACTCAAAAACGCTTTAGCTTATTGAAAAAACTTAAAAAACCGAAATTCCGAAATTCTTTAAGAAAAGTAAAATTTTTTTATCAAAATTTCGAAATTTTTATTTTTTTAAAATTCATAAAAAATTGAAAAATTCAGCTAGGCTTCTAATTTTTTGCAGACATATAAAAAACAAAGCTGCAAACAAAACAAGCCATAAATAACACTGCTCGACAAAAAATAATTTTTTTTCTTCCCGTTAATTAAAACTATGTGGTCTATGTGGATTTTGATGCGCTGAACTCAAATCCGTAATCGGTTTTTTTCCATCAGATCGGTATTTTTTTTTATGGGCGTGCCAAATTTTTTCCCCTAAATTAGGTTTCGGTTTTCAAAAGTAAAACACCAGAAGATGTGTTTTCTCTATCTCTTATCGTTTTGGAATTATTTAAAAATTAATGGAGATAAAAAAAATTTTTCGTGCCAAATTCGTAATATTTTTCAATTTAAAAATATAATTAAAAAAAATATAAAGCAAATATTCAACATTTTGCACTTTTTCTGAGAACTATTTATCTTAAAAATAAAAAAAGCCGCAAGCCATAAAAATCGGTTAAAAAATGTAGATTTTATTGTCAATTTACCGCAGGTACCCAATATTGTAATGCAACCAGCCTTACATATGATACAGCATTTCGTTAGGTGAGCAGGTAATGGAACTGAAGTACAACGGTATTTTGTATGGTTCTTAGAATTAAAAATTATAACATAGTATTTTTCAATTACCTGTGATTTCAAATTATTGGGTACCTGCGGTAAATTGACAATAAAATCTACACCTGGAAAAGTTAGAAATATTATTCGTCCTGGGTTTTTTTTTACAAAACATGGTCATGAAGGTCTCGACTCGTACTTTGATGAAAACAATTACAGTATAAATAAGAGTTCCTCAACCCCTTCACTGTCATATGGAAAGTGATTAGTGAATTTTAAAGCCTCTGACAGTCTTGTATCTAAACAGTTATATTGAAATATCTAAGATGGAGGCGTGTAAAAAGTTTAATTACTTTTGTTATGTGTGTGGGAAATATAAAAATATGCCAAGTCGCCGTAAAATCACTACTGAAACAAGTACCTTGTATGAATCATATTTTTCTTTAAGGGTTATATATGGTAAGAGTTGGACACCATCAATAGTGTGTACACACTGCATTTACCATTTAAATAAGTGGGGAAAAAATGGAGACGCCATGCCATTTGGTGTTCCAATGATTTGGAGAGATCCCATACTTCATGTTGAAGATGAGTGTTATGCGTGCATAAATTATACAGCGGGTATAAACAGAAGAAAAATGACTTATATGTCTTATACTGAAACAGCATATGCTCGATTTCCGCTGCCACATTCTGATGAAATTACTGTTCCGGGTAGCCATATACCAACAGAACATATTCCCTCAATAATTCATTCTGTTGAAGCGGATAGCCCAGCTACTTCAATGTATCAACCGTCATGCATCACGGTTCCATGCAGTCACAATGAAATCACGCAAGATCGTCTGGATATAATGGTACGGCGTCTAAAATTATCTCAAAGACAGAGCATTCTCTTGGCAAAAGAGTTAAAACGAGCTAATATTTTAGCACCAGGTGTACAAACATACGGGGCTATCAATCGCCATAGACGATTTACGACTTTTTTTAAATCTATTGAGAATAATTCTATTGCGTATTGTACTGACATCCGCGGATTGGTTTTAACAATGCAAAATGAATATAATCCTGGAGATTGGCGCTTATTCATTGATTCTTCCAAAAGTAGCTTAAAAGCAGTTTTGCTACATGTCACTAATTTAAAAAGTCCTATTCCGATAGCACTTAGCACAAATACTAAAGAGACATACGCATCAATGAAAAAAATAATACAGTTAATTAAATATGAAGACCACAAGTGGAAAATATGCGCAGATTTAAAAGTGGTAGCTCTTTTAAGAGGCATGCAATTGGGCTATACTAAAAATATGTGCTTATGGAATACGCGTTTCGATGGCGACCAGTACAATACACGGGATTGGGCTTTACGTGAGGAAAGCAGATTGCATAGAAACAATGTTATTGAATTACCACTTGTGTCGATGGAAAAGATTTTGCTTCCTCCACTCCACATCAAACTGGGTATTGTAAAAAATTTTATAAAAGCATTGAGCCCAGATGGTGTTGCTTTTACCGAATTGCACCGAATTTTTCCACGATTAAGCGGCATGAAAGTAAAAGAAGGTATGAACTCTAACTACTTTATTAAATTAGATTCATATTTCATTTCATAATGTTTCTATTTTACAGGAATTCTTAATGGACCGGACATTCGCCGTCTTATGAAGGACCATCAATTTGAGGTTGCATTGAATGATATCGAGCTATTGGCCTGGAATTGTGTGAAATCAGTAATAGAAAATGTATTAGGAAATCATCGGTCTGAAAACTGGCGAATTTTAATCAAAAATATGCTAACCGCATTTAAAAACTTAAACGTTAGAATGTCATTGAAAATACATTTTTTGCATTGCCATGCCGAAAAATTTAATGAACAATCACTAGCCGAGTCTGATGAACATGGCGAGAGATTTCACCAAGTAACAGCCAGGCTCGAACACTGGTATAGCGGCAAACAACTTGATTCGCTATTAGGGGATATTTGTTGGAATCTGCAGGAGGAAGAAGAATAAATTTCTAAATAAAAACTACTTAACAACAAAAAATTTTTAGTTTGGTTATATAAAAAATTCAAAAATTTCATCTTTTCTGAAAAAATCAAAAGTTGTAGACAGACTTTAATCACAAATAGCTTATTTTGCACCTGCGCAACTTTATTTTTCATTCCCATCATTTGTTTCTAAGGCCTAGGATTCACTCCTAGGGGGATAAAATGTATGACCGACTTCCAATGTTTTTTGTTCTTAACATTTTCTTAAATTATACTTTCCCTTTATCACCATCCCTTAGGGGGGCCCCAATACAAATGTTGCGTTTTATGAAATTCTTAGATTAATTAAAATTTGTCGACTTTTGTGAATAAAATCAAAAGTTGCAAACATATTTTAATTGTTTATAGCTTGTTTTGTTTGCAGCTTTGTTTTTTATATGTCTGCAAAAAATTAGAAGCCTAGCTGAATTTTTCAATTTTTTATGAATTTTAAAAAAATAAAAATTTCGAAATTTTTATAAAAAAATTAATTTTTTTTTTCAAAAAAAAAAAATATGTTTCTAAAACGACTGCAAATGTTAGAAAGAGGTTTTACTTTTCTTAAAGGAAATTTTATTGCGGAATTTCGGTTTTTTAAGTTTTTTCAATAAGCTAAAGCGTTTTTGAGTTACGCGAACATATGTTGTGCAACCTCCTCCATTTTCGAAATAACGGTATATGTCGAAAACCAGAGCCAATCTTAAAAAACCGTGGGCACCACTGGATTCAACGTACCCGAATTATGTCAAAACGCTAGGTTGTCACGAAAAAAAAGTGTCAATTTCATGCACAGTGTTATTAGTCACCCTGTTTACGAATATAACAAAAACTAATTTGATCGTTTATCGATTTACTTTACGATTTATCGATCATTTTCTATAACAAGTTACATCTCTAGTGCAGCAGAAGTCTGCGTACAAAGTATGTAACGGTATTTTTTATGTGTTTTTTTCGTATTAAGCGCGTCATTTATTAAGATCTTTTATTTATATTGTTTCAATTGACAAGTATAAAGGATTTAAAAAGATAATTTAAAAATTTTATGGAAATGAGTCAAGTAAAAAAAGAAATTCATGAGGAAGAGAGGAAAATTATAATAAAGCTATGGAAGGAAGGAAAAACTCTTCGCGAAATTGGTAAGACTGTCGGCAGAACTCATTCTTCAGTACAGAGAGTTGTGAATAATTATAAAGAAACAGGAGTTTTTGTGTCCCGTCCGCGTTCTGGACGTCCACCTGTTCTAACTGTACGGGAAAAACGACACATTCTGCAATTAGTCCAGCTGAATCCGAAAACTACGTCAAGAGAAGTCACAAAATCTGTTGAAAATCAGTTTAATAAGGCTGTTAGTAAAGACACCGTACGTAGAGTTAAAAAAAAAGCTAATTATAAGAGTCGCATAGCACGTAGGAAGCCTCTGGTGTCACTTGTAAATCGTCAGAAGCGAATTACCTTTGCCAAAGAATATTTAAATAAGCCAAAAGAATTCTGGCAAAAGATCTTATTTACGGACGAAAGTAAGTTTTGCATTTTTGGTGTTAAGGGCAAACAGCTTGTTTGGAGAAAAAGCACTTGATCCTAAGAATTTAAGTGCAACTGTAAAACATGGTGGAGGCGGTTGCATGGTATGGGGATGTATGTCGTACCAAGGAGTGGGAAATTTAGTTTTTATACCTTCTACAATGGACGCTAAACAATATATTGATATATTAAAAGAAAATTTGCAGCCAAGCATAGTAAAATTGAACCTGGGTAATGATTACATGTTTCAACAAGATAACGACCCGAAGCATACGGCTCATAATACGAAGCTTTGGCTACTTTACAATGTCCCGCAACAACTCAAAACGCCACCGCAGTCTCCAGACATAAATCCCATAGAACATTTATGGGATTTATTGGAACGCCGTATTAGGCAGCACAAAATTTCTTCCAAAGAAACATTAAAAAATGTGATGGTTGAAGAATGGAACAAAATTTCCTTTGAAGAAACGTCAAAGCTAGTCGATTCTATGCCAAAACGTTTGGCAGAGGTTCTCCAACGAAGAGGATATCCAACTTCATATTAATTTTTTTTCTATTTAAAAATTTGAAACAAAAAACATAAAAATAACAAAACTTTTGCATATGTCATATTGAATAGGCTGTTAGTTTACCTTGTAGTTATGACCTATTGTTTTTGTCAAAAATTAGTACAATAATTTTTAGAAATAATCCTAATAAACAAATAAAACTGAATTTTTTACAATTTACGTAAAGTGTTGTTACTTTTTTAATTCTGAAAAAAATATCTGAAACTTGTACGCAGACTTTTGCTGCTGGGTGTACATAATTAAATGTTTTCTTGTATAAAAATGTTTTTTATAACAACCGTAAAACCAGCAGTAGTTTCCGTGGTTCATTTTTATAAATATAATCGTATGTACAAATTGTTCTTAAAAGTGGTCTCAGAATTTGTAAGCATAACTTTTTTTATTTATGATTGAATTTTTTTAATAATACTTCTTTTGGAAATTCACTTTGTTTAGAAGCAAAATATCTGAAGTTTGGAACTATTTTCAAAAAGTATACAACGCAGCACAATGTAATATTTGCCCAAAAAGGTTAATATTCAAGGGCGGTCTCATACGGCACCTTCTTTTGGTTCACAAAATAAAACTTAAAAACGATTCTTCAACACCTGCTCCAAATAAAATAAATAATTCCACCATTAAAAGTTTTTTAGACACCCAAACATTACCAGAAATCGTTTCAAAATTAGCAGCAGTCGATGGAATATCTATTCTAACAATTACACAAGGTTCTTTTATTCGTCAACGTTTTTTCAGTAAAAATATGACGTTACCAAAATATGCAACTGATGCATAAAAACATTGTAATAAAATATTAAAACGCCGTTAAAAATACGATGGTGAAAACAATATCGAGTCAAATTTGCGACAATTTGAGGTTTGCTCTTGTATTAGACGAGTGGAGTAGTGTTGCCCAAAAAAGATATCTGTTTACATGGCAATAATTATTTTTATAATTTGGGTTAAGTTTATATTTCCGGAAGATGTAATGCTGACACAATAAGGACTCTAATGGAAAATAAACTACTACTAAAACAATGAATTATTAAGCAAATCGTGATTTTAAGGTTACAAACATTATTTATTAAAATATTACAAATATTATTTTCGGGAATCCCGGGAAGATGATTTTTTAATTCCCCTTTCCCGGGAAAATAAAAAGACCGGGAAATCCCAAACCCTAGTCTTACCGCACATTATGGCGTATTTTGCATTTGGATATACACCTTCATCCATATAAAGTCCAGCTCACACAATAGCTGAAGCCAGCTGACCATTCACAACGTCGTAGATATGGCTTTATTGCAAGAGACATTTCCTGGCCTTGTAATTTCTCGTCGTGGCGATATCAACTGGCCACCAAGGTCATGCAGATAAACCTTTAACTCTTGAGCACTTAAAAACCAACATTCGTCAAGTCATGGCTGAGATACCGCCCAATATGTGTCAAAAAGTGGTCCAAAATTACCTCAAAAGAATAAATGCTTGATCTAGTGTTTCACACATAATGTCAACGTTCGAACTTTATAATAAAAAAGAAATATGTATCATGAAAAAAATATTTTATATGTGTTTTATTTACGTTTACTTTTGAAACCGCAAAATGGGTAACACGGTATGATTTTTTTTTTTGCCAAACTGTGATTTTTTGACAGAGCTTCTGGCAACGCTGATATATGTATAATATTTTCCATCGGCATAATTCATCTGGCAATCAAGAATGCCAATTGAACCAAACTTTGAAGCTTGGTTGATTTGTTTAATTTTTTTTAAGTTTTGGTGGTAAAACGCAGAAAATTTTATTAAAAACCTTATTTTCATTCAAAGTTCCTTTATTTAAGCATACAAAATTAAACCCCATAAAGTTTTTTGCTTTTCTCGTGCAAACTATCAGATGCTTAACTCTTTGCTATCAAACGTTAACTGGGATAGTATAATCTCTATCGAAAACTTAGATGATGTTGTTTCTCTCTTCTATTCAACATTACGCCGCTGCATTTCTGAAACTGTCCCAAAAATTACAATTAGAAACAACAATATTGGGCCACCCTGGAATAATAAATATCTCCGAACTATTAAAAACAGGAAAAACAAGTTATATAAGAAATATAAAAGGACCGGATCATCTGTAGAATATACCAAATACTGTATTGCTCGTTCTTACTACAATTTGGCAAATAAATCTGCATACGACAACTATATAATCCGTATGAAGTCGAAAATGAGATCAAATCCTAAATCGTTTTATAAATTTGTGAACTCTAAACGGCGATCGTCCGTTAATCCTAAATACTATAAATATGGATCAAATGACGCTGATGATGACGTTTCTATTTCCAATTTGTTTGCTGATTTTTTTTCAACTACCTACTCTAAAAAAGTATATAATAACATAACATCTTACCCATTTAATATACCTCAATCATCTGGTGTACAATTCTCTTTTATTACTTATAAAACGACTCTTTCAAATTTATTATCACTAAATAATTCGTTTAATGCTGGTCCAGATGAAATACCAAATTGCGTTCTAAAAAATTGTGCAGAAAATTTATGTTACCCGCTTACTGCTATCTTTAACAAATCCATTAAATTAGGATACGTACCATTGATTTGGAAATTATCGTATATAATTCCGTTGTTTAAAAATGGAAGCAAAATTGAGATATCAAACTATCGTGGCATTGCTAAGCTGAGTGATATTCCCAAACTTTTTGAAAAAATTTTAACTGATAATTTATACTATCAAATTTCTTCGTTTTTGTCACCGTGCCAACATGGCTTTTGTAAACATCGCTCTACAATGACTAATATTTTGGAGCTAACTACTACAATAAATGACGGTTTTATAAATAATATGCAAACTGATGCTATCTACACAGATTTTAGTAAAGCTTTTGATAAGGTAAACCATGATCTCTTGCTTAACAAATTGTCATTAATGGGATTTACGGATATGACAATAAAATGGTTAAGATCATACTTGTCTTTAAGAACTCAACAAGTTAAGTATGGAAGTGCTACGTCTAATGCTATCAAAGTTCCTTCTGGTGTTCCGCAAGGTAGCCACCTTGGTCCTATTTTATTTACCTTATTCATAAACGATCTACCTTCAGTTATTCAGCACTCTAAAGTTTTGATGTATGCCGATGATGTCAAAATTTTTCGTTCTTCTAATAATCCCGAAGATCAACTTTTCCTTCAATCTGATATTGGCAAATTGGTAAATTGGTGTGAAATCAACTTAATGGAGCTGAATATAAAAAAATGTAAGCATATGTCCTTTTTCAGAATTAAGAAATTGGATTTATTCTATTGCATAAATGAGTGTAAACTTGATAAAGTTCTGAATTTTCTTGATCTTGGTATTTTGCTTGATCACCAATTAAATTTTCGTGACCATATTTCTTTAATTGTTAACAAAGCAAATGGTGTACTTGGATTTTTGAAGAGGTGGTGCAAGGAATTTCTAGATCCTTATATTACGAAACAATTATATTCATCGTTAGTTCGACCTATTCTTGAATATGGATCGATTATTTGGGATCCTTGCTATAATATTCATATTGATAGTATCGAGTCTGTACAAAAGAAGTTTTTAATATTTTGTCTTCGTGGCCTTGGATGGAATTCGTTTTTACTACCTTCATACGAAAGCAGACTCTGTCTTATAAAATTACCAACTTTAAAAAGTCGTCGTTCAATGCTGAGTTTTTCTTTTGTGCTGGGCCTAATTCAAGGCGATATCGACTCAGAATTCCTGCTAAGTAAAATATCTTTTAATGTTCCAACCAGACCAACTCGAAATTTCCGTTTTATTAACTTAAAATACTATAGAACCAACTATGCTAATAATGATCCTCTTCGTCGTATATGTGAAAACTTTAATAATTATTATCACCTTATTGGCCTTAATGAAAGTAAAGAAATTGTTAAAAGAAATATCATTTTATATTTAAATCGTTGAATTGTTATTGAATATTTGTTTTGTATATAACCTTAATTTTGTTTTGTTATTTTACATACTTTAGTCTGTAAGGATTATTATCTATAGACAATAAATTAAATAAATAAATAAATAAATATCGCGGATACAAATAACAAATAAACGACGCTGCACATAGGGGCCAAAGCCAATCATTTCACTGATTATTTAAAAAAAAGTGTAAGTACCCTTAAAATCCATAAAATTCTCTATGATTTTTCAATTATATCATAGCAAAAACTAAATTTCAAACAGGTAACGCGGAGTCGCGTTGAAATTAAACATTGTGAGATAAAACTGAAAAAATTGGCAGAAAATAGCCAAAAAGTTTGCGTAATTAAATCAGATTAACCTTAAGGAATTTTGAACAAGTAGTAAATCTTAGCATGCAGGTATTTATTGAAATGTTTTGCCTCAATTTGTAGTAAAAAGTATTTGTGTAGGGGCCTTTGTTTTTAATGTTTATATTGGAAATGTAAATATAAAATGGATTTTCTCAGTTCAAGTGAACATAAAAAGTTTTTAATTGCACTCAAATAAAGATTTTAATTTTATTTGAAAGGTTGAACAAAAAAAGTTATTTTAGAACAGTTACATATGTACGTATTAGTAATAGCCTATCGCATTGAGCTTAGCGACAAAAAGCACTTCGCTGCTTATTTATTGCTTTTGTTATATTGATGTAAGAATATTAAATGGGTTTAAAAAAAATAATTTGCGTGAAAAAAAAAATATTTTTGTCATGACCACTTGCACATCTCTAGCTATTAAAGTAAAACAAGTAACGGTGCTATATTCGGCCGTGGCGAATCTTATTTACCCTTTACAATGTGTAGTCATGCAATAACATTCATCTCATATGAAATACGTACATACATATAAAAAAATTATAAATTGATCTTATGTAATATGTTAAAAAAAATAAAAATAGTAAACAAATTTTTTTTTCAGATTTCTCTTTTCCTTTATAAGGTTTCGAATAGTTGTTGAAAATTTATTTTTAGTGCCGCATTTAAAAGGTGTAGCTACTTTAGTTAGCTCCAGTTAATAACGTTTCCGAAAATATGTTTATAGCATCTTGTATTTCATTTTCAGATTTCAGTGAAATCTTTAATTTAAATAATTAAATATAATTTTTTTATTAAAAATCGAGATACGCCATCGAAATGTATTGTTCCTTATGAAAAAACGAAAGTGTTTTACTTTATATAATGAACAAGTATTTTATATGTATATTGATTTCAACATAAACAAACAAACACAAGCAATTTAAATAAAGTTTTAGCTACAACTCAAGTAATAAAAAGTAAATTTTTGATTTAAGTCGATTAACAAATTTCAATGCGCCCTTCTATTCCACTGTAAACAGGCGAGGTTTTATTAACATATTCCATTAGTGAAATCATCTCGGTAAAATATTTCCTGAAACAATAGCAATATTTTATTCATTATTATTTTCTAATATTATATCTAATTGAGAATGAACATACTGTCGATTTGTTCCATATTGCTTAAACATAGTGAACCCATAACCACCTCCAGCTAAATAGCGGGTTGTTAAAACTCTATACACCTTATTTACATCCAAATCTTCATAAGCCGGTATATCGCATTCAGCACAGCGAACTTTGACTTTAAGAACTTTTTCATTGACAGGATTTCCCAAATTGTATGCAACTTTAAGTCCCGATACCTGTAAAAAAGTATTCGTTGCATTTGATTCATTTGAAAAATTTATATTTGAAATGCTTTTCTCTAAAGCGGCTTTCAAGTATCTGCCTTTCAAGTCAAATGCCATTAGGGGCGCCTCAAACGGACATAAACTGTAGATTTGGCCGTATGTTATATCTAATAATAGAGAATAGAAAAATTAAAACGTTGTAAGTTTTATTTTACAATTTTCATTAACAAAATGAGAATTCATAAATAAAACAAAAAACTATAAAAAACTTTTTTAAAAACCCAACCAACAATTTTTCAATTTTAATTTATTTTTCTAATCCCTTTAACATTTGGCTAACCGTTGGTTAACACTAAATGCTTATAAGGGCAACCGAAAAATAAAATCTTCTCTTATTAGATAAGAAGAAGATAAGATAGTAGAATTATTTTTTATTCGTTTTTTACTAATAGCGTTATTATGAATCTTAATCATTATTAGAAATACCTCCTTGGGGTAGTGTTAAATATAATTCACCAGCAGCTGCCAAAGCTATAGAAACATTTGCCCAGTTTTGCTTGTTATATGGCGATAAATTTAATAGCTGTAAGAGCGGTTTATATTTATTAAAAGCGAGTATTTTTTTTTTGTGCTTACCTTATTTATCAAGGCATCGGTATAAAAGTTTCCAATATTACATTCTTGGTATCCACATCCACTATGTTCTAAATCCACTTTGGTTTCTCCAATTTTTAAACTACCAGCAGCTTCTATTACACTTTTCCAAGAGGGTAATAAGTCGGTTATCTCTGAATCTGTAAAAATTATATTTTTTTTATTTACTGTAATTCATTTTTATTTTGGCTTAAGTTAATTTTCTTATTAATAAACTTCCTAAAAACATTTTATTAAATTGTAAATATTAAAGAATATTGAAAAAAAATTTCGATATTAGCCGAGTGGTATTCATTTTCGAAAACAGCTACGACTTCGTCATTAGCGCTCTTCGTCGGTTTACTAATTTGTAATTTTAGACTACATTCTATTTATTTTACAATTTTAATGAAATTAGAAAACGGAAAGCATAACATTCATTCCTTTTTTTCTTTCTTCTTAAACAAGGCATATCCATAAGGTACTCGTATCCAATCAGCTGACTGTTTTTTTTTTATGTACATTTTATAATCGTTACCAAGGCATATTCATACAGGTATATGCAACGGCGAATTGATACAACAAAGCAAATTTTTAGGGGATTTTTTCTTTCAAGGCCAGTTTGTATAACAAGGATGGAAAAGTTTTTTTTATATGTTTAATTCAATAAAATTTTATTAAAAAAAGGATATGTGTTTGTGAAGCACATTATAAATGGTGCAAGAACAACAAATATACATAAATTTTGTAAATTTATTATCATAAAAAGCACAATTAAGTTAAATGTTTAATTCGGAATCCAAAATCTAATTTTCCATTCCTTCATTAATAAATAGAATAAAGGAGAATTCAACAAATTTAGACATTGTGTTTCCCCATCATCATGTGCTGATAATTTCACCTGTATGAATTCGCCTTGAACGTTGCCAACTTTTTTTAAAAGTCTTGCCTGCATTTGTCAAACTTAATTTTTTTAATTTAATTATACAACAAATAATTCGCAATTTCATTTGGTTTAAAACATTTTAAAAAATACAAAATCGTGAATAAAAAGTTTTCGCTTTAAAGTTTTTTAAAAGTTAATCAAATTTAAGAAGAAAATAAAAAAAATTGTTTGACAAATGCCGGCATATATACAAAAACAAAATACATGTGTTTTTTATTGTTGTGTTTGTTGCCGCGATGCATATACCTTATGGATATGCCTTGTTCTTAAATTACATTTTCTTTATGTTTAAATTCCTAAAACATTTACATCAGTATTGAAAGTGTAGTTGTATTAGACACCGAACAATGAATTCCTGAATGTCATAAACGCCGTGCCATGTGTGTCGTTCATCAAAAATAAAAAAAATTCTGTTGCAAGGTAAAAATGTTTAGTGATCGCAAAAAAGATACAATTTTTGCTATAAAATAGTTTATACTGGGTGACCCAAATACGACCTAGTGATGTTAAACACGTATAACTCTTGTAATAACGGGTTTTTCAAATAATTTATTTTTGTATGTTAATTGTGTACATTTTATGGAAATTTAACGTGACTATGTGTGAAATATGACATCAGACAGACAGGCATTGGCTCTTTTCAGCGCATTTTGCATTACACGCCGTAATGTTTCTGGTTGCAGACGCCGTATTTCGTCTCGAATATTCTGCATGAGTTGTCCAAGTGTCTGTGGTTTGTTAACATGCACTTTGTTTTTTAAATAACATCATAAAAAAAATCGGGCGCAGTTAAATCTGGTGAACGAGGAGGCCAAGGGAAATCTGAATTTTTCGAAATTATGCGTTCACAAAAAATTTCACGCAGTATCTCTATAGTTTGCCTAACAGTATGTGCAGTGGCTCCATCATATTAAAACCACAAATTAGAATGTTGCTCCACCATTGGCCGCAAAAAGTCGATCGTTGTTCTGTACGAAGCCCCGGAGACCGTTTCTGGCGTTTCATCTCCATTCTCAAAGAAATATGGGCCGATGATTTTTTTGGCCATAATACTGCACCAAACAGTGCATCTGATTGGGTGTGACTGATGCTGATGTATTGCCGTTGGATTTTCGGTGCCCCACAGCCTACAGTTTTGTTTATTCACATAACCACTTAAATGGAAATGCGCTTCATCCGTCATCAAAAGATTATTTAAAAAATCATTTTGTGTGGCTAATTGTGTAAAGCGAATAGCGTATTGTAGTCGTTGTTCGGGGTCTTGCGGTAGAATATGTTGCACAATTTGAACTTTGTATGATTACATCTCAAGATCCAACTTTAAAATTCTCTGTAATGTTGTTCTGGTTATACCCAAATGGCCGGAACGGCGACGAGTTTAGACAGATGGATCATTTGCAGCACTCTGCTGCACAGCTTGCACGTTGTCTATAGTGCAAATATTTCGAACTCAGCTTGTAATCATGAAAGATGTGGGCGCTGATCTCACGTTAAGAAGAATAATAAAAATAGATAATTTTAATGCGTTGTTGTTGACTGTACGTTTCACTTTAAATTTCCAAGAGTTTAGTTATAATCTGCAAAAAGAAAAAATAAATGAAGTTAAAAAATGAAAAAAGTTATTTGTGTTTCACATCAGTTGGTGTTATTTGGGCCACCCGGTAGTAGTGTACTTAAAGGATCAAAAAAAAAAATGTGTGTTGTTAGTCCTACTAATAAAATAAATGTGAATATTTGTCACTTAATCACGCAAAAACGGCTGAACGTAACGGAATGACATTTTGCACACAGATAGACAACAACCTAGATTAACACACAGCAATTAAGTAAATTTGCGAAAATATGAACTCAATATATTTCTTGTATGTATTTAGTTAGTTGGTTGTTTAAGTGTTCAAAATTAACACGTACTGCCGAAAAATATTAAATCGTCCATCGCCATCTATAGAAGTATTTTTTCTTAAATATTTGCATTAAATCCTATCCCACTAATATATTAATTATGAATGTTTTTATGTTTAAATTTTTTTTTATACTTTTACTCAATCACGCAAAAAATGACTTGACGGACTTAAATGAAATTGACGCACAGATAGATAACCTGATTCATTACATGAAGAGCCTACCTTTTGTCCCGATAACTACGCAGACGAAGTCACACAGGGCACAGGAGAGTATTATTAAATATCAAATAAACATAAGTATGTTTGCATGAAGTTGCAGTTCTATTACACAGAAAAACAAAACACTTTTTTTTGTTGCATAAAGTTTTTCTACTGCTGTTTACTAATTTGGGTGCGCTGATTTCAAATCTACCCTCAGATTTTGCGACTGTGGACAAACTAAAAAAGATCCAATTTTAAGTACAAAGCTACAATGATTTGGCGTGAACCATCCAACCATCATGACGACTGTTATTTCTGTGTAACAAAAATCATAGGAATAAACCATAAAAATTGCTCTAAGTGAATATATCCAAACTTAATATCTGCCATAAGACCAGTCTTAAGTATAAGTGACACATCAACACCACAGCACCCATGTACATCTTCGCAAAATTCAGACCAGTGCACCGGACAAACCGAAAACGACGACAGTGGTAGCGACAGTGATTTTGATTGCTACGATAGTTCTCGACCACTAAATCAAGATGATCTAAATGACTGGATCAGGGACCTTGGACTTTCTAAAACGGCATCAGAAATTTTAACTTCACGATTAAAAGATATACATTTTTTTGGCAAAAGGAAATGGGACGGCTACATTCAGCACATTGAACAGTTGCTGATACTTTTCTAATTACGATTGACTACCTAAGCGAAGAACAAGGAGAGCGCTTTCACCAGGATATTCGCGCTATGGAGGAGAGGTATCAGGGGCACTGGAATGAACATATGATGGCTGTTTATTGTTGGAGCATTCAAAATAGTACTCATACAACATTTTACTCTAGAAAATCCAAAAAAAGAAAATTTTATTCAGAATAAATATATTTAATAAATTTTTTAAGCTTAAACTATGAGCATTTTCAATGAAAGATTCTGTCACTTCATAATTCCAAAACTAGAGATGCTACATGAAAACGGCATATATTTTTGAAATCAGCGTGGAAAAACTATTTAGGTTCATGTAAAAAATCTCATGCAACAGACATGCTGTTTTCCAATGTTATCAAAAACGATATATACTTCATCTTCGTCATGGCATTACGTATTTTCTTCTTGCTTGAAATACTTTGTAGGAAAATTAAATTTATAAACAAAAATCAATTTAAATATTTTGAGAAGGTACAAAAAAAGTAAAAGGTTTTCCAATAAGAGTGATATGATTTAATGTGAAGTACAATCGATACAATTAAGTTCTAAATAAAACGACACTCAAATGGCCTCCACGACTTCTTCTGCAGGAACGAATTCCAAAATTAAATTTTCGAGCACCTTTTTCACTTTTCCCACCTCCCTTCCCAGTTGTACTTTTCCAGTAGGTCATTGGTAAACATTGCCCGAATGACAGTCGTGACATCCTCCGATGTCCCTTTAAGTTTATTTAGAAACGTTTTCTGTAACCTACCGTTGCCACATGCAAGTGAAAAAAAAACCAATACACTAACACTTTTTTACTAACACAACTACACTTTGGCAACCTGCGACTCAGCTTGCGAAGAAATTTTTAAGCAAGTAAAATTTTTACAGTTACGACAAGTAAAGTGACAAGCCGAAAAACAGTGTTGTCTAATACTGAGTTTTTTGTTAACTCAACAATATATCATACAATTGTGGTAAATAATTCAGCTAATTTTTTGAATAAATATGTATATATGTATATGAAGAATATTAAGAAATATTATAAATATTCATTTAAAATGTAAGTTTTAATATAAATATCAATATTTAATAAAAAAAATTATATTAAAAAGTCACATGTCTAAAGGTAACGTTCAATAGTGGCTATTGACAACACTTAATTACCAATTGAAGCAGCGCCATTTGTTTTAAATTTGTTTGAAGTTTATTTGTTGACGACATTTTAAAAATGAACTTGCACTGTTGTGTAGCCACTCAAAAAATTTTTGTGTTTTTTTGGCATTTCTCCTGATTTTCGTTAGTAACACGTATACACTACTTGCAAGTAAATACTTGCCTGTGGCAACGTAGGGTAAAATATAAATGTTTAATTATTAGGTATTTTGATTGGGCATATTCTGGTAGCTCCATCTTTTTCTCCACTTCCTCAACAGTTTTTTAGTGGGAACGTACTAGCGACTTTGTCGCATGTCTTGCCAGTCATGCGACAAACAGATTCCTAAAAAAAAGTATTTCTGTAAACCTAAATATAAAAATTCTCCATTTGGAATAGTCGATATATGAATCTTTTTCCTATTTGTATTTAAACGGCAAATCTTTTACTTCTACCCTTTTCAATTTATGCAACAAGTCTTCAAATGCGGTTTGAGATATTTTATTCCTAACAGCCCATGATTATATTTCCTTACGTTAAGCATCACCGTTAATTTTTCCCGTAGAGTATAAATCGGTATCTATAAAAATCTGAGGTTTATTACCTGAGTCATTATTAACGCTATCACTTCCTAAAAATTCACTATACCCAACCTCATTTGAAGACAAAATGCCTGCAGATGTGGATGCTACTGGCTCAGAAATAAAATTTTCACTTTCTACACTTTTACTTATAACATCCAAAGTCTTTTTTTATTTTGTCTCTTTGGTTTTTCGTTTTTTTATTTTTTTTTAATTACTTTATGTTGTTTTGTAACACAATTTTTTTAACAAAATTTTTCTATATAGTTTTTTTGAATGTACATATTTATTTTCTATAAAATTTTGATCACTGCAGCACGATTATTAATAAAAATTTGAATAGTTCCCGTTTTTAGGGATTCACAAAAATAATAAAAACGTCAAGAAAATCAGAAGAAACATAAAGTTGATAAAAGATATTGTATTGTAAGCCAAGAGAGCTTGCCAAGATATTTATACAACTTTAGTGATTTGCAATAAAACTTTATTTGGTTAAAATTTACAACTTTACGTGTCGCCAGCCAAGATAAGAGGAAGTAAGAATTACATATGCGTATGACCAAGGCGAATCAATCAGGTGACTGCATAACTACAACAAATACAATAGAAAAAACAACACGCATTTTGTTAGTGTTTTTTTGTATATAATTGTCAATATCAAGGCGAATTTAAATTCTTTCTTGTCAATTTTTGACAACAAAAAAATAATTCGTTTGTAAATTGAAGCATGATTTTTATTATTTTTAAATAAAATTTAATTTATTTAATTATTGCCTAAAGAAATAAATTCCTTGTATGAAGGTAAGAGCTGCTATACATTTTTTGATAAAAGATCTTAATTAAAAAAATGTTTTGTTTAGATTAAAGTCATTATCGGCTGCCAGAAAGAGAAAGTTTTAAGGATTAATGAAAATTTCCGGATATGTCCGTTTTTGAAAACGACAAGTCCGACTTAAAGTTTTGTGTCGAGCAAGAAGTCAAATATTAATTTAACAGCATAGTACCATTAGTTTACAAAGGTAACTCGATTTATACATATTTATTTTTAATTAATTGTTTCCATTTTAAAGAACCGACTGGCTTAAGGGTATTGATGTTCGTGTACAGTTTTGTCCACAAGAAGAAGAATGGTTTTATTATTTATAGCGATCAAGTTGTTAATGTCACTTTATGGAAACATGTAGCTGGTTTCAATATTACGATGTGTATGTGTACCTATTTGAAAGTGTATAAAGCATAATTCTAACACTTTTTTCCTTCCTTTCTTTACAGTCTTGTTATTTTAACGTTTAAATGAAAAGAACATTATTTGATTTTGCTGTTGGTCACTGTTTTGTTAATCTATATACTTCTGTATGTGTAATTAATTGCATCTATTCTGTATTTTGAGTATAATTAAATTATTAGTAATCTTCATTAAAGTTTTTTGAGTAACAATACTACGACAATTTCGAACAATTTAATTCCATTTGAAGCACAGAACAGGCACATATATATTTCAACAAACAAAGAAGATAATTTTAAGAATATTACTTATTCTGCATTGGCAAAAAACACATAAAAAAGCTATTTGCATATATTTTCATGTATTCATAGACTAATATATTAATGTGTTTAATAAACGATTACTGTTAAAAATAAAATAATAAATTTTTAAAAGTAAACAAAATTGGTGGTGGGTAAAAAAGATTCGGAACAGCCGAATATAGTGATCTTACTTGTTCTAAGGTGCCTTTAATCTTTGAGTATGTACTTACAGTTTAAAACAGTTTAACTTAGTGAACGTCTATTTGCAAATAAAGCTTTTTATTTAATTTTTTTGTGTTTTTTACAATTTATTTATGCTTTCTAATTTTTACATTTGGTGGTTTTTTAAATTAAAATATATTAAAATTTATATAACACGAATCTGATATTTTTTTTAAATACAATATGTTAAAAAAAACTTGCATTCGCAGCAACCAATAATGTAAGTAACCGTAAAATTAAAAGAAGAGTTATAAGTACTTCGACTTGAATAGCCAGTTTATTATTGTGCCCTTCGTGTATATATGGAACTAAAAAGCAAGAAAAGTTATTATTGAATCACGTCCCAAATTGTATGCCTCACCCGCCTAATATTCCAGGTCTTGCCCGTCTACTGCTATTTGTTTCGATCGATGTAGAATGCTTTCGCTCTAGTATCCGCTTTACTCACAGCTTGTTATCTAAATTAGCTTGATTTGTTCTTGGCCTTCAAAGATGAAGAGTTCTTTTGACGCGGATTCCATAATAAATTTATATTATTTACACAAATCAAAAGAAAATCGCACATTTTTAAATTATATGTATACTTACTAATTCTGCACTTTTTTTGGTTTAAAGGCTTAATATTAAAAAACCTTTGCACACAATCACTTTAATAATTTTTATGTTTTATATTCTGCATGTTTTTCATTTTACATAAATTTTTAATTTCAAACTAAATAACATAAAAATTATTGTAAACAAAAACAAAATTAAAAACATAAACAATATATGGCACCAAGGCTAATTGGTTTGACAATTATGTTCTAAGAAAGTAAAAAAAAATGAATCAGCTGTTTTTATAAGGTCACCTTTTCAATCCACCTTGCGTATGACATTGTCTAGATTGACATTTAATATCTAAACTACAACTAGATGTCGCAATAATATTATTATTGTTTACAATAGGTGTTTTCGTATCTTTTATGTCTCACACTACAGATCTCAGTCACAGTTGACTAATACAACATTGAGAATGCACTAGTAATACTGACTTAGTAGCTTTCTTGGGGACATATGTAGACATTGGAACCAGCTTTGTCATTCTGTTTGTAATTTCTGAATGCTTATGAATAGAGGAGTCGATAAAGTCATATCCGTCTGTCCTTTTAGAAGCAACCACATGTTCCTCAGACCTGTGTATGGCATCAATCTTTTGGAAATATTTGGGAATCAATCGCTATTGAAATTCAGCACAATATCCCCATAACTTTCTGAGATATGAGCAAATAAACCCGACTGCCTCTGTTTTCTCTCATATTTTTAACACCAAAATTAAAATTTTTCAGCCACATAATAATTTATAGGTACCTTTGCTACTATTTGTATAAATAATATGCCTCTAAAGATATTAGTGAAAAATTTTTGATAAAGCGGGCTCTAATCGGTAAAGTTATAGGCAAAAAAAATTTTTTTTATATACTTATATTCTAAAAATTTACAAACGAAAATCAATTTTTTCAGCTTCTAGAAAACCAAGAATTAAATTTCATGATGGCCGCCACTTCAAAATGGCGGACAATAAATTTATATATGGGTCAAATCTGGTATTTTAGAATGTAACTTCTTGAACCCCCTCATTATTGGTATCAAAAGAAAGGGCTTGATCTACAAATTACATTTAACTATGAAAAAGTAAAAATTCAAGATGGCGACCTAAATAAAGTGGTGGATTCAAATATGCTAATAACGATTTTGTCCCCTTCAACTCCCACAATATTGGTGTTGTTTACCTGGATGACTGTCTCTTGGTTTGTTGGTTTAGTGGTTGGGGTAGGTCGACTGAGTTGTTTTTCTTCCTTCTTTTGGTTTCACCTTTTTTTCTCTTTCACCTTTCACTTTTTCCTTTATTTAATAAAAAACCCTTTATTTTCTGGTTTTTCTTTTATTTGTTTTGTTTCAATTTCTTTATTGTTCTTTTAATTTATAGTTTTTAATTTAATTTAAATTTTAGTTTTTAATTTAATTTAAATTTTAGTTTTTAATTTAATTTAAATTTTAGTTTTTAAGGAATGTTGTTGGCGTCTATGATTTGCAAAAGTTTAACGAAGAATGAAATAAAAACTGTGAGTACTGTGTCGGTTGGCTCTTTTGACGGCGTTCACTCAGCGCCGACTCACCGCACTACGTAAGTGTACGTTTACACTTGGCATATTAACTCAAAAGTTAAATATGTTTCAACGTAACGATGTTATAAACAAAAATAAGATATTCTAAATTCAAAAACATCAAATAATAAAAAAATTAATAACAAAAATAATTTTTTATAATTTTTTTTGTATATACATACATATAGAATTTGTATTTGTGAATTTTTTTAAAAATTTTTAAAATTTGCACTATGAGAAAATCATTGAATCTCTGAGGGATTTTGGACATATTTGGGCAAACCCTTCGAGGTCACTCATATAGACCATATGGAAAAGGAAGACAATTAATTGCTCTAAATAACTGTATAACTCAGAATTCTGAATTGTATTTGTGAATTTTTTAAAAATTATTTGAAATTTGCACATGAGAAAATCATTGAATCTCTGAGGGATTTTGGACATATTTGGTCAAACCCTTCGAGGTCACTCATATAGACCATATTGAAAAGGAAGACAATTGTTTGCTCTAATTAACTGTATAACTCAGAATTCTGAATTGTATTTGTGAATTTTTTAAAAAATTTTTGAAATTTGCACATGAGAAAATCATTGAATCTCTGAGGGATTTTGGACATATTTGGGCAAACCCTTCGAGGTCACTCATATAGACCATATGGAAAAGGGGGACAATTGTTTGCTCTAATTAACTGTATAACTCAGAATTCTGAATTGTATTTGTGAATTTTTTAAAAATTATTTGAAATTTGCACATGAGAAAATCATTGAATCTCTGAGGGATTTTGGACATATTTGGGCAAACCCTTCGAGGTCACTCATATAGACCATATGGAAAAGGAAGACAATTAATTGCTCTAATTAACTGTATAACTCAGAATTCTGAATTGTATTTGTGAATTTTTTAAAAATTATTTGAAATTTGCACATGAGAAAATCATTGAATCTCTGAGGGATTTTGGACATATTTGGGCAAACCCTTCGAGGTCACTCATATAGACCATATGGAAAAGGAAGACAATTAATTGCTCTAAATAACTGTATAACTCAGAATTCTGAATTGTATTTGTGAATTTTTTAAAAAATTTTTGAAATTTGCACATGAGAAAATCATTGAATCTCTGAGGGATTTTGGACATATTTGGTCAAACCCTTCGAGGTCACTCATATAGACCATATTGAAAAGGAAGACAATTGTTTGCTCTAATTAACTGTATAACTCAGAATTCTGAATTGTATTTGTGAATTTTTTAAAAATTATTTGAAATTTGCACATGAGAAAATCATTGAATCTCTGAGGGATTTTGGACATATTTGGGCAAACCCTTCGAGGTCACTCATATAGACCATATGGAAAAGGAAGACAATTGTTTGCTCTAAATAACTGTATAACTCAGAATTCTGAATTGTATTTGTGAATTTTTTAAAAAATTTTTGAAATTTGCACATGAGAAAATCATTGAATCTCTGAGGGATTTTGGACATATTTGGGCAAACCCTTCGAGGTCACTCATATAGACCATATGGAAAAGGAAGACAATTGTTTGTTCTAATTAACTGTATAATTCAGAATTCTGAATTGTATTTGTGAATTTTTTAAAAAATTTTTGAAATTTGCACTATGAGAAAATCATTGAATCTCTGAGGGACTTTGGGCATATTTGGGCAAACCCTTCGAGGTCACTCATATAGACCATATGGAAAAGGAGAACAATTGTTTGCTCTAATTAACTGCACATTCAAATGCCACACTTGTTTTTAAAACTAATTATTATTGTTTTTTTAATTGTGGTTAATGTTAGTGCTTAACATTATCAATTATGTTAAAAATACGTTAGTCGGATAAACATGTTCGAAGGTACAAAAAAAAGCATTTCCAAAAATAGAGGTTTTTTGCTTTGACAACTGAAAAAAGCTTTACTAGTTTTTGGATTTTAAGACCAAATAGAAGTGAAAATAAAATTAAATAAATAAAAGTTAAAGAAAAAGTTAAAATGTTAAATAAAGAGTTATTTAGTTTTTTAGCAAAAATTTATTATTTTAAAAATAATTGCTCGCCCCCCGAAAATAAATACGCAATGGACGATTTTTTTAGTTTTGCAAACAAAATATTGAAAAATTCAGGAATGGAATATATAGCTCCAAATAAAAAAAATAAATATCGCTTAAAAAGAAGATTGGTTTTTTTGGTAAATATTTTAAATACATATGTACATACGTATATTATCACACAGAAAAAACTAAATCCTATTTTCAATTATTAAAACTGCATATTCAGTCAAACAAATTTAAGTAATAAAATTTCTTTTTTCGTTTACTGGGCAATAACAAAAGTACTTAAACCATTTTGAACATGTTTGATTTTAATTGAAAATATTTTAAATTTTTTCTGTGTTTATTTATTTAATGAATAATTATTTTAACAGGGTAATGCAAAGTTAAATTTCATCACCGAACTGAAAATATTTTCGGAATGGTGCATTAGTCATAAGTATACAAAACTAAGATATGAAATTGAAAAACTTCAAGATACTGAAAGATCTTATTTAGCAGGTACTTCATTAAAGTTTTAATACTTCAAGAAATAAAAATTCGACAATAGTATTCAAAATTGTGTGGTTCTCAATAAACTCGTAAAAATTCAGATATGTGATAAAAATCAAATTACGAAACGAATATTATCTATTTTTTTAATGCAATTGTAAAATGTTTTGGTCGCTTACAATATCAGTTTTAATTAAAATTATGTTAAACTATTTCTTATTTATAACAAAAATTTGGTAACTTATTAATTTCAAAAAGTGTTGGAACTTACCGCACTTTTTATCGCATTAGTATAAAACTGTATTAGGCTAATTAAACATATTTAAGTTATTTGAAACACAATTAAGATTTTGAGTTGTTTTCCCTATTCTCAATTGCTATCATTAAACTTATGTCGAATTTTTATACTTTTAATGTTTACAATATAAGTATTTTTCAACTATATCCTTTTTTAACGTTAAAACTAGATTCCAAAAAGTGCATAGAAAATGAACTTCTGGACAAAGAAACATCCTGGCCAAATAGTTTTACTTCACTTACTAAATTACAAGATTTAAATATTGTTGAAACAAATGTTAACCTAGGTAATATATAAGAAATTTTTTCTTTCCTTTAGTAATAAAATATTTTAATTTGAAATAGAAAATAGCGCTGATGAAGAAATGCTTGAAAAAATAGTAGATGTGTTATTAAACTCTGAACTAGAATTATCAGCTGTAGATTCAATTGAAAAAAATAGTCTAGACTTAAAAAATTATAGCACAGAATTTCAAGTTCCATTTTCATCTACAAAATTTAACTTATCACAAATTAATGACACCAAGGAGAGTGAAATAAAAGTTGAAGAATATGCTGTAATAAGAAAAAAAATTTTAGTTGAACCTACTCCAAACCAAGAAGTCTTATTACAACATGACATGAAAAAAGACTGTAAAATAAAAGGATATCCGTACTTAATCGGAAATTTTAGCTTCAACGATCAACAAGTCACCTTTTTAAAAGAATATTTTATGGCAGATGGTCAAATCAAAAGTAAGACAGAATTTACGAAGTACGCCGAAGATCTGGTACGAGAAAATTTTAAAAAAATTAACAATGTCTGTCCAATAAATATAATTAGTTTTGCATTCACAAAAAATAATGACAATATGCGTGTTTATGCAAAATGTATCTATGAGAAGGACGGATGCAGAAAATACAAATTTTGTATTAATTTTTTCAAAATTCCATTTTTCGTGAACATTTTTTCCAATTCACAAAATATTTCCCACCCCACTCATTTTAAGACACAACAAATTCGTTCTGTGAATAGAATTATTGCAAAAAACAAAATGAGACATCTTCTTCCATCAAATTTTCGCAATGACATGCTTATTTCACAATCTAGATATTTGTGTAATGTTGGAAATATGCAGGCACTTCCATCAAAAGATACTGCTCGCAAAATTAAAAGCGAAATATTACAAAAAACAAATAGAGATGAAGACATTGTTTTTGACTTGTTGCTGATGCAACGACAAAAACAATGGAGCAGTTTTATTCAAAGAGTCTCAATACCACAAGAAATATACCTTTTTTCTGAAGAGCAATTAAGGCTACCAAAAAAATATGGTGGAAGTTTAATGGCGAAAAGTAGATATACTCTATTTATGGACGCGACTGGTGGTATCGTAAAAAAATTTAATAATGATTCAAAGAGGGTATTTCTTTACAGTATTGTTATCCACGTTGCAGAACAAAAAAATAAAGGTGTCGTAATTCCAATAGCAGAAGCTTTATTGGCTAGACATTATGAGGAAGATATTAAAAAATTTTTAATGGATATTAAAGTTTTTTGCATATTAAGTTCAGTGGCCGTTATCAAGACGTATATGCGTAGACTGGAGTTGGGCATTGATAAATAAATGCCTTAATAAAAACAATGAATGGAATGGAGTCTGTTTGTAGTTATCTAACCATTTGTGATATAATTTTGCAGAATAATAAAAAACTAAAACCAAAATTTGTTGTTATACAAATTTGTTGCGCACATTTTTTTAAGATATGCGTAAAAGATATTGAAGAATGCGCTGATAATTTAAATCAATCTGATTTTTACAAAAAAATAATTACAAAAGCGGTAAACATTTGTGACATACAAGACTTTTGGACTTGGTTTAAACATTTAACAATAATTTTGTTATCAAAATATGAAAATGCAAATGTGAATGAAGCTGAAGAATATTTCGTTTTTACAAGCCTTGAAATAAAACAGCCGGACACATATATTGAACTTAAAACTTGTAATACTGATAACCTGCCGCAGTTCCAGAAAAGTCCATTTTATAGAAAGGCTTTGGAACTTTATAATAGCATTGAGATAAACAATAGTTACACTGAAAAAATAAATTCTTTAAAAAACTCCAAATATTATAATTTAATATTAAAGATATATATATTCCATACTTAGTTTTTTGGACCAATGTCATGGGTGCTAAAATTGATAAAAGCAGTCAAACGCGAATATCAAATGCACCGGTCGAAAGTTATTTTAATATAAATAAGAACATTACGCTTAATGGAAAACGCCTACTGAGACCTAGTATGTACGTAAGAAAATCTAAAATCTATACTCAAGCTAAAATAAAGGAAATAGATAATGATTATTATTTGGGAAATAGATTGGAAGTTTCAAAAGATAAAAAAACTATCGAAAGAAAAGAAAACAACTTACAAGAAGATGTTTGGAAACATAGTCCCAAAAAAGCGAAAATACATTTAATTAAAGAGAGAAAAGAGAAAACACCAAAACTTTTAGAGGATGTTTGGAAAAGTAACGATAAAAATGGAAAACAAAATATTAACGTTAAACAAATGGAGAGCGCAAAATATTTCAAATTTGATTTATTAGAAACCTATAGAAATATTAAATTGCCTAATAAATATAAAACGTTAAGATTTGCCTTGTATGATTATAGCCACATTTTCCAAATATTAAAGAAAAAAATTCCAGACTTTTCAAATTCAATTTTCGTGCATGATTTTCAATCGCTGAATCCACGAAAAGAAATATATAATACAGTTATAGAATTATACTGCAATATCCTTTTTTTTAAATACAACATAAAAGATGCGGATTGTTTACCATGTGAAATTGGAATGGCAATATTTAACAAAAAAAAAAAAACGAATTTAAACGAAATTAAAAATTCTATAGATACGAATATCATGATTATCCCTATACACACGATAAACCATTTTACATTTGTATATGTTAATTTCGTTGAAAAGGAATTTTGCTTTGTGGATCCCATGACAACGAATGAACTTGAATCCAGAGAAAAATTCAATACGTTTTTAAATTGTATAGAAAATAAAAATGAATGGAGCTTAAAAATCGTAGAACAGTACCGACAAAAGGACTCTTACAACTGTGGAATACTGTGCCTTCAATTTATTGAAGCCCTTTTAAAAAAGAAATCCCTTAAATGTATATTAAATCCTGATAAATATAGGGTTATAATAAAAAATGATTTAATTAAATATGGAAATACAAATATTAATTGTATGCATTGTGAGCAATCCCAATTACCTTTTGCAGTCAAATGCATAAAATGTAATAGAGGAATTGATAAAGAATGTTTAAGTTACATGACTGAAACCCTCAAAATAACAATATCATCACCTTTTATATGCTTACTGTGTAATAAGTGAAAAATAATTAGTTTAAACATGTAATGCCTTTTACCAAATATTTTTTTTAATTTTATTATTTAGAAACTCAAATTTTCAAAAAATTCCAAGTTTTTTTTAATGTGTGAAATACTATGAGAAACTTTTATGCAAATTACTAGATTTTAGTTAAAATTAGAGAAAAATATTAATAAAAATATTAATGTATATACATATATGTAAATATATAAATCAATTGATTTATTTTTGCTATTTATAATGCAGTTTTAATACATGTCTATGTTCAAAATAAATAAATGATAATAAAATTAAAAAATTCTTCGTTAAAAAAAAATTAAGCTTATTTTCAAATATATAGTATTGCGATATTTTTTTTTAATTATGTGAAAATATATATGTACATATAAAAAAGTACATTTTTTAAAGTATTAATATATATATATATGTACATATGAATACGTGATTTAAATTAAAATTATAATCTACAGTTTTTAATCGAAGTATTAATATTTTAATCAATAATTTTGTTTAATATGTTTAGATAAAAAATAAATAAATGAATTCCGAGTTTTATACAAATTTGTGGTTATTGAATTATTTAATTTACTTAACTTTTTATTATTTTTTTTAGACAAATTCTATTTTTTTTTGGATTATTTATATAAATAATTTTATATAATACTGTAATTTTGGCTGTTTTAAATTTAATTGTGAATTCGCACAGTACATAAACAGTATAAACATATTCATAAATAATCATCCAAAGTTTAAAAAACTTTGAAAATTAAATTTACATAAAAAATCTGTTTCATGCATCCTTTACAATACCTGAATAATTTTAATGAATAAGGCAGAAATTAATTTCTGTATTTTTTTACAAATTTAATACATAAACGTACCCTCAAACACCAATGCAACAAGATCTTTCAAACCTTTTGGTATGAACTCTGATCTTGTTATATTTCGCTCTCTTCTTGTTTTTTTTTTTCAAACATGTATGTACATACCATGCATATGTTTGTACATCATACATTTATTAAGAATTTACAATTCATACAATTAAAATTAAGAAGTTACACAGTTGTGTCCAAAATTTGATTAGAGCAAACAATTATCTTCCTTTTCCATATGGTCTATATGAGTGACCTAGAAGGGTTTGCCCAAATATGTCCAAAGTCCCTCAGAGATTCAATGATTTTCTCATAGTGCAAATTTCAAAAATTTTAAAAAAAATTCACAAATACAATTCAGAATTCTGAGTTATACAGTTAATTAGAGCAAACAATTGTCCTCCTTTTTCATATGGTCTATATGAGTGACCTCGAAGGGTTTGCCCAAATATGTCCAAAATCCCTCAGAGATTCAATGATTTTCTCAAGTGCAAATTTAAAATTTTTTTTAAAAAATTCACAAATACAATTCAGAATTCTGAGTTATACAGTTAATTAGAGCAAACAATTGTCCTCCTTTTCCATATGGTCTATATGAGTGACCTCGAAGGGTTTGCCCAAATATGTCCAAAATCCCTCAGAGATTCAATGATTTTCTCATAGTGCAAATTTAAAATTTTTTTTAAAAAATTCACAAATACAATTCAGAATTCTGAGTTATACAGTTAATTAGAGCAAACAATTGTCTTCCTTTTCCATATGGTCTATATGAGTGACCTCGAAGGGTGTGCCCAAATATGTCCAAAATCCCTCAGAGATTCAATGATTTTCTCATGTGCAAATTTCAAAAAATTTTTAAAAAATTCACAAATACAATTCAGAATTCTGAGTTATACAGTTAATTAGAACAAACAATTGTCTTCCTTTTCCATATGGTCTATATGAGTGACCTCGAAGGGTTTGCCCAAATATGTCCAAAATCCCTCAGAGATTCAATGATTTTCTCATAGTGCAAATTTTGAAAAATTTTTAAAAAAATTCACAAATACAATTCAGAATTCTGAGTTATACAGTTAATTAGAACAAACAATTGTCTTCCTTTTCCATATGGTCTATATGAGTGACCTCGAAGGGTTTGCCCAAATATGTCCAAAATCCCTCAGAGATTCAATGATTTTCTCATAGTGCAAATTTAAAATTTTTTTTAAAAAATTCACAAATACAATTCAGAATTCTGAGTTATACAGTTAATTAGAGCAAACAATTGTCCTCCTTTTCCATATGGTCTATATGAGTGACCTCGAAGGGTTTGCCCAAATATGTCCAAAATCCCTCAGAGATTCAATGATTTTCTCATAGTGCAAATTTAAAATTTTTTTTAAAAAATTCACAAATACAATTCAGAATTCTGAGTTATACAGTTAATTAGAACAAACAATTGTCTTCCTTTTCCATATGGTCTATATGAGTGACCTCGAAGGGTTTGCCCAAATATGTCCAAAATCCCTCAGAGATTCAATGATTTTCTCATAGTGCAAATTTAAAATTTTTTTTAAAAAATTCACAAATACAATTCAGAATTCTGAGTTATACAGTTAATTAGAGCAAACAATTGTCTTCCTTTTCCATATGGTCTATATGAGTGACCTCGAAGGGTTTGCCCAAATATGTCCAAAATCCCTCAGAGATTCAATGATTTTCTCATAGTGCAAATTTTGAAAAATTTTTAAAAAAATTCACAAATACAATTCAGAATTTTGAGTTATACAGTTAATTAGAGCAAACAATTGTCTTCCTTTTCCATATGGTCTATATGAGTGACCTCGAAGGGTTTGCCCAAATATGTCCAAAATCCCTCAGAGATTCAATGATTTTCTCAAGTGCAAATTTAAAATTTTTTTTAAAAAATTCACAAATACAATTCAGAATTCTGAGTTATACAGTTAATTAGAGCAAACAATTGTCCTCCTTTTCCATATGGTCTATATGAGTGACCTCGAAGGGTTTGCCCAAATATGTCCAAAATCCCTCAGAGATTCAATGATTTTCTCATAGTGCAAATTTTGAAAAATTTTTAAAAAAATTCACAAATACAATTCAGAATTGTGAGTTATACAGGTAATTAGAACAAACAATTGTCTTCCTTTTCCATATGGTCTATATGAGTGACCTCGAAGGGTTTGCCCAAATATGTCCAAAATCCCTCAGAGATTCAATGATTTTCTCATAGTGCAAATTTTGAAAAATTTAAAAAAAAATTCACAAATACAATTCAGAATTGTGAGTTATACAGGTAATTAGAACAAACAATTGTCTTCCTTTTCCATATGGTCTATATGAGTGACCTCGAAGGGTGTGCCCAAATATGTCAAAAATCCCTCAGAGATTCAATGATTTTCTCATGAACAAATTTCAAAAATTTTCAAAAAAAATTCACAAATACAATTCAGAATTGTGAGTTATACAGTTGATTAGAGCAAACAATTGTCTTCCTTTTCCATATGGTCTATACGAGTGACCTCGAAGGGTTTGCCCAAATATGTCCAAAATCCCTCAGAGATTCAATGATTTTCTCATAGTGCAAATTTTAAAAATTTTTTAAAAAATTCACAAATACAATTCAGAATTGTAAGTTATACAGTTAATTAGAGCAAACAATTGTCTTCCTTTTCCATATGGTCTATATGAGTGACCTCGAAGGGTGTGCCCAAATATGTCCAAAATCCCTCAGAGATTCAATGATTTTCTCATGTGCAAATTTCAAAAAATTTTTAAAAAATTCACAAATACAATTCAGATTTTTGAGTTATACAGTTAATTAGAGCAAACAATTGTCTTCCTTTTCCATATGGTCTATATGAGTGACCTCGAAGGGTTTGCCCAAATATGTCCAAAATCCCTCAGAGATTCAATGATTTTCTCATGTGCAAATTTCAAAAATTTTTTAAAAAATTCACAAATACAATTCAGAATTCTGAGTTATACAGTTAATTAGAGCAAACAATTGTCTTCCTTTTCCATATGGTCTATATGAGTGACCTCGAAGAGTTTGCCCAAATATGTCCAAAATCCCTCAGAGATTCAATGATTTTCTCATAGTGCAAATTTTGAAAAATTTTTAAAAAATTCACAAATACAATTCAGAATTGTGAGTTATACAGGTAATTAGAACAAACAATTGTCCTCCTTTTCCATATGGTCTATATGAGTGACCTCGAAGGGTTTGCCCAAATATGTCCAAAATCCCTCAGAGATTCAATGATTTTCTCATAGTGCAAATTTTAAAAATTTTTAAAAAAATTCACAAATACAAATTCTATATGTATGTATATACAAAAAAATTTATAAAAAAAATTATTTTTGTTATTAATTTTTTATTATTTGATGTTTTTGAATTTAGAATATCTTATTTTTGTTTATAACATCGTTACGTTGAAACATATTTAACTTTTGAGTTAAATATGTCGTTACGTCATAACATATTTAACTTTTGAGTTAAATATGTCGTTACGTCATAACATATTTAACTTCTGAGTTAAATATGTTCTTACGTCAAAACATATTTAACTCGGCATATTTAACTTCACACACATACATATATTGTGGCTGCATAAGCTAACTCAGATGCGTCGCAAAAACCATGAAACTCAATATGACAGTCTGGGGTATACTTAATCCATCGGGGAAGTTTAATTGAGTCGATATCATTATATTTCATCACAAAAGATTGCCATTTTGTAAGAGCCAGAGGTTTTATCGGGTCATCCCAATCTATTTTATCAAGCCACATTTGCTGCATTAAAATTTTGGCTTTTATAACTACTGGGCCTAACCAACCTGCTGGATCAAAAAGTCGTGCAATAATTGAGAGAACCTCCCGCTTTGTGTACGATTGCTTGAGTTTAATTTTCTCAGTTGTAAAATAAAAAACGTCTTCTGCTGCATTCCAGCGTACGCCAATCGTTTTCGTTGTGCTCTTATCATCGAGCGACAAAAAATTCGAATTTAATAAATGCTCTTGGGGCAAATTTTTTAAAATTTGTTTTGAGTTTGCGGTCCATTTTCGTAACTCAAACCCTGCAGTCTCTAATATACCAATTAATTGGTCTCGTGCCACCAAAGCATCAGAAATACAATGAGCCCCTACAAGAGCATCATCAACATACATACACTCTCGCAATATTCGAGCGCCGAGTGGAAAACGTAGTTCTTCGTCATCAGCCAATTGAAGTATCGTTCTTAGGGCCAAATAAGGAGCACAATTAACACCAAAAGTGACCGTTTTTAGTTGAAAATCTTCAATCTCACTATCTGCCGAACTACGAAACACAACTTTTTGAAAAGGTCTGTGTTCAGGATTGACCAAAATCTGGCGATACATTTTCGCAATATCCGCATTAAATACAAACTGACAAAATCGCCATTTCAAAATCAGAGATACCAAATCAGCTTGCAAAATAGGGCCTACGTACAACATGTCGTTGAGGCTTTTACCACTAGAAGACGCACTAGAGGCATTGAAAACTATTCTTAATTTTGTTGTTGTACTTTCGGGCTTAAACACTCCGTGATGAGGTAAATAATAACTTGGGCCACTTTCAGAACCTCTGAGTTTCTCCATATGTCCTAAAGTTAAATATTCTTTAAGGACATCATCGTATTGAGTCTTAAATTCTGGTTTACGCATTAAAGATTTCTCATTTCTTAAATATTGACTAAGAGCAATATGCCTATTTGGACCAAGTGAAGCAATGTTATTCTTAAAGACTCACTACATATCTCCCTTCGGAATCTCTTGTGGTAGTAGAACGATAGATCTCCTCACATTTCTTATCATCATCTGATAGAACCTTTTTACGAGAAACTTCTTCTAACTCCCAAAACTTTGTCAATTGGTCATCTATTGAAACTCTTGTCATATGATACATTCTGACACATCGTGTGGAAACATTACTGGGTGTTGGGCCAGTCACAATCCAACCAAAAATCGTTTCTTGAGCCACTAGGGATTCAAAAATACCATGTTGGACTCCACCACGAAGAATAAAGGGGTATAAATCACCTCCTAATAATAAGTCTACTTCACTGCTTTCGTAAAACTTCGGATCAGCATAATTCAAATCTGGCAGTTTATCGTTAGTTAATGGGCTAAATGAATGTGTTGGGACACTACCAGTTACACGAGGCTCGACTAGAGCTTGAACATTAAGAGACACATCCTGATTGAAAAGTGATACAATAACAAACGTTGCCAACTTAGAAGATCTGCTTATTATATCTCCTCCTAGACCCGTAACTTCAGCTGATACTGGACTAGTGGGCAACCTCAGAAGTCTTTGTATTCTTTCAGAAATAAAACTCTCATCAGAACATGGATCAATTAGAGCTCGCACCTTGTAATAAGAACCAAAACTAACAATATGAACCCAAGCTGTCGCCAACATAAACTTCTTCGAAACAGACGTGTGATGTGATTGAACAACTCCTGACGGCCCAGGAATATTAGCGGACTGTATTCTTGTTACCGAACTATTTCGATTTTCACCCTGAGACGCAAAATTTGATTGACTACTGTTTTCTTTTCGTATAAAATCCTTATGCATTAATGTGTGGTGCTTTCTTTTACATTTCGAGCAACCATTTGGACTAGTACAATCACCAATGTACAATGGCCAATAGTAAGGCAATTGAAACAAAATTAAAGTAGAAACACGATTTCTGTAGTCCATGTGCAAAAATTTAGAACACACACTTATTCTATGATTTTCTTTGCATAATTTACACTGTACTGAGTCGACTTTTGTATGATGAGCTTTAAATTGTTTTACTTTATTTGGCTGATTGTTGAAATTATTCACGGATTGGGAACCACATAACGGCACACTATGTGTTGCAATGATGTCTGAAACACTTTCAAGGGCATGATATCTATCAGTGAGAAAATTATTTAATTCCTCCCATTTGGGGACCTCTGTTTTATTTTTCACTGATTGTTCCCAAAGATTCAATGTGCATTCTGAGAGACGTGAGGAGCATAGAAATACAAAAATTGGATCCCATGAGAGAATATCAACTTTATATATCTTTAACACTGAAATACAATTATTCACTTCCCTTTGAAGTCTTTTAATTTCAGCAGAAGTCTCTTGTAGACAAGGGGCTAAATTAAAAAGAGACTTAAGTTGACTATTTATTAAAACTCTTTTGTTCTCGTACTGGGATTTTAAATTGTTCCAAGCAATGTCAAAATTCTCTCCCGTTAACGCAATATTTCTATTAATGTCTCGAGCCTCACCATCAGTTTTTTGAAATAAATAAAACAATTTCTCTACAGGGCTGAGTTTAGTATTTTTTATGTAAATTGCAGTAAACATATCCCTAAATGTAGGCCACGAAACGTAATCCCCATGAAAAACGCCAGTATCACACGGAGGGACAGATATGGAGCTACAAATATTGGGAACTGCTGCACTTATATTTTCCTCAACTATTTCTGTTAGTTTTTGTTCGGCTTTTGATAATATATTTATACACCTTATATAAGTTTTGCGCACTTGTGGGTGTTTCGTTTGTACTACTACCAATTCTTTTTTCCTCTCTACCGTCTCATCGGAGCACTCATTAAAAATTTTCTTATATTTATCCCAAATTTGGCCAAGTTCCTCTTTCTCAAAATCAAAGGCCTCTTTAGTATAGCCTGAAAGGTCTTGGTCTTTTAAATTAGCCTCAAAACTAATTACCTCATCCGCCGCGCGGATATATTTATCAAAAGTTGACATATTAATTTATTCAATTAAATAATAAATTAATTAATTAACCAGGGAGAACCACGAAAAAAAGTTTGGGAAACACTTATCGTGAAAATGAAAGGCAAGAACAACAAAGTACAAAATGGTAAAAAAATTCTAAAAATTCCGTTGTATTCCAAATAAATTTCTGTAAACAACAACAATTTAAATGGCAGCCGAAATATGAGCAAAACTTTTTGAAAAACAACAACAAAAAATCCGTTATAGCGGTTTGTACAGAAAAGTGTACCGCAGAAACAAGCCGTTCGGCTCAAAATCGGCGGCTAGCCGCCGCCGATTGATTTTTCAAAGTCGCGCCGTCGCCGAATTATATGGACTTAAAAGCTGAGCCGGCTCAAATACAGCCGCTGGAAACAATTTATGTTCCAATGCTTTTTCTTACCCTACGTTGCCACAGGCAAGTATTTACTTGCAAGTAGTGTATACGTATTACTAACGAAAATCAGGAGAAATGCCAAAAAAACACAAAAATTTTTTGAGTGGCTACACAACAGTGCAAGTTCATTTTTAAAATGTCGTCAACAAATAAACTTCAAACAAATTTAAAACAAATGGCGCTGCTTCAATTGGTAATTAAGTGTTGTCAATAGCCACTATTGAACGTTACCTTTAGACATGTGACTTTTTAATATAATTTTTTTTATTAAATATTGATATTTATATTAAAACTTACATTTTAAATGAATATTTATATTTTTTTCTTAATATTCTTCATATACATATATACATATTTATTAAAAAAATTAGCTGAATTATTTACCACAATTGTATGATATATTAATGAGTTAACAAAAAACTCAGTATTAGACAACACTGTTTTTCGGCTTGTTACTTTACTTGCCGTAACTGTAAAAATTTTACTTGCTAAAAAATTTCTTCGCAAGCTGAGTCGCAGGTTGCCAAAGTGTAGTTGTGTTAGTAAAAAAGTGTTAGTGTATTGGTTTTTTTTCACTTGCACTTGCATGTGGCAACGGTAGGTTACATGTATGAATTTAAAAAATAGTACTATTTTTTGCACATATGTTAATTACAAAAAAAAAGTGCCGTTAGTTTTTGCAATTATAAAAAAAAGTAAAAAGTTCATAGAAACAAGTGAAGCTTATTGGCAAGTGAAGCGTATTTAAAAGTGAAGTGTATTGAAAATTGAAGCATATAAAAACATGCAAAAAACTGTAGCTGATTATTAAAAAAAAATGAATCTTTCTAAGAATCTGATAGTTCAGAATATGAGGAAACAGTGAAAATACCGAAAGACGTATTACACTATCAAAATTTTATAAGAAAGCAATCTGATGCAAAAACATTGCAAAAATTGCAACCACAACTGGTGCCGCAGAATGTTGGAAATACTTCGGACAGCTTTATGTCTTAAATAAACATGTTTTAAACAAATTTAAATTTTGCCAACTGTGCCTAAATTCTGAATCGGTAATTTAAAAAGGGTAAGAAACTTGATATATTAAGCTAGCTATAGCCGGCATCCGTTACAAGCCACAATTAATTGAAAATGGTTTTTATTTATTTATTTAAAAAAAAAAACAATATTTGTATAGAAGATACACGGTGTTAATACATATTAATTCAATTTCTAAAAAATTCCAAAAGAACAATTTATTTTAATACAAAATCTAAAACTTCAAAATAAAAATAAAAAAAGAAAACAAAAAAAACACCAGACCAAATTATTTAACGTAAAAGAAAAAAAAAACACTTACACGACAAAAAATCAGTCATTTACCTCTACTAGTTTATTTTAAATTAAGTAAGTCATTTACCTTAAATTAAGTAAGTCATTTACCTTTAAAAAGGTTTTATATTACAATAGTGCAAAATAAGGCATTTATTAAAATTGCTAAAATTGTATATTTGATATTGTTATTGTTGTTAATTTTAATTTAGACGTAAGAAATTAACTTGTATAAAAGACCAGCAATAATAAAGAAATTTGGGCAAACAAAGATTAACTTTTCTTCTGATTGCTTGACTAAGTCTCGGTGTTTCTACCCAGACTCAACTTTTAATTAAAATTAGCACAAGGTGTTTCTACCTGGGCTAAACTCAGTAGCTAAATTTAGTTTTTAAACAATTCTGAACTCCAAGGGAAGCCTTTGGTGTTCAAAGGCAATTTATTGCGATCAAACATTTGATCACGTCGGGGTAGAAACACCGAGACTTAGTCAAGCAATCAGAAGAAAAGTTAATCTTTGTTTGCCCAAATTTCTTTATTATTGCTGGTCTTTTATACAAGTTAATTTCTTACGTCTAAATTAAAATTAACAACAATAACAATATCAAATATACAATTTTAGCAATTTTAATAAATGCCTTATTTTGCACTATTGTAATATAAAACCTTTTTAAAGGTAAATGACTTACTTAATTTAAGGTAAATGACTTACTTAATTTAAAATAAACTAGTAGAGGTAAATGACTGATTTTTTGTCGTGTAAGTGTTTTTTTTTCTTTTACGTTAAATAATTTGGTCTAGTGTTTTTTTTGTTTTCTTTTTTTATTTTTATTTTGAAGTTTTAGATTTTGTATTAAAATAAATTGTTCTTTTGGAATTTTTTAGAAATTGAATTAATATGTATTAACACACGGTTTTTTATACCCTTTACCTGTGGTGCACGAAGTAAATATATATTTCTGTCATTCCGTTTGTAATATCTACAATATTCATTTCCGACCCCATAAAGTAAAAAACGACGGATATATAGGTCAAATATATTAATTACAGCTTTGTCCCTTTTAACCCCCACAATATTGGTAATGAACGGGCTTGACTAGTAAAATACAGTTAACTATGTAAAAATTTCAGATGGCTTCGGATAAAATCAGGAACAAAATCGTATTACCTGAAATCTAGGCTGAGCTACGATTTGGTCACTATACCTATGTATGTACATGATGATTCGGAATGGCCGAATATAGCACTCTTACTTGTTTTAAATAAAACTTAAAAAAATAAAATATTTTTAGCCAACTTCTAAACAACACAGGGACTTTATTCACAGTTCATCTATAATATGTACATATAATCTTTCCCTGTGGTTCCAAATAGTGTCATTTCGTTAGTAATTTCTATGGTATTCATTTTCGACCCCTTAAAGTATATATTTTCTAAAATTTATAAATAGGGAAGTCGATTGAGCGATGTGCGCGTGTTGGTTAAAATATACTTTTTGAAGCCCTTGACGTTCTTAGTTTAAAGTGTTTACAAAATATAAAAATCCTGTAGCTATTGCAAGTTGTATTACAGACATTTTTAATACATCTTGAAAAAGGAACAATTTCAATTAAAAGTTTGTATTAGCAGAAGGGCTACTATGTAATACGATGTCATGTTTAGTATGACCGGTGTTGCCAGACTAATATTTCATGGAATTTGCAAAAAAAAAAAAGATCAAATATCCAATGAAAGCTCATTCATTAGAAATAAAAATAAGCCGCGTAACTCTTGCTCTAACCTCCATGGTTTTACCCACTAATTTCGTCTTCTTTTATTCGGTAAACTATTTGCATTTTTATAGCATTCTAGCAAATTAAAAATTATTTCTATATTTTCAGCATCATCTAGATCTAACGCTTCAACAGCCAGTTCAGTTAGATCAACAATTTTGTTAGAAAATAGGTTTTTTTAGTTTCAATGTAAATTCTTATTCATAGTAGTTATTTTCTATATGTTCAATATTTTTTCTATGTTTGTCAGTTTGTGTAAAATTAATAACACGAAAAAAATTGTTGTACTCTGCATACGCCAATGATCTTCCGAACCAGTTGAGATACTGCAATATTCAGATGTACGCAGATGATGTTCAACTCTACATTAGCTGTAAGCCATTAGAAATTGAAGAATGTGCACGAAAAATTAATGCTGATCTGGAGAATATAAGGCAGTGGGCTGTAGTTAATGGATTATGTCTTAATCCTTCTAAATCAAAATGTATGCTTATTACCAAAAAAACACGTAACGTATCATTTGTTCCTGAACTAACTCTGGGAGAGTCGAAAATTGAATTAGTGGATAAGTTAAAAAACCTTGGAGTTACATTTAATAAAAATCTACTCTGGAACGACCACATCATAATTACTTCGGCAAAAATATATGGTATGTTAAGGAATCTTTGGTGTACACAATGGTTAATTCCCCTTAAAGTCAGAATGCTGCTAGCTAAAACATATCTTATACCTACTCTTCTTTACGGATGTGAACTGTTTACAAGTTGTGATGCAACTAGTTTACATAAACTAAAGATAGCATTTAACAATATTGCACGATACATATTTGGCATACGACGTTTTGACAGCATATCCCGCTTCGCAAAGCAAATCTTTGGAGTCACCTTCGAAAATCTATTGAAATGTAAATCTTTAATCTACCTTCACAAAATAATTTACACACGGCAACCAAAATACCTATATGAACGACTAAACTTCTTCAGGTCTGATAGAGGATGCCGTATTATTCAAATAAATCATCGCACTGCTTTCTCCGACCAACACTTCTATGTTAATGTCATACGAATTTGGAATCAATAACCCTCTCGTTTACAAATAGTCAGCAACGCAACGCAATTTAAAAAAATGATATATGATTATTTTAAATAAATAATACTTTTTTATAATTAAATACATGTTTATATACATTCCTTATAATAAGGTCTTAATATTACTTGTAAGTAAATGTTAACTGTTATCATTATTGTTATTCTCTTTTTTTTAATTTTCATTGTTAAATGTTACTTAAACTAGTATTCAGTGCTATTATATAAGATTAAATCTTTGCGCTGGCTTATAATAATAAATAAATAAATAAATAAATAAAAGATATTAATTTTTATAATAAATAAAATTAGTTAATTTAACGTCAAAAAGTCGCATTGTTTCTGCAACAAAATCCGTTCATGTAAACGCAAGAAGATTTTAGAAGGGACACCAACAGAAAATACAAGCCAACGCAAGCAGAGTCGCTGGGACATGTCCCTTCATGTAAACTAGCTCTTAAAGGCCTATTAGACACGCATACCTGTCTTAACACATACTGTGAGCGTCAAAATAAAGTGTACAAAAACTTTTTCTACAATAAAGTATTTTTTTAGTCTTTTAAGATATGACTAAATTTATCATTCTAGGGTTTTTAATATTAGTATACTAATCTCTAGTTAGCTATAGAAAGACAATGAGAAATTTCTTACAAATACATAAATGATGGAGCAAAAACAAATTCGAATCCATATTTTACGCGTCAAAATAAAGTGTACATGTTGCATATGCATCATTTCAGCGGTGTGCTACTGTAAAAGAATATCGTTATATTTGGTTGTTTTCTTTATTTTAGCATTCTAATGAAAGGTTTTTATTGTTTTATGTAAATTAATTGTGATCTGCAGAGTAAGATCTCCTCGTGTGAAGTAAATTTTAATTTTTTTGGAATGGGAAAACAAACTTCTAGTGATATTAGAGAATTAGTAATAAAACTTCGGAATGAAGGAAAAACTTTCAGAGAAATTGGCTCTATTATAAACAGAAGCCACAATACTGCAAAAAAAATTATTGATAAAAACGAAAAATACGGCAAAATAGAAAATCGTCCAGGGTCGGGCCGGCGAAAACTTTTAAAGGAGGCTGAAATAAGATCCATAGTGCGCGATGTAAAAAACAATCCTTTTAAAAGTGCCGTTAAAATATCAGAGGAAGTTTCGGCAACATCAGAAACTACCGTAAGTGCCAGTACAATACGACGATCATTACACGAAAACGGGTAACATGGTCGATTCCCACGAAAGAAACCACTAATATTACCATTACCAGCTAATTAAAAAAGACGCCTAGAATACGCCAAAAAGTATGAAAATAAAGATGTTTCATTCTGGAATAATGTGCATTTTACTGATGAAAGTAAATTTGAGGTGTTTGGCCAGAAAAAACCAGTTAAAGTATGGAGAACAAAAAAACAATGATTATGCTGACCAAAATTTAATAACCACGGTTAAGCATGGAGGGGGTTCGGTGATGGTGTGGGGATGTATGGCGGCAAACGGAGTAGGGAATTTGGTTTTTATTGAAAGTACAATGAATAAGATGGACTACCTGAACATTTTGCAAAACAACGTGCCATTCAGTATGGAGAAATTGGGGTTGGAAGGATCTTGGATTTTTCAACAGGACAACGACCCCAAACATACATCCCATATAGTAAAAGAATGGCTTCTGTACCGCTCTCCCAAAACATTGGATCATCCTCCACAATCACCGGGCTTAAATCCAATTGAACATTTGTGGGAGCATTTGGACCGCCAACTCCGAAAAAGGACAATTAGCGATAAGAATATGCTGAAATCCGTTATAATGGAGGAATGGCAGAAAATTTCATCCGATATAACTAAAAAATTAGTAGAATCGATACCCAGAAGACTAAATTCTGTAATTAAGGCAAAAGCAAAATCAACTAAATACTAAATCGATTTTATTTTCATTTAAAAACAGTTTGTACACTTTTTTTTGACTTCGGATAAAATCAGGAACAAAATCGTATTACCTGAAATCTAGGCTGAGCTACGATTTGGTCACTATACCTATGTATGTACATGATGATTCGGAATGGCCGAATATAGCACTCTTACTTGTTTTAAATAAAACTTAAAAAAATAAAATATTTTTTAGCCAACTTCTAAACAACACGGACTTTATTCACAGTTCATCTATAATATGTACATATAATCTTTCCCTGTGGTTCCAAATAGTGTCATTTCGTTAGTAATTTCTATGGTATTCATTTTCGACCCCTTAAAGTATATATTTTCTAAAATTTATAAATAGGGAAGTCGATTGAGCGATGTGCGCGTGTTGGTTAAAATATACTTTTTGAAGCCCTTGACGTTCTTAGTTTAAAGTGTTTACAAAATATAAAAATCCTGTAGCTATTGCAAGTTGTATTACAGACATTTTTAATACATCTTGAAAAAGGAACAATTTCAATTAAAAGTTTGTATTACCAGAAGGGCTACTATGTAATACGATGTCATGTTTAGTATGACCGGTGTTGCCAGACTGATATTTCATGGAATTTGCAAAAAAAAAAAGATCAAATATCCAATGAAAGCTCATTCATTAGAAATAAAAATAAGCCGCGTAACTCTTGCTCTAACCTCCATGGTTTTACCCACTAATTTCGTCTTCTTTTATTCGGTAAACTATTTGCATTTTTATAGCATTCTAGCAAATTAAAAATTATTTCAATATTTTCAGCATCATCTAGATCTAACGCTTCAACAGCCAGTTCAGTGTCTCTTCATGTAAACTAGCTCTTAAAGGCCTATTAGACACGCATACCTGTCTTAAGACATATGTATGGCATACTTAAGGTTTAGCTGTTACACTGTCGAACGCTGACGGCATACTTCATTACACAGAAATTTTTGAAGCGAAAACATGGCAAGGAAGCGGAAAGTTGTCAATAGTTGATTTTTTTTCTATTTCACTTAATATTTCTTTTAATGCATTGTATGCATTAATTTTCAATTGTTTGTTGTGGTACAGATCTGATTTTATTTGCCACAATTGTGGGAAGCTGTTATATTTCTCAATAAACTCTTTCTAGAAAATAATATTAGAGATATATTTTTTTAAATTTGCGATATGCACACAGCAGCGTCAAAAATTTGAATGAATTTTTGTATGAAGTATGACAGACACGCTTTTGAAAACCAACATACATGTCTAACATACTCGACATACATGCTATTACACAGTGAGATTTGGTATGCCATCGTACATGTCTTAAGACAAGTATGTGTGTCTAATAGGCCTTTTACTCTACTAAAACAAAATAAAAAAAATTCTAATTTAATCCGAATTTAAGCCGCCGCCGTTACTATCTATTACAAGTCGCCGCCGCCGACCAAAAAAGACTGCGCCGCCGCCGCCGATCATTTCGTTTCGGCTTGGTTCTCTGGTGTACCGTTGCTCTTTATTAATAATAAATTTCAACCGAGACACAAATTTTATTCTGCACTGAGACACTTTTTTTGTAATTCCAAAAATAAATTCACTTTACGCACCTTTTCTTCCAAAATGCCGGGAGAAGGACCAAATGTTTACCTGGATGACTGTCTCTTGGTTTAGTGGTTGGGGTAGGTCGACTGAGTTGTTTTTCTTCCTTCTTTTGGTTTCACCTTTTTTTCTCTTTCACCTTTCACTTTTTCCTTTATTTAATAAAAAACCCTTTATTTTCTGGTTTTTCTTTTATTTGTTTTGTTTCAATTTCTTTATTGTTCTTTTAATTTATAGTTTTTAATTTAATTTAAATTTTAGTTTTTAATTTAATTTAAATTTTAGTTTTTAAGGAATGTTGTTGGCGTTTATGATTTGCAAAAGTTTAACGAAGAATGAAATAAAAACTGTGAGTACTGTGTCGGTTGGCTCTTTTGACGGCGTTCACTCAGCGCCGACTCACCGCACTACGTAAGTGTACGTTTACACTTGGCATATTGCATGGTGCGGTTTACACCTGGGCCACATGCATGACAGACGCCAACAGGTATCGAATGAAAGCGCTTGAAAGCGCAGTAGAATACATTAAATTGTTAAAAAAATATTATTCAGATATGTCGAACTTATATATTTCATAGACTAAATTATATATTTTTTTTTGTAAAAAATGTAAAATCCAAGATGGCGTTTCAAATAAAATGGTGGACAATTTTTTTCTTGACCCCTTTAATATGGGTATAAAATGAAAGAGCTTGACCAGTATAATACAGTTAACGATTTAAAATTTCAAAATCAAAGATATCGTCGGAAATAATAAAGTAAATGGCGTATTACATAAAATCTAGGCTAAGCTACGATGTGGGATTATACCTGTGTACATGATGGTGAAGGGTATTATCAGATTCGTTACAGCCGAATATAGCACTCTTGTTTTATTTAAATTAAATATTATAAAAAATTAGAAACTAAATTCTATCACATATTAATTCAGTATGAAAATATATTGTTTTAAGGCACATTTTTGCAAGACTGGCTAAACCTTTCGAAAACTTATATTCTAATATATAGAAGGGAAAATTAGTCTTTTTTTATGAGTCCTTCGTCTGTATTATTTGCCTTGTCGCGACGTTTGTTTAAAATTTTTTTTCTGCCGTTGAAAGGCTGCTCTAAAAAGTTTGCCTGCTGATTCATTAAAAGTTGATATCACTTCTGCATATTAAAAGGTGTGGTGTTTTTATTAAAAAATCTTATTGCAAAGCTATGGGAAAATATTACCTATGATAGTGTTATATACGTTGCCATATTCTTTTAGCCGCTCTTTAACAAATGACCCATTAACGTTAAAATTCATGATGATATCATGACCAAAAATTTGGTGTTAATTACGTTCAACATTGCCGCCAAGAAGTAACTTGATATGTCTCGTCTATAATATAAAATTCAATTGTTTCCTGATTTTGTTCAGCGGTAAAATGTATTTACTTACATATGGGAATGTAGAATATTGTCAAATTCTTTTGAATAAAAGTCTTTTAACTTGCCTACCGTAGTTATTGGGAAAATATTCACCATATTTTTGTGTTAACTATATTTTTCGCTATTATGCGATCTAAAAGAACTTTGTGTTCCGCTAATAAAGAGTCCGCCAAATAACTTTTTTTTTTGGAAAATGCTATAAAAAGTGTAGCTTCGGCTGTGTGGCACGTAGCGCCATCCTGTTGAAACCAAATGTAGCAAAATATCCTCCTCTTCAATTTTTGTGAATAGAAATTCGTTCAACATGGCCCGATAACGATCGCAATTGACTGTAGCGGCCACTCCTTGCTCATTTTCGAAGAAAAATAGCCCAATTATGCCTCTGGACCAAAATCCTCACCAAGCAGTGACTCGTTTTGGGTGTATCGGCTTTTCAATGTATGCGTGCGGGTTTTCTGTGCCCCAAATGCGACAATTTTGCTTGTTTACATACCCGCCAAGATCAAAATGAGCTTCATCTAAAAAGATATTTTTTTTTGGCAAAATCGGCCAAAGTAATGTCGCCATATTTCCCAGCGTTGTTCCAGCGTATACACAACCATATTCGTTCAGCGGAAGGATAAAACTAATTATCTTTTATCACGAAATAAGCACAAGTTGAAAAAAACATTAGATGGCGGACCCTTTATATCAATTGCAGTATTATATCTTTTTTCAACAGCATCTGAAAAATTTATATTAATGAAAAATCGTCACATCGCAGAAGTTTTAAATATTTAAATTATTCGATAAAATACATACATAATTATGAATATTCAAAGAAATCTAATTACTAATCAAGAAAATCAATACCAGATATGGGACCAAATAGTTCATTGAACTTCAGAAAAGTTGATTCCAATAACGTTTTATAGCTTGCACCAGTAATTTTTGCACTTTGAAATTCAAGATCGATGGTGGCATGGTACGTAAGTAATAGCACCCCATACCATAACGCCTCCCTCTCGGCTATGATGTCGCTTCAAAAATCGCTTTTCTTTGCGCAAATCTTGGAAATAATAGTTATTAGCCATCAGGCCCATCCAAACTAAACTTCTTCTCATCCGTAAATACAACGGTTTTCCAAACATTTACATGATCTCTTTGCTGTAGTCTTTTGTGAATTAAAGCCGCTTTTCCTTACGAGAAGCATTAAGTGGCGGCTTTTTTTTGTAATTTCCGGTATTTAAGATACTTACAGCCTTTAATTACTCTGCGTACTGATGACTTGCTCGCTTACACTCCAGCTTTTTTTTTGACAAGGATAAGGCAGAATTAGAAGCAATTCTGATGATTTTTATTTTCTCATACGTAGATAACGACTATGAAACACTTTCTTTTAACTTTTTTCCATACCCCTCGGGATCCTTAATGTAATTGTCGACAACTATTGGCCTCGTTCAATTTTTTTCAACCATTGCGCGGTTAGAACATTCTTCAGAACGGCAAACATCGATTTTATTTTTTTCCAATAGATTTAACATTTTTGTTTAGCCATTTTGACTCGTAAAATGATTAAAATATAATAAATTGTAATAAACAATCGCTCCGTACAAAAAAAAAATCAAGTATTACTTTAAAAATAATAAAGTGCCTTTATTGAAGTGAACCCAAAAAAAATTTTCGACGTTTTTTATAAATTGCTCAGAAAAAGTTCTTTAGTTAACCCTTAAGCATGTTGTTGTAATTCTGCAACATACCATTAAACTCACCTCAAAATGGTATTGATTCGCTCACTACACATTGTTGTGTAGTAAAAGTGTTGTACTTGGTGTAGTTTATGCTTTGGCAGCACTTTTTTATATTTTGCAATCTTTTTGATTGTGAATTTTACGTGGACAAAGTAACGGTTATAAAATTCTTTAAGCAGGTGCATTTTGTGTTTTAGTGAGAAGTATGTATAATTTCGTGATTTTCAAAAGTGTTAACAAAAATTGATTTTATATAGAATAACATATATTTTCAAAGAAACTTACTCGGTCGTAAGCGAAAATATTGTTTTTTTCATTTAATTTGACCTATTTTAGAATGTTGTAAAACTGCAACACTAAGCATTTAGTTGTTAGTGTAGAATGTTTATGTATGTATTATGTATTTATGTAGTAGTTGAACCAGATTTTGGGCCAGTGGGAAATGTTGTCATCCGGCTAGCCAGAGTTGTACCAAGGCATCTAAACCACATAATATACTTCGATAATTTCTACACCTCTGTGCCGCTTGTAACTCATCTTGCACATCAAGAAATTTATAGAAATTTATAAGTTCGGCCCAACAGATTAGTAAACTGCAAACTACCAGACAAAAATAAACAAATGAAACGATGTATTCCTCGTGGGTTCTATGACGAACAAATGACATCTTTTTAAGGTGTTGATCTGACAGCAGTTACTTGGAAGTATAATAAAATTGTCACTTGCCTGTCATCATATGTTGGAGCAGAGCCTACATCGCAAATAGAAAGGTTTGACTAAGTGGACAAAAATATTATTGCTACACGCAAAGAAAAAATATGGTTGTGGTAACCATAATCGAAGAGCAACATACTATGATTGAATTGTATGATTATGTTTAAAATAATAATGGTTACCAGTTATCATTATTATGTTTAATTAAAATATCATTCAATAATCATATATATGACTACAATTGTAATCAACAATCTTTGCTTTTTTACGGCAAATTATTCTGTGACATACACATAATGATTGTACTTACCAATTTAATTGCAATTTTTTTAACAATATTTTTTTACACTTTCTCGTTTATTTTTAAATTTTCTTCAATTTTTCAAAATTTTTGTTCCTTTGTTTGACATTTCAAAGTTTTAAAATAATAAAAATTTATTCAGCAAGAAGAAGAACAATTGAAATCAAATTATTATTAAAAAAAATCATAGCTTGATTATTTTGTAATCATACTGTTGTCTCACTTATTATTCAATGATTATTTTTAATTTTTACTGCTTTTGAATATAATGTTATTTTTGTCAAATTAATTTTTTTAAATCATACTATTTTTAAATGATAACCATTTTGAAATTTTTACGAAAAGTAATCATTAAATGATACAATTCAAACAAATGCTTGATTTTAGTGACAAAATATATGATGAAATGAAACAAAAATAACTATTACTTGTTTTCGACAACCAAATATTGCTTTAGAAAAAATAATATGACCGTCGTGATCATGTCGTAACCATGGTTTTTCTTTGCGTGTATGTATATTCCCACTGAAAAAGATTTTACTATTTCTTTTAAATTAACTGAATTCTGCAACTTTTAAATAAGGCGATTCCATCAGCATTTAAGTCTACGTAAATTTCATCATAGTGTTTTAAAATGTCCCACACAATTTTTCAAACTGTGTTTGATAAATATATAGCAATAAATAACGGGAAAAACTTTTGTTATTGAGATTTGCTGCTTTTTGCCCAATAAAGCGGAGGCTGAGAGTGGTACATTAAGGCCTTCTACTTGTAAAATACCCAGCAGCATTTTCGAAGGTTTCCTTTAAATATATGTATCATAGTTAGGGTGATCAATTCGGTTTTACAACCGGTGAAAAAACCGGTTTTTTTACTCTTTCACCTGGCGGTTTTTTTTTTAAATGTTAATTTTTCGAATGTCGAATACACCGGTTTTTTTACTCACAGAAACCGGTTTTTTTAATTTTTAGTTTTATGTTTTATTACTCAATAAATTTCGAAAAATCAGAAAATTTATTAAATAATCTTCCATAATATTGTAAGAAATTTATTTGTTGTTTCAAAAAAAATTTAAAATAAGAACAAAAATTAGGTAAACTATTATTTATTTTAAATGAAGAGCAGGTATTTTATACGTTGTTGCGCTTATAATTTGCTGTGATAATTAGCTGTTCAGTTAAGTTTTTGACCAAATTTTTGTACGTTGCAATACCCATAGCTTAACTAATATTTTTGATAACATATGACTTGTATACTAAAACAGTTTGGCACGCAAAGGGCCATTATTACATCTTGCCTATAAAGTTGACTACCGTAAGCAGTGAAGTGACTTTTTTAAATTTTTCATTATTAAAACCTCCTTATAACAAAGGATTTTTTTATATGGCAGAACCAGAGCAAATACCGGTTATTTTTAACAAATTAATTTAGTTCTTAAAAAATGTAGGGGCAAGAATGTAAATTTATACATTTTATTAACAAAAAGAAATAAAATTTTTATTGATTTCTTTACTGTTTTGTGTTAGCATTATTGTATTAGAAAATTAAAACTTAAAACAAAAAAAGTTAAAAGGTAGAAATAGAAAAAAAAAATATAAATCACAATTTAGTTGCCATATTTTGTTTCTTGAAGAGAAACAATGGCATTTTTAAATTTATCAACCTAACCTTAAAAGTTCAAGGCAATTGAAGCATAAACTTAACTTTTCAGTCACTTTAAGATAAAAAGTGTCTGTCCTTTAACATCTTTATTTTATATAACGGCATTTTATAATAATTCCATTGAATGTTTGTCAACTTAAAATGCAACTAAACCATAGAACAAACTAGTTTATACCTATATATGTATCTCTTTCAGAAGTATAAGAAAAAATTTTAAATTATGTATTCGACCGGTTAACCGGTTTTCTCTAAATTTTCAAAAGAGCAACCGGTATTTTTTAATTCTAAATTTCAAACTATTTGAAAACAGGTTTCTTAAAAATGTCGAATAATCGATCACCCCAGTCATAGTACAATTTTTTTTAATTTTTCACACAAGGGCAACTCCAGTATACGCGAAACTTCAAAATAATGCTCATCATCTTCAGGGGGCCTATACGATTTCTAAACGTAGGTTTTTTTTTATCATTTGTTTCATCCTGCCTGCTTATTCTTCTTCTGTACAAAACTTACTGCTTCTTTACCAGTCTTTCATAATTTCTCTTACTCATACTACGTGGATATACATACATACATGAATACATATCGATGTTCACAAGTAGAAAGGTCCTAACTCGTACTTTTAACGAAATTGAGTTTTTCGGTGATTTCAATACATTTCACACAAAAACACCTCGACACAAAAATTTAACGCAATAGTATCAAAAATAACAGTTTAACTAGCAATTTTACAAAAGAAATGACAGTAAGATAATACAGTTTATATAACCTTTTCACCTCCTCCTGTAAATTTACAAATATTTGAGTTGGGGCCTTTCTACTTGTGACCAACGATATGTACTTATAGTATTCAAATTATTTTAAAATAGTATAAATAAACGTGTATTGGTTTACAAGGTGTATGCAAATGTAAATAAAAATTTATGATGAAATTCAAAAATAATTCAGTTAAATTAAGTTTTTCCGTTCAGTTAATCGTTCTGTATCTTACTAAAATACTACCACAACGATTTACTGCCTCCATTGCAAGCTGTGGGCTACGGCTAATAACAATTTTACGAACCTAATTTAATGTTTTAGCACTCTATTTTTTACCACAACCCATAGAAATAATTTTTGCACAATTTTATTTTATATAAAACACGATATTCCTTTTTAAACAAGAATATTTTACTATAAAAAAAAATTAAAAAATTTTATTTTTTCACACAAATATTAATATCAGTATTACAAATACCAAATTTTCTACTTTCATTAAATTATAACATAAATATTAAATAAAAAAAAGTATTGATAACGAAATCGTAACTGGTTTCGAAAATGCATTTCACTGAATAATTTTCAGTATTTTTAAAGAGCTCAGCAAAAGGTAGCGTTACTCGCTAATAATTTTTCTTTTATATTGAATACATTTATGTGAAAAACGTTAGATGGTTAACCGATCTATCCTTCTCACCACAAAGTTTTATCGTTTGTGGTTATTTCGAGATCAGCACCAGCCGATGAACTAAATACAAATTTGAAAGCATCATAGCTTTAGGGAAATGCAGAGACAAAGAGAAAGGAGAGAAAAAAGCTAGCAATTATTCAATCGTCTCTTAACTCTTTGCAAAGCCACCACACATCTTAACTTCAAAAGTTAGTTGACTGCCGATGCTCATTCGCAACTAACAACCACCGAATTTGTGCAACGGAACAAGACTTGCTGTTAGAAAACTAACGCCAAATTTAATCAAAGCGACAATCATTAGCGGCAAATGTAAATGAGAAGACGTGCTGATACCACGAATTTAAATAATTTAAACCAATCCGTCTTTCGATTAAAAGTGTTTACAGTTTGCAATTCCACTAGCTTTCGTCATAACTATCAATAAGGCGCAAGACCAATCGTTCAGTGTTGCTAATTTGAATTTGAAAAATTCCTGTTTTTCACACGGTAATATCTTGCATGCTTTTGCACTCCTGCTGAAAAAAACTTAAAATATGGTTTATACGCTAGCCATAAAATAAAGAAGTAATTATATAATATTTTCTTTTCTTTCCAACAAATTGGTTAAATGTATTTCTTATATAAAATATAATTTATTACAAAAGCGATTAAGTACAAAAATATTTTAAATTCAACTCAATGCAGAATACATTAATGCAACATACTATGTGTGTATGTATTTATGTTAATTTTTGACTGCTAAAGCACCTTAATCCGTCCTTCAGTGACTGTGGATATTGGGGTAATATTCTCAGTATACATCAACAGTGCGTCCAAATCTCTTATGTAACGACTTTAAACAAAATTTGATTTTATTTTTTCTGAATTTCGTCAAGATAAACTTACTGTATGTTAGTGGCATAATCACGAAGCATATGATAACCACCACCACCATTTTGTATAAAACTTGGAGACACTATGCGATATGTGGAGGTTATATTAAACGGTTCATAATGTGGATAAGAACAATTGCCACAACGAACTTTCAATTCTACAACACGTTCATACATGGGCTTTTTCAAGTCGTATGTTATTTTTAAACCGGATACTTGTAGAAATATATAAGAACTGGTAACACCATTGGCATAATCAATTTTACTGGCCCCAAATTCCAAAGCTTCTAACAAACGCTCACCGGGTAAATCGAAGGCAGTCAAAATGTTTTCAAAGGGAGACATGGCAACAATTTGGGAATAGGTAAGTTCTTGAAAATAAAAATGTGATAAGAAGAGTTGAAACACAACAGCAACTACTAAAACTTTACTTACTTCCCCGGTATAGTGGAATCCTTAACGCACCGTTATTAACTATGCCAATAGGTACTTGGGTCCAAGCGCCTTTATCGTATGGTGCCAGATGTAAATACTAAAAATGTCCATTAAAATATAAATCAAACATTTCACTAGTTTTGTTTTCTTACCGCATGAATCATGGCATCACAAAAATAATTTCCCAAATTACATTCTCTACTACTGCAGGGATATTTTTCTAGATCAACCAAAGTTTCTCCCACAACCACTTTTCCTTCAGCATCTATTTCCTGCCTCCAAGGTTGCAAAGCATCAACAACTGCCAGATCTAAAAGCAAAACAAAACTTTATCTAGTAAAAACCTTTGAGAAGAAAATTAAAAAATTCCTAAAATACCCGAAACCAAGCGCCAGTTAATATTTACAATTGGAAACGTCATTAATTTGTTTACCACCACATTCAAACACACGATGAAAGTTGTAGCACACAATCTATATATATAAAAGTGAAACTCTGTATGTGTGTGTGTGTGTGTGTGTGTGTTAGCTATAGACTCCGAAACTGTAAAACCGATCGGACTCAAACTTTGGCAAGCTGTTGTACACATACCAGGGAGTGTTTATGGGTGGAAAAAAGTGGGCGGGGCCACGCCCATAAAAATTAGTTATCAGTTTTAGCTACTTGCACTTGACTGATTTTTCTGAAACTTTGCACACATATCGAGCTTTCATGACTAAATAATTTTGTGATAAGAAAAGTGGGCGGGGCCACGCCCATAAGAAATAGGTATCATTTTGTGGTACTTGCACTGGACCGATTATTCTGAAACTTTGAACACATATTGAGCTGTTATGACTTTACAATTTCGTGATTAGAAAAGTGGGCTATGCCACGCCCATAAAAAAAATTATAATATTTAGGTTTTTGCACTTGATATTCAATTAAAATTCAGAATGCATTTCAATTCATTAAGGGGCGTAGCAACGCTCGCCGGGTTTGGCTAGTAAGCCTATAAATATCAAATAATGAGACCACATTCTCACATTTGAAAACAATTAAAAATTTTAATCGATTTTTAATTTCTTTAAAGTACTTAAACCTTTGACAGTTTTTAACAGTGACAAAATGTTTCTAAATTGAGAATTTTGTTATTAAAACTTAAATGTTGTGGCATTTTCCAGCAATAACGATTCTGTAATCCTTACACAGTAAGTCTGTTCCCCTACTCCTCACTAAGATCCCACGGTAGCTCTCTTTTTGATTTTTTTTTATCAGACATAAAACACTCATTGAACAACGGATTTGTATTGAGACACATAACTTTGTTTATTTTTTGTTTTGTTACGTAGATGTTGTTTGCGTTTGCGTTCGATTGTGCTCATCTGCAAGAAAATTTCTATTAAATTGTAACTTTTTTTGTAAAATCGGTGGCCAGAAGTTAGCGTAATTTGTGATGCTACAGAGCTAGCCCTTAGGTTGGATAACAGCATCCAAATGTCTTGGCATGGAATGAACTAAGTTTTTCAGGTTCCTCTTACAAATGCCCCATCGGATTGTGGTCAGGAGATTAAAGTCGGTAATGTTCTATGTTGTAAGTAACCTAAATACGAAAGTCATGAGCTGAATGAACTGGGCAGATTAAAATTTTCTACGCTTTTTTGTAAACGTTTTTCTTTGAAATATTTAAATAAACTGTTTTGTCACTTGCAAAGTTTGATTCTCGTTTAAGCCGTTATGAATAGTACAAGTTCTAGCGCTCAACGGTTTCAGGAAGTTAGCAGCCTACAATGTAGAGATCTTGTGGGACATACATATAAAGATTATGAAAAGTCTGATTCATAACTTCATAGTGAGGGTCAGCAGTACTGTTCCACGATCTCAGTTTTTTGCCAGGCATTTCAATGTCAGAATCTTTGAACACAAGGGTTATGGAGACACAAGGAAGTTGCTCAGGATGGTTCTACCGATGTTTCTGATTTTCAATACCGATCTACTCCCGAATATTTCTTATATTGTAATACCTCACCCGGGTTCAAGTGATGTCGGGGGGCTTAAAAAAGTTGATTTCAACATACACACGGACAGACTGACAGAGCTTAATCGACTCTCCTATTCATAAGCTTTCAATGGGGTCGGAAATGAAAATTGTAGAAATTTCACACGGAATGACAAACCTATATACATATACCCTTTTCCACTGTGTGAAGCGTATAAAAACGTAAGTTTTAGTAAGTACATACATATACCCAGGAAAATAACACATTACCAAATAGTGAGTTGAAAGTAGAAGAAAACATTTCCTCACTACTTACAATTTGGCATCTTAACCAAATATTTGAACACGGCGATGGCAATTACTTACAACGCTTGCTTACAAGCAGGAACTTGTATAAGTACTTATTACGGTTGCTTATAAATAAGTACTTAAATAAGCACTTACTTTTATATCAATAAATAAGTACTTGATTTAAATAGCCTAAATAACCCATCAATATTATGGAGTCGTTTGGTTCTTTAAAGGATGAAAATTCGGTTTGATTAGTCTGCGATACGTTAATTTAAAATTTATAAATCAGTGAAGATCTACAAGTCATCAATTTGTTAATGGAATGCTTTACCGTTATTGTCAAAATAATTATTACTTATACCCTTAGCGTGTTAAACTAAATGAGAATTATAAAAAGTTATGTATTTGAATGTCTTCTAGCAAATTTCGCAATAAGAAATTGTATTGTGTGTGTAATACACTGTGTATCTAAGCAAAGGTCTAACAGTAAGTACTTACGTATCACATTATAAAACAAGTCATTACTAAAATACTTCTTAGTAACACCAACGATATGTAATAGCCATTGAATAGTATGTTGTTTAGTAAGAGCAAGTCATTTCCTAGTTTTTGCAGGGATAGTTTGAAAAAAGACTTTGTTCTTAATATTTATAATAAAGACCTTGAACTTAATTACAGATATAGATGAAGTCAATATGCATATATTCTCACCTGAAGAGGTACGTTATTATTTAAATTCCAGCCTTTCATTTGATCAAGACTTTCTGTCGGTAAAAATTTCTTTGTGTGTAGGTCGGTGATGCCACTCATTAATTTTAAAAATAAGGTGTTTGGTTATGCCACCAGTTTCTACCTACGTTTATTGTATATACTCTAATGCGTTCTATTATTTTTTTACTTAAAATAAGCAAAATGCAATTAGAAAAATTGAAAAAAGGTATCAATTATTTTTATTGCTGATACAATTAATGTTTTATTTAAATTAATTCCAAATTGCAATTATAGACGAATTTAAATAAATTAAAATCATTTTTAAAAATTATAGAAATTCAATTAATTTTTTAATAATAGTTTAATTGACTTTTTCGCAATATTTTTTCAATTAAAATATCGTAAATATTCTTGTAATTGAGATAGATAATATATCATCCTAAGATATTCCATTTATCAGGGAGACGCAGAGAGAGAGAGAGAGATCTATCTTTTAGTTCTACATAGAAGACATCGGAATCAACCCCACAGCCCATTAAAGAATGGTCGGTATAGATCCCGGTGTCGATGTTCCCTATAAGATAACCAAGTCGCAGTCACTCCTGGAGGGAATCCGAATTTAAAAGGGGAAAATATAATCAGAAAGTTGGCTCAAGATCGAGACAGCCCGACCAGAATCCACGTCATATATTCTCGATCTCCAACATCCAGATGGATTGTTGAGCTTTATTGTTCTACTGGCAAATATGGTCATAATATGAAGGTCAATAGGAACGAGGTGCAACAGAGTGTCTAATGCATGTCGATCGTTGGATGCTGATCTACAACGTATTTCCGCTTTATTGCTGTTCACCGTACGGGAGATCTATTAGTAATAATCGTACCTTCTCAAGCCATGAGGGTTGAGTTTACATTTCACACGAACATCCTATGACATTTGTAGTTGTCTACAGCAGCGTTTGTCATTCTGCGTTGTATATTCAGACTTCATAATAACATTGAGTCCGAAAAAAATTTCAGACATTTTTCCTTGTCCGATAAAAAAGTTCGCAGTTCCCAAAAGCCATCATCCTCGCTTGCATTTACTTCAAACCATCAGATTGTATTGAAACTACTTGGTAAAGTTGTTAAGTACAAATAACATCGCAACAGATGAGGAAGAAGCTGTAAACTAATAGACAATCACTTGGAATTCCATCACACATCCTTAGCTTAAAAATTGGTTCATCGTTTAAGCTTATTGGCTACTTAGATCCACCGTAATAGTTAAACGGAAAAAGGCTGCTGTAAGAAAAATAACGCCAAATTTAATCCAAGCCACAATCATTAGCGGCAAATAGAGAGGAGAAGATGTGCTGATACTACGAATTCCAATTATTTAAACCGATTTTTACTTTGGTTTCAAGTGACTACAGTTTTCAGTCCAAATAACTTTCGCCATTACCATCCATAAGGCACAAGGCTAATGGTTAAGTTTTGCTGGTTTTAACTTAGAAAATTACTGGTATTCGCACGGCCAATATGTTTGCTTAAGAGTTGGACGCCAAAAAGTATTTGTATTTTCACACCTGCCGAAAGATCTCAAAATGTTGTTTATCATGCAGCATTACAATAAAGAAATGACTATTTCCAAACACATAAACAAAATGAATTTCCTATTTTAGCGTAGTAGTGTTCGCGGGTATCCGCTAGTTTTATTATATAAAATAAGAAAAGTGATTAAGTACAAAAATATTTTTAATTCTCCCTAATGAATAATATATAACTACAACATACTACGTACAAATGTATGTACATATTTGACTGTTAAAGCACCTTAATCCGTCCCTCAATACCTGTAGTTATTGGGGTAATATTCTCAGTATACATTAGCAGTGCGTCCAAATCTGTTATGTATGGCCTTAAAAAAATTTGATTTATAAAATTTTTCCAATTGCTTTAAAACTAAACTTACTCTACATTAGTGCTATAATCATGAAACATATAATAACCATCACCACCATCTTGTAAGAAATTCGGAGACACTATGCGATATGTGGAGGTTATATTAAACGGTTCATAACGTGGATAAGAACAATTGCCGCAACGAACTTTCAAATCAACAACACGTTCATACATGGGCTTTTTGAAGTCGTATGTTATTTTTAAACCGGATACTTGTAGAAATATATAAGAACTGGTAACACCATTGGCATAATCAATTTTACTGGCCCCAAATTCCAAAGCTTCTAACAAACGCTCACCGGGTAAATCGAAGGCAGTCAAAATGTTTTCAAAGGGAGACATGGCAACAAGATGGGAATAGGTAAGTTCTTGAAAATAAAATATGATAAGATGAGTGGATACACAACAGCAAATGCTAAAAAAATACTAACTTCCCCGGTATAATGGAACCCTTAATGCACCGGTATTAACTAAGCCAATAGGTACTTGGGTCCAAGCGCCTTTATCGTATGGTGCCAGATGTAAATACTAAAAATGTCAATTGAAATAAATAAAACATTTCACTAGTTTTGTTTTCTTACCGCATGAATCATGGCATCACAAAAATAATTTCCCAAATTACATTCTCTACTACTGCAGGGATATTTTTCTAGATCAACCAAAGTTTCTCCCACAACCACTTTTCCTTCAGCATCTATTTCCTGCCTCCAAGGTTGCAAAGCATCAACAACTGCCAGATCTAAAATCAAAACAACACGCAATTCGTAACATAAAATAACCGTATGAGTGAGTTTTTTGAGACCAAACTTTTGTAAAAATATACACAATTAAAAGCTTAACAAGCGTTGTCACTTGTTAGTCATGGTGAAATTACACAGTTTACCAAACATTTTTGGCATTGACACATGACACAATAGTTTGACACTGAACAACTAAATAGCAAAAAAAATCAGTCTTTATAAGGAAAATGTTTGTTTTATAGAAGTAGCTCGATGAATTTGATATATTAAACCCTTTGCAAATGGTTAGATTAATCTGGCTTCTATTCTTAAAGACTATGACACTTGGGTCCATGACTGACCCTTTTGTGATACCTTATACATGGGATTTTGCCTGTACCTAGTCCCTTATCCACCCAGAGACAACCCGACACACGAAGAAACAAGCATACTCTCCTAACATCAGCATGAGAGATACTTGCCAGATCGTGAAGAAAATTTTCCTTCAGATGCAGATGCTCTAAGTTCCGCCAGAGCTAGGAATGATAGAGAAGGTGTTGCACATTCTCAACTTCCTCATCATGATATCATCTGCAAAAGTCATTATCTCCTGGCGTATACTCCCAAATCATATAGAGGTATTACCAGCAATACTGGGCATTTGGAAAGTCCTAGACCTCGTACATAAAGAGGTTAGGGAGACTTAGACGCTGATAAAGCGCATGAGACGAGTTAATGTGTCCATGGGACTGCATCGCATGCTTAAAGCGAATGGACCCGTGCAAGCACAATAACATCTTTAATGATAAGGCATATGCAAGTCCTAGACTTCGTACTTAAAGAGGTTAGAAAGACTCAGATCGTGGTAGACTGAGGATCACAGGTAGGCACACATTAAGTGTCCTCAGTCTAACGAACTTGCTGTCGATTACGAAGGACTGTGCAATTAGGATTGTCGGCAACCTGAAATCGTTTTGTAGTCTAGAGAAAACGCCAATCCTCTAACACATGCATATATGTATATATAAGCACCAACAAGATCCCGGAATTTGGAGCGAGAAAGTAGCATAAGTGCCATCGATTGCGGTCGTCTAGTGACGGCTATGTCTGTCTTGCTACTTCGCAATTAGCAGACCATCTAGTCTGTGAGGATCGATATAGTTTCTGTTGGAAAAAGTGCCTAGCAGGATAGAAGTGTTTCGCCAGTCAAACTTCCCTGAGTGAAGAAAAGTACCATTCCACGCCAGTTTGATCGCAACGTGGTTTTTCTGCGACTAACGTGTAGACCAAAATCGAACTTATTATGGAAAGATTTCTAATGTTTGCGAAAATTCTCTGCAGCGAACTACGTAACAGCCCAAAATGTGTCGAACCTTGTGGCACTATGATGTTCACTCTATCATACACTACCTTCAGTCGCTTTTAGAAAGCATGTTTTATATGTTCCACTTAATGGGTCTCTATTTTGCAGTTAATAAGCGGTTATTTTATATATACCAATAGCAGCTTAATCATGCCGTCCCAAAATATAGCAGAAAGTATGTAAAAAAATACTATTTTGAAATAAACTTTTCTTCTCGTCACTACTGCTGAAATAATAAGCAGTACAGAAGACATATTTTGCTGCGTTTGCATTTATAAGCACTCAGCATTTCCGTCTATGCAACAAGATAAAAAAGTCTGCACTGCTTACAAAATTAAAACAAATTTAGTTCAATGCATGTAGAAATTAACCCAACGATGCTATTACTTTTGTTACCCGATTTGTTATTTTCTTTTCGTAGGCACAACATTCGGGTTGCCATATGGTCGGTTTATTTCACAACATTTCCACGTTACTGTCTGTAATTTTTTTATAATTTCCAATGCTATATTCATAAGAGTTTTCACAGATTGAATACACATTGAAGTGTTTATAAAAGGATCCCTACTTTGCGTTGTTTAATATTCAAACAATAACTGTCACTCACCTTGAGGTACACTACTGTCCATATAAATAGGAGCACCATCGAAATCAACAACATTTCCATCGTCATCAAAGTAAACCGTTAAATTACCAACATATTTAGCATAGGCACCAGCTTGCACAATTAAGACGCGATGCCCAGAGGCATGAGTAACCTGGGTTGGATAATCTCCTTTGGGCTTATCTGGCCCTGGCGGATTATTTCCCGTATAAAGGAACGTATGAGAGTGAGAGCCAACAATAACATCAATTTCAGAGCCAGCATGTTCAGCTATCAGTTTATCAACATCATAGCCGCAATGGGAAATAACAATAATAATATTGGCTCCTTGAGATTTAAGTTTTTCTGCCTCCTCTACAATAGCTTCACTTTCATTGTGAAATTTCAATTTACCAGTATTGGCCAGATCCTGTAATATGATAAGTATGAATATCTAACGTTGTTGGAAGTATTTTTTTTTTAACAAAAATCTCTCACATAAGTTGTTTCCAAAATGACGCCTATAACACCAATTTTACGATTACTTTTTTCAATAATCATTGATTTTTGATATTTTCCAGTCATTTCGGGTTCGTTTACGGAGTCCATATTCGCTACAAGCATTGTGGTATTAAGTGTCTCCAAAAATGGTACAACGCCTTCTATGCCATGATCAAATTCGTGATTACCCAATGTCTGTCATTTATAAAACAAATTTAATTATTTTTTTTTTTTTTATTATTTTAATTACGAAATCAATTACCATAGCATCGGCAGGTAGCATGTTTAGAAACTGACTAGTGACATTCCAGCGTCCAATATTGTACCACAACGTGCCCTGAAAACTATCGCCAGCATTAAAATAGACCACATTATTATCCCGTTGTTCATCCAGCAAACGCTGAACAGTGAAAAAAGTGCGAGCATAACCGCCTACACAGATTTCACCATCATCACAGGTACCGCCCGATGTATCGGTGGGTTCAAATCTAAAAAAAAAATTGGGAAATTAAAATGTGATTCCAAGTTTTGATTTCACCATATTAATTTGACCAACGATATCATTTAAAATATTTGTATCGCACAAAATATGGTTGGACCCATAAAGCACGATGTTAATTGTCAGTCACTCCTTAACATCAAAAATTTTGTCCAATTTAAATTTACAGTAATTTGTTTAGTGATTGACAAATTCAACCACGGAGAGGTACACAATTATACATCGCGTTAAGATTGTTGAAGCCTTTAACGAAAATGGGCGTTCAAATCAAAATTCATTTCGTGCACTTCGTGAGGAGAATTGTTCAAAGTTGAGCACACCAAGTCTGTAGGAAATGTGAGAACTCCTGTTTATGCGCGCCCAGTTCGTTTTGCGGAAAACACTGCTGTTGATCGCGATAGTGTGGCAGAAGAGCCGTCAACCTAGACTCGTTGTCGTGTCTAACAATTAAACATTGTCATTGAAAATATGGACCATCGGATAGAAGTATGCCAACCATTTTTTTTGAGCATATTTTGTTTCACACATAATTCTCATAGATCCTTCTATCATAATAAAACAATTTAAGGTTGCTTCTTAAAAACTTTTTATTTTGTTTACAATAGGCATCGTGCGTTTTAGCTGGACCACCCTATACAAGGTGGTAAAGAAATTGAAGGCAGTGTATGCCGGTCTCATTTTTAATTATTTTATTTAGGTAAAAGTTTTGATGGAAAAAAACGTTAAGACTAATAGATGCAGTCGATTCGTTGTTTAGATAAACCGATTCTGTAACCCGTACACAGCCACATTTTCGGTTAAGTGTTAACGTTACTCCTTGTTGTTCGATCTGATCTCGGATTACTTTTCTTTTGTTGATTCAGAACTTTTGAAATGCAGCTTTAGGAATAACGTTGTGAAAAAGAAGGTTCCACCGGATAAAAGATCGCTTTAAAACTTTGAGGATATGGGAGCTGTTTTTGAACAATAAATGAGCTATTCGTTATGCCCAAACCTTTAGAAAATCTGAAAGGGCTGTTAAAATGATAACACTTTTTGTTTCATATTGTAAATTGTGTGATGGAGAAAATCACCCGTTCGCATGCAACGAAATAATTCATATGTATGTATGTTTAAGTCTGCAGATATTGGCTTACGTGGTCCATTGTAGATAAAAAGAACTAGTTACAGCATGGTCCTGTACAAAGGAGTCATACCCGTGGCATGTGCAAGCAAGTTTGTAATAAAGAGACAAGTGTAAGTGCTTAAACGATCGCTCCCTCGAGCAGTGACATAGAGTAGTTATGAGACTACTCCGATGTAATACGAAGCAAAGTAATGTGGTCCAGCCATAGGAAATCTCAATGGTAAATTCACTATATCTTCTCTAAACACTTGAATTACCTTTTGACTAGTTCTAATCCTATATGATTCTACTGTTTTGTGAGGATTATATAGAAAGACTCAGAAAGCGCCAAAAAGTATTAGGATTAAGAATAAACTCCAAAATGAGAAAACCCTTGTGCGATGTAATTCACAATACAACGCAAATAATTGTTAACGAATTATTATTGAATTCTTCAACTAACACGGATACAAAATTTCTAAAATTGGATGTTCTACAGCTAATATTAATGATCGCATAAACAAGACATGTGTTGCAATTATTAAATGACGCACTGTTTGGCGTTGAAAAAAAAATATCTTTAATAGAACCTCATCAAGCATTTTAAACTGCAGCTTTTGCAGCTATAACAAAACCGTAAAAAATTTCCAAACCTTTATAATAGTTGTCTATCACAAATATTACATACTGTCCAAAGGTATCGAATTAGACTCTTCAGCAGAAGGCTGACCTATAGAAGTGAAAGTAAGTAAACGCTAATGAACTGGCATCTTTGATATTCACAAACGCCAGTTAACAAAATACATGGATTCGTTGCATGTAATAGCAGGCAACTTAATAGAAACGGAAAGAGATATAGAGTGGATTTGTTATCAACCTTCCTTCCTTGTGAACATTTTTGGAGGTATTCCACAAGTTTGTTACACCCTTCACCTGTGGCACTACCAAGGGTCATTTCATTTCTTTAATTTATACAATATTCATTTCCGACCCTATAAAGCATATATTTTTGAAAGCTTATGACAGGGGAGTCGATTAAGAAATGTCCGTCTGTCATGTGCTGGTTATAATCAAGTTTCGGAAGCCTCTGAACACAGATCTATAAGAAGAATCAATCTTTTGGAAACATTTAGGAATGAATCGTTTTTGTAATCCATATTTTTTTCTTCCATATTTTTACCATAAAAAAATTTCAGCACTAGGATAATTTATAGACACGTTTATTTTTGCAGATTTGATATTCCTCTAGGGCTATTCTTAAATGTTGGACAAATAAGCGACTAATCGGCAAAGTTATAGGCTAAAAAAATTTTAAAAACATATATTTTTTTAAAATATATCAAGTTACTTACACAGGGGTTACACGATCACGTTTTGTGTATCAAGTTTCAATACACTCACACTTTTTTACTAATACACTCATACTTTTAGAACTTGATGCGAACTTGCTTTGTTTCAATTTACAGTCAAGAAAACAGCTGAGTGCAATTGTTGTGACGAATTTTTGTTTTTTTTTTGACAAATATGTATTCTGCCGCCATTATTTTTTGTTTTGTGTTTTACAAATATTCAGCCGCAATTTAAATTGAATATAATTAATAATGTTTGTGAATAAAAATAATAAGTGTAATGATGTGTTGCGATTCATTGAGCTATACAGAAGCCATGGAAAGACATTTTGAATAATAAAATTGCTTTAAAATTGCGTGCAGCCCACGTCACAGCAATCAATTTAAATTAATTTTGACAACTAGTATGTGTGAAAAACTTGACAGAAAAACTTGAACGTGTGGCTCTGAATCAATTTTTGAATACGTTGAAGACACCAACATAAAAGCCATAGTCTAAGAATGATAAATTGGTTTCAGACTTACAAAAACTTATAAGCACACAAGTGCAACTTCTTCAATGGTTTTCCTATAATTTACAAACGAAAATCGATTTTTTCATTTTCTCAACAACAGAGAGAAGCAATATGGGTATCAAAAGGAAGGGCTGCATCAGTAAAAATATAACAAACTATAAAAAAATAATGATCTAAAATGGCCGAAACTACATTAAATTTATATCTGGCGTTCTTAATAAAAAATGGTGGATGTATAGGTCAAATAGAGTATTTACGACTTGGCCCCCTTCAACCCTACAATATTGTTATCAAATGAAAAGCCTTGACCAGTAGAATGCAGAAAACTATCAAAAAGTTAAAATCCAAGATGGCACCCTAAGCATAATAGCGCACAATTTTTTCTCAACCTCATCAATATTGGTATCAATTAAAAGGGCTTGAATACACGCAAAGAAAAAATATGGTTGTGGTAACCATAATCGAAGAGCAACATACTATGATTGAATTGTATGATTATGTTTAAAATAATAATGGTTACCAGTTACCATTATTATGTTTAATTTAAGCATCATTCAATAATCATGTATATGACTACAATTGAAATCGACAATCTTTGCTTTTTTACGGCAAATTACTGTCTTTTGCTGTAACATACACATATTGCTTGTACTCACTTGCAATTCAATTGCAATTTTTATACCAATATTTTTTTAACATTTTCTCGTTTATTTTTAAATTTTCTTTAATTTTTCAAAATTTTTGTTAATTTTTTTGACATCTCAAACTTTTAAAATAATAAAAATTTATTCAGCAAGAAGAAGAACAATTGAAATCAAATTATTATTAAAAAGAAATCATAGCTTGATTATTGTGTAATCATACTGTTGTCTCACTTGATTATCGTGACAAAATATATGATGAAATGAAACAAAAATAACTATGACTTGTTTTCGACAACCAAACATTGTTTTAGAAAAAATAGTATGACCGTCGTGATCATGCCGTAACCATGGTTTTTCTTTGCGTGTAGTAGAATGTAAAAATTTAAAATCAAAGATAGCACCGGAATCAATAAAGAAAACACGTCATGACATTAAATCTAGGCCAAGCTGTAATCAGGTTACTAGTACATGATGGTGAATGTAACATTCTTACTCCTTTTTATATTTATTATGATGGAGATGAAGCGCCTAAATTGGTTGTGTTGATCCCAGACGAAGCATTTAACAAAAACCTGCGTTTTTAGGACTCGCTTAAGTTTTAGTTACCGAGAAGTCCAAAATATAAATGTGCTCATATGTATTTATAAATTCAATTAAAATATTCGCTTTATTAAACATAAAACAAAAAAGCCTGCAAAATAGTTGGCGACTGTCTATTACAACTTATAATAATAATACTTTAATGGAATCGCAAATGGTTTTGTAAAAATTTTAAACAAAATTCAAAATTCTTAAAAATATTAAATAAGATTGTTAAAAGCTTTTGAATTGAACGTTACTGTATTTATAAGCAAGTTCTATTTTATCTGAAACAAATTAAAATAAAACAGATTAGATTAACATATACTTAGATATATTAAAGCCAAAAAAATATCAGGGATGGAAAATTTAAATTAAACTATATGTTGTTGAAAAAGACTAATTAAATATTCTCAACTAACTGTTGTTTAAAGGAATGTTCCATTCTCTTAAAATCTGTTTAAATTATCAGAAATGTTAGCAGTATATTAGTTTGAATACAATATAAAAAAATTATAAAAATTGCTACGGCGATAGAGACACTTACTATAGAGTAACAACCTATATTCGATTGATTTGGTGAATTAACAAGGTGTGCTATCATTTTGAATTGTTTAAATTTTTTTAAATTTTAAAGATTATTTAAAAAAATAATACTATAAATAATTTTTAATTATTTTTTAATTTTAGGAAATTATAACAATATGACATGATACCACTTTTGGTGAATTAACGAACACCGTATTAATATGATAATGAGATTTTTAGCAACTAATTGTACCAAAGCCGTGCGAATCGGTACAACAATTTTTTTTGATACACCTTTGAACTTCGTACAAAGAACGACGTTGCAACAATTAATATATGTGTGTCTTGTTTTTCATGTGTTTTCACAAAAGCAGGTGTACGAATGGGAAAAACAAAAAGAAATTTTAATATTGACAAGTCTGTGAACTAAACAAGGTACCCATGACCAATCAGCTGATCGTTTTTGTTTTTCACTATATTGATATTATGTTATATGTATTCAGTCGGCGTAGTGAAGTGTACCCTGAGTATACTTTTTGCTCTTTCTCGAGTAAAATCTTAAACTTCCTACAGATAGCTCTGTAAAGCACGTACTGCGAAGCTAAATCTATTAAAAAATATTTAATTCCCAATAAAATCGAATTTTCCATCCCTGAAGAATATATAAAAATAATGATTAAGATTGTCTCTATTTGTTACTATACTGTGCCCACGACTTAGTCTGCTGACTATTGTCAGGTTGTTATCTAGCTATGCGCAATTTATATTTAAATTCCTTAAGTTATTTTTTTGAGTGATTGATTAATAATATTAAAACATTTAAACGTACAAACATTTATAGTTATTCTACCTACAAATTTAAAGAAAATGTCAATTCAAAGTTTTAATTGTCATTACATGATGGCACAAAGAGTGTGAAGGGCAAATTAGCTTTAAACATTCTTATATAAAGACGTATAGAACTTAAAACAAGCAAGAGTGCTATATTCGACCGTGTCGAATCTGATAATACCCATTAGCATCATGTACATAGGTGTAATCCCACATCGTATTCTAACCTATATTTCATGTTATACGCCATTTTTCTCTATTGTTTCTGACGCCATCCTCGATTTTGAATTGTTACGTAGTTGTCTGTATTCTACTAGTCAAGCCCCTTAATTTAATACCCATATTGAAGGGGTTAAAAAAATTTTATCCGGCATTTTGTTTTAGACACCATCTTGGTTTTCAAATTATTTAATAATTAACTGTATTCTTCTGGTCAAGCCCTTTAATTTGATACCAATATTGAGGAGGTTCAAGAAGTTACATTTTAAAATACCAAATTCGATCCATATATAAATTTATTGTCCGCCATTTTGAAGTGGCGGGCAACATGAATATTAATTTTTTTATATTACGCTAGTCTAGTTCTTTCAGATGATAAAAATATTGACTCCCTCGGTAGTGTAGAAGCTGGAAAAAATTGATTTTAGTTTGTAAATTTTTTGAATACATATATATTTTTCAAAAAAAAATTGCCTATAACTTTACCGATTAGTTACAAAGTTATTGGGCGATTGTGCTGAATTTCAATAGCGATTCATTCCCGAATATTTCCAAGAGATTGATACCATATACAGATCTGAGGAACATATAGTTGCTTCTAAAAGTTGATATCAACCAACACACGGACAGAAGGGCAGACGGTCAGGGCTTAATCGACTCCTCTATTCATAAGCTTTCAGAAAATATATACTTTATGAGGTCGGAAATTGTAGAAATTACAAACGGAATGACAAAGCTATATAAACTCTTGTGCACCACAGGTGAAGGGTATGAAAAAACACAGCAAATCAAATGAAATGTCTTTGCTATATCATAGCAAATGGCATTTAATACTGAAAAATAATTTCAGGCATATGACCTCCGTAACTGTACCGTTTGAACGTCATTCTAGTGGTCAGTGGTGCCAGATTTTTTCGTAAAAAATCTTCATTTGTCAAAATAAAAATTTTAATTTTAGAAAAAATTTTTATTGTTTTCTATCAGTAATATGTATGTGTGATTGTTTGTATGTACTAAACAAAAATAATTCATGTTAATTTTTTAATCTTATAAAAACAAAACTATCAATATTTGTAACTATAAGCTTTACATTTGTGCGATCAAATATATATGCTTTTGGTTTCAAACTATCAGGAAAAAAGTATGTCAGTACTCATTTTATAGAGTAGTCAAAATTGTACAAAAAAGCTTAATAAAATTCACACTTTTGAAATTATAATACTGTGAATGGGCCAAAACAAGATTGTCATAAACGTATTTTGTTTAGTGATGTAGCTAACTTTTGTTTGAATAGATTCGTCAATAACCAAAACTATCAGTAGATAAATTATATGAATTTAAGGTAAACAATTATATGGGAGGTAGGCGTTGAAGTGGGCGTGTCACATTTATTTTTCGTTAAAACAAAGCCTTTGACCAAAAAGCAATGTTTGCAAAATTTTATAATCGTACATATAGTTTTGTCAGTTTACTGGGTTTTTAATTCGGACTATATCGAAAAAGACACTGTGCGGTATAAATATTCGTATGTATAACTCCTTTCCTAATGCAGTTTTTAGAGAAAATATTTTTTTTACTCGGGAAATATATATTCGAAGTTTTATGGCTCTCCGTTAATGTGTTTGGACACAATTGCATTTTATTCGATGTTGGAAGGACACGGTTTTTTTGACCTACTCTTGTATTACGAGCTGTTCCTCTCTTCCTAATACTCCGATTTAGACCATTTTCAATATCCAACATACCTTGTGTATAAGAAATACTCTTGCAAATTTTAACCCCCTAGCTTTTTCGGTCCGACCTCTATCATGCTTTTAACAGACGGACATAGATTGTCATAAAAAAAACCCCTTTTTAGAAAATATATACTTTATGGGGTCTGAAATGGATATTTCGATGTGTTACAAACGGAATGACAAAACGAATATACCCCTACGATTTTTTTGGTGGCGGGTATAAAAAGAGCAAATGAACTAAATGAACGACAAAGTTCATTTTTGAACTATGAACTAAAATGACCGGTCACTAAAATAAACTATTTGGCACAACTCCATTGTAAATAAGTTTCGTGGTACTCCTCCAGTTAATCTAATTTAAAACACGTGGTTAATTGTAGTCGGGAAACTGTATCATTGTACAGTTACGTGACGCCTCACAATCTATAATGCGGGAGTGAGACGTAAAACTCTCGAAGTCAGATGAAAAGTAACGGCCTGATTGTCCTTAAACGATAATGACAATTACGCGCGAGCTTTTGACCCGACCAAAAATTAATTACGACTGACAATATTTTCTCATTTTTTAGAATTTTATTGATTGTTTCTTTAATTTAATTTAAATTGCAAGATTTTAAGACCATAGAGCCAGGGTATCCCACGGTGGTTCAGTATTCATAAGTCGACCTACATATACCTTCATATAGAAAGTCGGAGCTGAACGCCAAAAATTATATTTTTAAAAGCTTGGCAGCGGTCAATTGAAACTCCGGGTAACTGTACCTCGGTACAGCTAACCGACGCCACGCAAAACTCTCGAAGTCAGATGAAAAGGTACGGCCTGATTGTTTTTATTCGACAACGTTAACGACAATGACGCGCAAGCTCTTGAACCGACCAGAGCTAAAATGCGACTCTGAAAATTTTATTGTAAATATAAACAGCTGTAAACAACTTAATTAGTAATGTTAAATGAAAAAAAAAAAATAAAAAGGGAATCATGCGTTTTAATGAAAAAGCGAAATTCATACTTACAGCCGTACGTATACGCAGTAAAAATAAAAAAAAAGCTTTATAAAAGGTTTATACCTAAATTTTTATAAAAAAAAACTGTTTTATAAGTTCTTTATAAACCTTGAATAATTTTCATGAATAATGCAGTTTAAATTGATTAAAAGGCTAATGTTTACTTGTTTGCGCTTTATTTTTCTATATAAAATTTAATACAAAATTTGTGTCAGCAACAAATTGTTTAAAATTTATTTGTTTTTTAATATAAAAAATAATAATTTGTTGTTTCTTGTTATTAAAAATAAAATACGGTTTAATTTTGTATTAGATTTTTATAAGACTTGCCAAAAAATGAACGTTTTCAGTTAAAACATTTATTTTCTGGTAGAAATCCATCACTGTTAACACAAAAATTAATAATGCGCAAACAAGTTTGTTGTTTACACGTCAATTTTGTTTTTGTTTCTTACTGACGTGTTAAGCTTTAACATTGTGATTACTTATTGCGCTACAACCACATTAAATTTTTAATCGACGATCGTGAAATATTTAAAAAAATTCTTTTCATAATAAATCATGCATAAAAAGCATTAAAAAATATATTACACGACACTAAGTTTTATTTTATTATACTGCCTTATTCATATAAATTATTAAGGGCTTATAACAGGTTTATAAAAACTGATTTTCTATAGAAATTTGATCTATTTATAAACTTCATATAAATCTGTTTTAATTATTGTGAATTAGACCGATATTTTTTAGATTTCTGTGAGACATCTGTACAAGGCGAATTCATACAGGCAAAATTATTAGCCCAACTGATGGCGAATGCTACTCTCAAACGCCATTTATAAAAAATCATTTTTAATTTATTTTAAAGTGGTATTTGACAGAGAACATTTTTAATTTATTTTAAAGTGGTATTTGACAGAGAACATCACACCAAATTCGCCGTTGCATACATATATGTATGTGTGTGAATATGCCTTGAATTAATCGATTAGAATAACATCCTACAATATTTCAGATATCTGTCAGAAATTCATACGAATATTGCTTAATACATCATAATTTCCCCATGAATTTCGAATGTCGGACAATCTTGCAGACTGCTCCTAATTGCAATTATAGTTATTGGCCAGCCTGCAAAATTGTCTGATGTCTGTAAGGGATGTATAGAAAAATTAAGAGTTCTAAACGAATTCTGTCAATTGATTTATTTTTTAATTTTTTATTACTTATTTAATTTTAAAAATTTGTTTTTTTAATTTTAAGCCATTTGCTAAATTATTTGCTCTAATTTAAATAGTGTAACAACATATATTTATGTTTTAAAGTTTAATTTCATTTCTGTTTGTAACTTAAACACAAATGCAAACAAAACTAGTAAGAGTGTTACATTCGGCCGTGCCGAATCTGATAATACCCTTAACCATCATGTACATAGGTATAATCTCACATCGTAGCTTAACCTATATTTCGTGTTATTCTCCTTTTTTCTTTATTATTTCCGACGCCATCCTCGATTTTGAATTTTTAGGTGGTTAATACACTCAACTAGTCAAGCCCTTTAATTTGATACCCATATTGATGGGGTTAAACAAATTTTATCCGCCATTTTGTTTTAGACGCCATCTTGGATTTTATGTCTTAGAATAATTTACTGTATTCTACTGGTCAAGCCCTTTCATTTGATACCAATATTGAGGGGGTTCAAGAAGTTACATTTTAAAATACCCATATATAAATTTATTTTCCGCCATTTTGTAGTGGCAGCCAACATGAATTTTCATTTTATTATAGCGCTTATATTGCGCTAGTCAAGTCCTTTCAGATGATACCAATATTGACTCTCTCGGTTGTCTAGAAGCTGAAAAAATTTGATTTTCGTTTGTAAATTTTTAGAATATATATTTTAAAAAAAAATTTGCCTATAACTTTACCGATAAGAGCCCGATTTAACCAAAATTTTACACGAATATCTCTAGAGGCATGTTATATCTACAAATAGTAGCAAAGTTACCTATAAATTATTCTATGGCTGAACAATTTTAATTTTGGTGGTAAAAATATTGGAAAAAACAGAGGCAGTCGTGTTTATTTGCTCATATCTCAGAAAATTATCAAGCGATTGTGCTGAATTTCAATAGCAATTCATTCCGGATATTTCCAAAAGATTGATACCATACACAGATCTGAGGAACATATGGTTGCTTCACACGTACAGACGGACATACGGTCAGGGCTTAATCGACTCCTCTATTCATAAGTTTTCAGAAAATATATACTTTATGGGGTCGGAAATGAAAATTGTGGAAATTACAAACGGAATGACAAAGCTATATATACCCTTGTGCACCACAGGTGAAGGGTATAATTAAAAATTACATGTAAAGAGTATAATGCGTAATAAGAAAACTTCGACAACCTTGTACTAAATCAGTCAGAAATCTAGCTGACATGTCGGTAAACAAAAATAAATAAAATCCCTTCGAAATCTTCTTACAAAATCAGTCAGAAATCTATCAGACATGTCGTACATCGAATTTCCCAAACATGTCTGACATACATCTGTATGAAATATCCCTAAAAACAATAAAATAAAGATCAGACTTATCTGATTCAGACATTGCTATACTATTTTGCAGCTGGGTTTCAGGACTGCTAATATTAAAACGTTGCCACTTCTTTATTTCTTAAAATAAAAAAATAATATTAATACGTAAATAGTTTACAGAAAATAAAAAAAAAACAATTGATATGTAAATATTGTACATAAATTTAAAAAAAATTTAAATGAAATCAGAAGGTAGTCGATGCAGTTGCATTTTTCATCCGGCAGCACTAAAAATTATTTAAGAAGTTAGTGTGTATAAACGGTGAGGTTTATAATTGCAATATTATATTATATATTTTTTATCGCAATAAGCCTATGTACGTATAAACCACAAACTAATATTCTGTGGTAGGAAGGTAGTATAAAAGCCTAAAAAACAAGAAACAGTGCTATATTCGGCCGTGCCGAATCTTATGTACCCTTCACAACGTGTATTCATGCAATAACAATTGTTTGTATCACCATTCATCTCATATAAAATACGTATGTATGTACATGTAAAAAACATACCAAAAAAAAAAATTAAAAAAAAAATACATTAAAAAAAATAATAATAAAAAAATTAAAAAATAAATTTAAAAAAATGTTAAAAATTTGTTTAAAAAATGTAAAAAAAATATAATAAAATATAAATAATATATTAAATAAAATAAAATTTGTTTGGCTCAGCTGGAATCCGATGCCACGTTTACTTTAACCAATATGTACGTAGGTTGTTGTTGCAATTGTGAAAAAAACGAGGTGGTCGTGGTTTTTTGCTCATATCTCAGAAAGTTATGGGGCGATTGTGCTGAATTTCAATAGCGATTCATTCCTAGATATTTCCAAGAGATTGATACCATATACAGATCTGAGGAACATATAGTTGCTTCTAAAAGATGATTTCAACCAACACACGGACAGAAGGACATGGCTTAATCAACTCCTCTATTCATAAGCTTTATGGGGTCGGAAATGAAAATTTTAGAAATTACAAACGGAATGACAAAGCTATATTTACCCTTGTGCACCACATGTGAAGGGTATAACAATCACTTCACCATTCCACTTTTGTCAAAAAAAATGCTCTTGAATAGAACACACTTTAACAACTGTCATTTATAGCCTTTTTACACTTGCTCACATCTTAGCGGAATACATGGAAGATGTTGAAAATGAAAAAAACTTGTTTACATTTGCAACATCTTTCATCTGTCGTAATATGTATTTTACATGTTTGCGCAAATAAAAAAAAAAACAAGTAAGAACGCTATATTCGGCCGTGCCGAATCTTATATACCCTTCACAACGTGTAGTCATGCAATAACAGTAGTTTGTATCACCATTCACCCCATATGAAATACGTACATATATAAAAACATCCCATTGTAAAATTATAAATTTACGTAAAAAAAATAAAAAAAAAAATAATAATAAAAATATAAATAATATACATATTAAATAAAAATAAAAAAAAATTAAAAAAAAAAAATTTTTAAAAAATTAAAAAAATTTTTTTTTGGCTCAGCTGGGATTCGATGCCACGTTTTCTACACGTTTGTATGTATGTATGTTGTTGTTGTAATGTTGTTTTTGTGAAAAAAAATCAAGATGGTCGTGGGTTTTTGCTCATATCTCAGTTGTTTATGTACCGATGTTTTTGATATTTTAATACTTCACCCGGGTCCAAGCGATGTCGAGGGGCTTCAAAAAGTTGATTTCAACATACACACGGACAGACGGTCAGACGGTCAGACTGACAGAGCTTAATCGACTCCCCTATTCATAAGCTTTCAGAAAATATATACTTTATGGGGTCGGAAATGAAAATTGTAGAAATTTCACACGGAATGACAAACCTATATATACGCTTTTTCACTGTGTGAAGGGTATAAAAATGGAAATTAAGATTTCTGTATTAATTGTATTAATTTTTGCCCAAGGAAAGCAATTATTATTACAATATGTAAATTTCGTTAAATTTTGTTAGAGAATGAAAATAATTAAAATATCCTATTTTATACGACATATTTCAAGTGTATGTATTTTTCATTCCGTTTGTAACACATCGAAATATCCATTTTATACCCCATAAAGTATATATATTCTGAATCGGGGTTTGATTTTATGACGATCTAGCTATGTCCGTCCGTCTTTTGAAAGCACGATAGAGGTCGCACCGAAAAAGCTAGGGGGCTCAAATTTTGCAAGAATCTTTCTTATAGACAAGGTTTGTTTGTATTGAATTGGGCTAAATCGGAATATTAGGAAGAGAGTTATAGCTCGTAATGCAAGAGTAGGTCGAAAAAACCGTGTCCTTCGAACATCGAATAAAATGGAATTGTGTCCAAACGCATTAACGTAAACTCATGAAACTTCGAATATATATTTTCTGAGTAAAAACAATATTTTTCCCCGAAATCTATGCATTAGGAGAGGAGTTATCGATCAAAATGTACGAAAATTTATACCGCACAGTGTATTTTTCGGTATATTTAAAAACAAAAACGTCATAAAAGCAACAAAATTGGATGTACGACCCTAAAATTTTGCACACTTTGCTTTTTGGTGAGACGCTTTTTTGTAACGGAAAATTAATGTGCCACGCCCACTTTTACGCCCTACTCCCATATAACGTTTTACCTAAAATTCATATAATTTCTCTATTAATAAAGATTTTGGAATAATAAAGGGCTATATTAAAACACCTAAGTTGTGCTCATTAGCAAAAACAACTTTGACACGCCTACTATAACGCCCACTTTTCACGTTATCTACCGTTAATGAAATTTAAAAGCTCATAAAACCGAAAAAATAAGAGGTATCATGATAAAATTTGCTACGTGTATCCTTCTGATCAATGTCATTACTGCGCCAGAAAAAAAAAAAAAACTCATAAAACCGACAAAATAAGAGGTATGATGATGAAATTTGCTACATATTTATTTATTTATTTATTTATTCATGTAATACAAAAAGCCACTCTAGGCCAATTAATATATATATATATATATATATATTTTATATTACAAAGCAGAAAAACCTGAATTCATTATGTATAAAAATTTAAAATAAAAAAATAAAGAAATATTTTATCATTATAATCATTAACATTAAATCAATAACGGTTTATCAATTTACTCAAAATTAATTAATTAATCAATCAATCATTGGTTCCCACCCCAAAAACGAAAAAGTAAGTTCAATAAAGTAAAACAAACGCATGAATGAATGAATTGAATTGATCCCAACAGCGGTAAGAAAACAGCAATCACAATAATTATTATTCTATAAGACATCAATTATATAATATTACATAATTATTCAGAGACAAAGCCCAGCAGTTTAAGGCGGAAAGCATTATTAGAGTGAGAAAAAATTCTAAGTTCAAGAGGCAAATAGTTCCAGTACCGAGCAATTCTTACTATAAAAGATCTTTCATACAAAGCAGTATTAATTCTAGGGATCAATATCTGAGGATTCCTAACAGAATGTGTAAAAGAAAATTTAGAGCGAAGTAATGTAGGCAACCCATTTCTAATGATCCTGTAAAAAAAAAGTAAGTTACGATAACGAATGTAAGAAGAAAAATTGCAGCCAAGAAAACGTTTAAAATATTCAGAAATATGCTCCCGCCTACGAACCTGGAAAACATACCTCACAATCATATTAAATAGTCTATTTAGTCTAGACAAATTGTAAGAAAGTGTACCTGACACAACTTCTAGACCGTACAGCACAATAGACATCAGAAGTGAATGAGCCAAACGACACCTAATTCGAAAAGGTAAATAAATACCCATCGAATAAAGTTTGCGTAGAATTCCAGATATTCTAAGGTATAAATAATCAACGTGATTACCAAAATTTAAATGCCTATCAATAAAAATACCCAAACATTTAAGGTGATCAGTAAAAATGACAGAAGATCCATTAATAAAAACACTATGACTTAACTCAAAACCATCAGGTACTCCAAACAAAAGAGCCTTTGTTTTAGACAAATTAACAGCAAAAAAAATTGCAGATGACCAAGATAAAAACCGTTGAAGAGTTGAATTAATTTCCAAAACGAGTTCATTTAGACGACATTTATTACCACTAAATAACAGCATAACGTCATCAGCAAATAAGAAGGCTTTGCAATTCCCTGAGTTAATATAAGCTGGTAAATCATTTATGTACAGAATAAAGAGCAATGGCCCTAATACTGATCCCTGGGGAACTCCAGAGCTAAGAGGAAGCAAATTAGAATATTGGTCATTCACATCAACAAATTGAAACCGTCCCATGAGATAAGACAGAATTAATTTACAAGCAGTGTAAGAAAACCCAAATAATCCCTTCAATTTCAATAACATCACTGAATAATTAATTGAGTTAAATGCCTTGGCTAAATCTAGGGAAACCAACGCAGAGACTCTACCATCATTTAAGTGATGCCTAATATCATCCGTCATGTCAAGCAAGAGAGATGTTGTATTATATCCACAACGAAAAGCATATTGAGAGGGAGTAATCAGTTTCCAAACAGAAGTTAATATCTGATCCCTAAGTATGTATTCAACAGCTTTAGATAATGCTGGCAGGATCGAAATAGGCCTTAAATCATCAAGCGAACGTACCACCCTAGACTTCGGAATGGGAACCACACGGGCAATCTTCCATGTCTTAGGAAATTTGGAAGTTGTCAAAATAGTATTAACGTGATGAATAAAAATTCTAGATAAAAAAGGATAAATAATTTTAATAAATTGTATAGGAATAGCGTCAGTTCCAACGGATTTTGATTTAATCTTACAGATCGCATCAAACAACTCATTCTCATTTACACAAGCAAATGAAAAATTACCATTAAAATCACCAAAAGGTCCAAGTTCAGCATCATTATTACTAACCGGTTCAGCCACATTAACAAAATAGGTATTAATATCATCAATATTAAAATCACCAGTCCATCCATTTTCACCAGTAACACCACACCTCCTAAGAACACGCCACAAACTAGACGAATCAAGTCTAGAAAAAAATTTGGAGTAATATGCTCTTTTCTCTTTACGAATCACATTCTTAGCTCTATTTCGATACCGGCAAAAGATATTCCAAGTATAAGAACTTCTATTTAAACGAAACGCAGAATAAGCCAAGTCCCTAAGAGATGTTGCTAATAAAATTCTATTTGACTTTAGCCAATCACTATCACTAGTACGCACTCTTTTTCTCACTATAGGCACAAAAGTAAAAAGATAGTTAACAAAAGAATTTAAAATAGAGCCTTGATAGTCAACATCATTGGACCCCAAAAACGAGTCAAGGTCAAAGTCCGAAACTGAGGATAAGAGACTATCCCAATCAATGCATTCATAATCCCTATATTCAATAACCTCTACCATACTCACAAAATCTAATTGAAAAACAGCATAAATTAATGAATGATGCGAGATAGAGGGACACTGCACCTGATCAGAAAACAGGACCATAGAGTTGTTACTAGTCAACATAAAATCTAAAAGAGATGAAGAGCCATGAGCAACGTCAAAATATGTTGGTTTAGAATTGTGATATACAGAAAGACTACAACGCATGCACATTAAACGCAATAAGTAGGACTTGGAAATATCAAACAAGTTGCAATTAAAATCCCCAACGACTATGATATTAGAATACCTACAAAATATCCCATGGTGAGAGTTTTCAAACTCAGCAATATCCCCATAAGGCAAGTAGACAACTCCAAACAGTGTCTTAACATCATTGTAACAAAGCTCAATAAAAACAGATTCACAGCCTTCAAGAGAAATATTTAAAACAACTTTAAACGCAATTCCACTGCGCACATATACACATACACCACCACCTCTATTACGAATTCTATCATTTCTGACCAATTTATACCCAGATATACGAACCATAGAATCGGAGATAAATGGCTTAAGCCAAGTCTCAGAAAATCCAATCAGATCAAAATTACCCCTCACAATACCAGACAACTCATCAAATTTCACAGAATTGTTTGACAATTTGATACTCTGACAATTCATATGAGCAACCTTAAGCTGACTAGAAAACATACGCAAGCTATTTTCTAAATGTAAACCACTGCTTATAACGGGATCAAAACTCATATTATTAAAAGACATCATAAAGCGGAAAGGAAGTGGGGAACCAATAATATAGTAAATATGATAACCAAATTAAAAACCAATATACGTAATTACAATGAATAATATAATAACAATAAATCATATAACTCATAAACACATCAACAAAAAAAATATCCAGCAATCAAAAGCAAAAGTAGAGATAAAAAAGAAATATATATGTATATGTAAAAGACAAAAAAAGAAAAAATTTTAAGAAAAAAGTAAACTTACAATAATCATTAATAATAATTAGTGATAAATAAAGGTCAATAAAACTACTATTTTCAAGAATTATTGCTACTATGTAATAAATCAGTACATTCACCAATGCGATAAAGAACTTCCTTGCCATCTCGTAAAGTAATTTTAGCTCTTAGATCATCCATGTTCAGTATTTTATATTTAATTATGGTCTTCGATCGCATCAATTTACGGCAGAGAGTATTTAGATTCGAAGCACTAGGAGAGTAATGATCGTTCAAGTACACACGGCTCTCAATATCACCACCAATAACATCTTTAACTCGAAGTGATCTACTCTTGAAATATTCCTTCATGAGACGATCACGTAGTTCCACGTTGTTAAACTTCACCAGAATAAGCTTTTTATTATTCATATAACAAACATTATTCAAATAAACATCAGTAGTATCAACGCCAAAAAAAGAGCATATAGAAATTACTGTAGACTTCAAGTCATTTAGACCAGATGGTAATCCATTAATAATAACATCCGCACGATTCAGTCTACGATGCAGAATATGGTTTCCAATCTCCAAGTTAAATAATTTAGAACTAGTTGATTCATCCACATTATTAATCAATTTACGACAATCAATAATATCCAATTTTAGTTCTTTAATGCATGTAGATATTTCACTTTTAAAATCAGTTAAGACTTGTGCCATTGTATCCTTAAAGGCGGAATTTTCATCTTTGCAGGACTTTGCAAAATCATCAAAGCTACATTTTAACGCTCTTACTTCATCACGAAGTGATATATCATCTCCATTATTGACACACAATGAACAAGTAAAACTAAACACATTAGGTCTTTCCTTAAACAAAGCCAAGTGTTTATCAGTCACATTAGCACATGGTAGATGAAACCACAATTTACACGTCTTACATTGAATGCAGGACTGAGATTTGGAAATATTATCCTGGCATACACCACATTTGTAAACTTTAGCAGAGGGCATAATAAATTATAATTAGGTGCACCAATTAATCCAATAAAAACAGCAACAAAGTAGTTCACAGTTATAAATTCAGCAATATAAAAAGTTAAAATTACAGCAACGTGTTAAACTAGACACTTAAATTCAACAAAGTCCAATAGAATTTGCACTTATTTAGTAGGAATTTGCAAAATATTAATAAATTATTATAAATATTTACGAAGAAGCAATTTTAAGCGGCAGTAATTATATTTTTGAAGAAAAAAGATGACAGCTGAGATTTAGGCGCACTTTATTCAGGCATGACGTTGCCATATATCCTTCTAATCAATGTAATTGTTGTGCCAAAAAGTTTAGGTGACACGCCCACTTTAACGCCTACCTCCCATATAACGATTTATCTTAAATTCATGTAATTTCTCTATTGACAAAGATTTTGGGAAAATAAAGGACTATATTGAAATATCTAAGTTGTATTTATTAGCAGAAACTTTAGTGACACGCCTAGTTTAACGCCCACTTTCACTAAAAGACTTAATTTACGAAGACATTTTACTATCATATCGAAGTTATTAAGGATGGTTAAATTTTAAGGGCCGATGTTGATTTTAAATAAAACACAAATTTTTTAAGAAATTATTATAATTTCTTTTTATAATGATATTTGTATGGTTCAATTATGTATTTAACAAAATATCGGCCAAATGAACCACACCCCCCCATTCTTGGCACCACTCCTCTATCTGATGGTCAAAATTTTCAATGACAATGTTAATGCTCAATTGTTGGGCATGATGATGAGGCGAGGTTGACTGCTCTTTTGCCACACTATCGCAAAAAACAGCAATGGTTCCCATCCAACTAAGTTCAACTAAGAAGGCATTCACAAATTTTCTAACATTTTATACAGACCTGTTTTGCAGAAATTTAAATATTTTTTACAATTCTCCCAATTGTGGACGAATTTGAACGATTATGTTGATCAAAAGAATTACGAAGTGCAGAAAATGCATTTTGATTTGAACGCCCATTTTTATAAAAAACCTGAATAACTTTAAAGCGTTGCTCATTTGCGTATCTTTCCACGGATCAAATTGAGTAAGTTTGAGATTGAGAAATGTCAAATGAAATGCAGAAAACAAATTTAAAGACTAGGTGTAGTTCACCTTCAACATGGGCCCTTAAAATTTAACCACCCTATACAAAGAAAGTGATACATATTTTATTATAAAGAGATTATTCCATAATGATTAACAAAATAATAAATATTGTGCTTTAAATGTACACAAAATTGGTGGTGGGTGTAAAAGATTCGGCACAGCCGAATATAGTGCTCTTCCTGGTTTTTTTTTTGTGCTTGTAATTTTTTTCTAGTGATGGTATGTATTTTTTTACAGCAATTTCTAGTGAAGACACTAAAATAATCGAAAGATGTTGAGTGTAACAACATGAGTTAGGAACATCTTTAAAAGATGTTGAGATATGTTGACACACAAACACGTACAATTCATGTGGGAAGATGTTAACATCTTGTTGATTTGATGAAAGATGTGAGCAAGTGTAAAAAGGCTATTAGGGTTTTAATGATTAGAATGATGTATTTGATTTTTAATACTAATTTATTTATGTAACAAAAAATCACTGATCTTATATTTTTGTTTGTTCACCACAAAAAAAGATAAACAAACAACAGTTGTTTTTAAAAACAATAAAAAATCTCTTGTTTTTATACAAAGTGTAAGAGCAATGTGTTATGCAGTGATGCCATAAGATGATAGAGAAAAAGTGCAAAACCTCGGACAAAGAAGTGCTAAAATGTTCTAAAAGAAAAGTGCTAAAATTTTGCAATATTTTTTTTTTTAAACATTAAAAGTTAAGTATATATTTTTAATATAAAAATTTGCAACATATTTATATACATATTTTGTTCAATTAAATTCAATTTTATTAATACACAAAAAATAAATAATTACACAAAAAAAGTGTCAACAATTACTCAAATGTGGTAAGAAGGTTAACAAGTTCAATCATATAATATTCTTCACATACCAATTCTTTTTAGTATTTTTCAGATGAACCAATTTTCATTAAAACATCGTCCGATATATTGATGTTATAGCAACATACGTTATTTAGTTTTACGCTTTCCCTTATGCGTATAACAGAACATAAAAGTTGTGTGTTCATTTTTGTTCTAAGTTTGCTTTTTATTAAGCCTATTAAACTAAATAAACGCTTCACTTCAGCGTTTGAAAAGAGAGCACAAAATCCCATAATTCTTTAAAAAGATTTTCATTAATTGAATTTCTAAATTAGTTTACTTGAATCCAGAACTCCGTAGTATACATATTGGTATGCCAGATTTGTTCAGTTATATAGCTCCACTGATTTTTTCCATTTCAGTTATACTAAAATTCATATCTTCTAAGATACAAGTAATAGGTGCCTTAATTTGTTTTAGGGTATTATCTATTGAAAATTTTGAAATTTTTTTTAATGTCAAAATATTTTTGGGAAGCCGATATTTCAGTTAATTTACAAGCGATTTTAAAAAACGTAAACATTTTTTTCCGACTGTGTCTTCTTCTTCAGAAGATATTATATTTTTTTCTTTATTCTTTTTTAATAACGTTTCGAATTCATATCCTAAATACGAATTTGGTAGCAACTATTCATCAAATATTTCTTCCTCATCTCCCAAAATTATGTCCATCAGCTTTTCCTAAATATTTTACCAGCTATAACCTTTTCAAGAAAGAAAATATCATCTATAAATTACATATAAAAAATAATTGATTGCATTTAAATTTTATATGAAAAAATTGCAAAAATTGCCGGATTATTAGTAAAAAGTGCTAAAATAGCACTTAGCACTTTTTTGAAAATCTTTTGTGCTAACTTAAAACAAGTAAGAGTGCTATATTCGGCCGTGCCGAATCTTATATACCCTTCACAACGTGTAGTCACGCAATAACAGTAGTTTGTATCACCATTCATCCCATATGAAATACGTACATACATGTAAAAAACATACATATATAAAAACATCCCATTGTAAAATTAAAAATTTAAGTATGTATTTAAAAAAAAATAAATAAAAAATTAAAAAAAAAATTTTTAAAAAAATATATAAAAAAATAATAATTATAAAAATATAAATAATATATTAAATAAATTATAAAAACAAATAAAAAAAAATATATAAAAAAAATAAAAAAAAATTTTTTTTTTGGCTCAGCTGGGATTCCATGCCACGTTTACTATAGCCAGTATACACGTTTGTATGTATGTATGTTGTTGTAATGTTGTTTTTGTGAAAAAAAATCGAGGTGGTCGTGGGTTTTTGCTCATATCTCAGTTGTTTATGTATTGATTTTCAATACCAATCTACTCCCGAATATTTCTGATATTTTAATACCTCACCCGGATCCAAGCTATGTCGGGGGGCTTTAAAAAGTTGATTTCAACATACACACGGACAGACTGACAGAGCTTAATTGACTCCCCTATTCATAAGCTTTCAGAATATATATACTTTATGGGGTCGGAAATGAAAATTGTGGAAATTTCACACGGAATGACAAACCTATATATACCCTTTTTCACTGTGTGAAGGGTATAAAAATGCTAAATCTAGCATAAAAAGTGCTAAGATGGCAAGCCTGATGTTATGCCCTTAGTGAGAGAAAAATATTAAAATAAAGAACATCGCTCTCTAAAAGAGCGACTTATAACACACTATTAGTACTTTTTATATTAAAGGTATTGAAATAATAAAATTTTGAGAAAAAAGGAAATCACTATTATTTAATCAATTTTATTTTTTTTCTTAGTGGTTAACATGGTACTTTTCATTTAAACGTACATACTTATATTATACTATACATTAATACGATTAATATTTGTATTACGTGAATGTTTTTTATTTATTAGAAAGATTCTAATAAACTGTAAAAATACCCTTCACCTGTGGTGCCAAGGGTATATTTAGCTTTGTCATTCCGTTTGTAATTTCTACAATGTTCATTTCCGTGTTCGTGTTTTGGTTCAAATCAACTTCTAGGAGCAAACACATGTTGGTATCAGTCTTTCGGAAATGTTCGCCCCATAAGTTTCTGAGATATAATAAATGAAACACGATTACGTATGTTTTTTGTCCATATTTTTACCACAAAAATCAAAAATTTTCTGGTCTAAGATATTTTATGGATACGGTTATTACTACATATCAATAGATAAAATATATCCCTACAAATATTAATAAAATATTTTCTTCATATCGGCCACTAATTGGCAAATTTATAGGCAAAAATTTTTTGGAAAATATATATTTTTTTAATATATTAAGTTTCTCAGGCTCGTAAATAATTTTATTATAGGATAGTGGCACCAAATAGTAAGCCGTAGTTTTTGACATTATTTCTGGGAACAACTAACAACTCGATTTGAAACTGTTATATAAACTAAATTTTTTAAACGAAAATCGATTTTTTCAGTTTTTCAACAATCAACAAAATCAAGCTTTGTATTAAATGTAAGAGCTTGTCTAGTGGAGTACAATACAGTTTAAACAAATTTAAAAATATAGATTGGCGATGCTACAAATATTTTTTTTTTTAAATTTATCCTTTTCCATGTTGTCTATATTGGCATCAAATGAAAAGCTTTGATCAGTAGAATTCCTTAAGCTATGAAGGAGTAAAAATTCAAGATCGCGTCCTACATAAAATGGTGGATATACGGGTCAAATACAGTTATTACCCCCACAATATTGATATAAAATGAAATACAGTAGAACTATAAAAAAGTGTAGAATCCAAGATAGAGTCTAAAACAAAATTCCGGACAATTCTTTTGATTTACAACAACATCAGTATCAAATTAAATGGCTTGTATAGTAGAATACAATTAACTATGTAAAAATTCAAAATGGAAGATGGCACCGAAAATTATCAAACCAAATGGCGTATAACATAAAAATAAAATCTAGGTTACGCTACGATGTGGTCATTATATTTATGTGCATTATGATAAAGGGTATTTTTTAGATTCTGCAGTGCCGAATATAGCAAACTTACTTGTTACACACGATAGTCAATTACACACCCACACGCACTTAACTTTTCGTAGCTAAAGTGAAATCTTTATATTGTTTGAATACGATAATTTGAAAATTACACATGCATACACATACATACATACCTGGCATGAAAATCATTTATATGTATAATTGATAACGGAAATAAATCGGCCTTAACCTGTTGCAGTTGACTTAAGCCCGCTATAGTAGTTAAGCCAATTAATAGAAATCCCAATGTTTTGTAACACATTATTTATTAATTTGCTTAAAGTTATCGTAAATCTCACAAAAATTAAAAACAAAACGTGACTATTTGTTTGTATTTTTAAAATGACATTTTAATTGAAAAATACAAAATATTTCAATACATTCTTTAACGGTTTTTTCTTCCGTTAGACCTCCGAAAACAAATTCAACTGTCTGAGAACTAAAACGTTTATTACGTGAGTTGCTTTATTATGGTTACTTTTTCTATCTACATACAAATGTACATTATTTTGCAGTTATACTTTTGTACTAGTATTAAAGCAAAGTAATAAAGAGCTGCACAAGCATAAGAAAAGTGGCAAGCAAGACATAAATACATGCAATCTCATTACAAAACACATACCTGAAAATAGAATTGGGTCAATCGGTAACTTTAGTTCGTTTTTGCTAACAACTTAGTTAATTTTTTGCAAAAACCACATTGTATTTTAATAGGTGTTCGTAAAAGAAACACGACTGAGGTTGCTAGAACTAAATGAATTAAATTAACTATTTGTGCCCAACTCTACTTGAAAAATGTGTAATTGGCGATCAAAATATTAAAGAATTGGACCAAACTGAAATAGATCAACGTTGAAATTAAATGAAGCTTAATCAGAACGAAGATGAAATTTATAATTTTAACTGAAATAGAAATTTCAAACCATGTTTAAATATTTTGTTAAGGAGCTAATACACGGCATGATTTTTACATCTGACTTGTTATTCTCCACTGCTAATACGAACATGTCGTATATTACCTTTAAAACATTACTTCTATAAAAAACATGTGTTGAGACATCTGACAAAATTTTAATTAGAGCGCACTCTATTTTCTTCTGTCAAAACATGCAAAGCAGTTAGCGTAAAAGTACAATTTTGACAGGCATGTAGATTAACATACATGTCTCACAAATTTTAAAGTCAGATGTAAAAAAGACCAAAGAAAATTTGCACAAAAACTTTAACTTTTAATGCTGGGTAATAAGATGAGTTCATATGTTTTAAAGAATCGCTTATTAGAAAGTGTTTTCTCTTTAAATTGACCTAAAGGTAATTAATGGTAACACTGTTTAATTGTTTACTTCATTGTCGCGTTTTGTTTTGATGTTCTACTTTGTTTGAAAACACAAACACTAACAAAGCTATGACAATCATTTTATTTTTGTGTGAGTTTTGTTTTGTTGTTTCAGTTTACACTAAAGTTTAGTGTTCGAAAGTAGTATGAAATGAAACACATAACTTTAGAATGTTTTACGCAGCTCACGTTAGCTAACATGTAAGTTATTGCTTTCAATGTGAGTACATACATAAGTAAGTATGTACGTAGGTACTTACTCGTGTAACTGTATACATAAATTAACAAAAATAGTATTTTATAGTACAGAAATATTTGTTTTTTTCTTTATTTTTTTCATATAAAAATACTAGTGATAAGTAAATTTAAACAGTTTAATAAAAGAGATAAAGCTAATCATTAGAAAGAATTTTGCAGTAATTTTAACATGTGCCAAAGTATTTACAGGTGTGAACAAACATTGACGTGATTATTCCGTCAAAGCAACAAGCATATTTTTCGTGATAGTGAATACAGTTGTGACAAGTACTTCAATTTTCTACTTTACGGGTGTTTTTTTTAGAGGATAAACATTAAATTAAAAGAAAAACGTTAAATATCCATCAATTTGGTTTTATAGTTAAATCATTTTATGTCATTATTGTTTAAAAATTATTTTAACCCGGCAATTCCCGGTGTCACCTTCAGGTGACAAAGATTAACGGAATTTTTAAACATAAATACAGATTGAATAAATACCAATGAATAATAAAAATATCAATAATATACAGACAACACCCTGTTTTGTATCTGATTTTTGGCATTGCTGCCATTATTTGAAATAGGGAATTTTTGAGCATTTTTAAGCAGTAGTTTTGATTTTTACATACTAGTGTGTCTTGTGATAAAAAAAAATTTATAAAAATAATCCTATCACATCTCGGTTTGTTGTTGTACAGTGTAAAATAATTTCTATAAAGAACAAAAAATTGTATAAATTTAAAACTTCTCAACAAAAACAAAAAAATATAAATACTAATCATTTTGTAATTAAATTTTCAGCAGTTTCTTATTTCCCAAAATACGTTGTTTAGACTTTTGCAGTTTCAGACGCTTGTTTAAATTTTTTACTCGAAAATAAATCCAGCATTTAAAAAAAACTTTTTAATTTTTGGGGGCAAATCAATAAATAAACTTTTCTCCATTAAGTTCTTGTGAATATTTGGAGAATGCGATATTCTTAAACCGTTCACTTTATATTAAAATATGGCTTCGAGCTCTTTAATTTTTACCACAAATTCTTTTGCCGGCTTTGTTAAGAACCCTTTAGATAAGTGGTCAACGTACGTGTGGGAATCTTCATGACAGTCATATTCATACACCAATGCTGTATTGTGACATGAGGCAGAGGAAACCCTTTCTTGTAAAGATGGTTATATGCCCTCGGCCCAGATGCATGTAAGCAAACAGCACTGGCAACATTATTCCACCTCCATTTTATATTTCCTGGTTTAATTAAATGACGAATTTGTCCATACGTAAAAATTTTCTTCGTCGCATTTATAGCAAAGTTTGCTTAAGCAAGCTGGCACTTTAGATCCCTATTTTCCGCTTCCAATTGTCGAATTTTTTTTTTGCACTCTTTCGACACAATATCAAAAATTGATGGGCTAAGGCCGAAGGAATACAAACAAGATTATAGACAAAAATTATGAAAATATAATTTACTAAATTAAATTTCAAAAAATGTTGTTGTTGGCGATTATTAAGTCCTACAATACATAGACATAAAATAATTTTGTGTTACTTACTCTGTTTGGGATTCTCTTTCTTTAAATTGTGGCTCTGGAAATTTTGAAACTGAAGTTTTACTTAGTTCTTTATACGTAAAGAAACGCAAGCCCTGCAAATAAATCTCAGGTATCAAATTTTCAGCATTACTCTCCATTGAGTAAGGGTATCCCAAGTTGTGTGGGTGGTATTGAATACTGTCCAATGAAGTTTCCTCTTGCTTAGGCAATATAGGCATAGCTTTGGGCAATAAAAAATACTGACTTCCCGATGTCACAATATCGGTCTTGAAGAAGTGAACAAAGCAAATCCGGATGCTTGAAATAAACTCCTTCTGACACAACTGCGACCATTCCGCTCTCTTGCTTGGATCCCGAGGAGCAATAAAAAATGTACAATTAACAGGTACTGCGGGCTTGTGGCATAAAATTCAGTGTCGCAATTTCTCTTTATGGCCTTGTTGGCTTCCTTAAAATTATTGATTTTAAAAATAGTATAAAAATTAAAGTTTTAAAACACACACACACGTCTGCCGTATTTTTTTTTGTTTTTTTACTTGAAATAGTTATAAACTTTATCAATTACAATTTCAACAACCAAAAACTTTTTGTAAAAATAAATAAAACTATGACATAAGATTGAACAAACGACGCTAGAGCAAAAAATAGTCAACTGGCGTAACGATGCCACCTCTTTAAATACATCTTGGTTTTAGCCAAGACATATTAATTCATCAGGTAATTGCAGTTCATTAGATAATTGTAATTTTAAATAAATATAGAAAAAAATCATCAGCTGACGAAAAAAGACTACCTGCGGCTCATTTCATAGTTTCATAGAACGAGAATTGATACCCAGATGAATAAATGTGCCTTGGTTTTACCGATGTTATTTTGTATAGTAAAACCAGGGTTTAACGTTAAAACCAAATAGGGCTTTGAACACTGTTGGCATTTCAGCTATTTTCTCGTCAAATCTAGCGATTTTTAAACATTTTTTCCGGGAAAAAATTTGATTTAGCTATTAGCGGGAAATCTAGCGATTTTTGCGATGTTGGATTTTAACGTATTTTAAATACATTTGATGTTAATATTCTTAAAGAGTAGCTACCAATTTATTTGTAAGGCGAATGCTATTTTTAATACACTTTTTTATAAAGATTTTGAAAGCTAGAAAAAACATATGTACATTAAAATTAAAAAACCAATTTTATCTTGCAAAGTTTATAGTTCAAAAATTTTTTGGTATAAAGATGTTGAATAAACGTCTCTTTTTTTATTTAGATGAGTTTGTAAATTATACACAAAAATTGAATTTTTTATTTTGTCGAACTTTTCTGTTTTTTTTTTAACTATTAAAATTTTAATCAGGCTTGAGTACACAAAAAACTATTTAAAAATTTCTTGCAAGAAATTCGAAATATTGCAAAAAAGAACTAAATAATCCAAAATTTGTGCATTGTTAAGCCATTAAAAGCTTAAGTCCTGGGTAATTCAAGATTAAAAAGACGATACAAAAGGATACAAATAATTGTACAAATAAAAATACAAGTCATCTGCATCGGTAAGAGGGTTATATTGGAGATAATTTAATTTTAAAGAAGGCTTCATTAATAACTCAACATACGTCAATCAATTCAATTGATCACCTTAGTGATTTATGTAAAAAAGATTTCGATAGAACGAATAAAAACCGTATTCATAGAACCAAATTCTTAGCGATAAATAAAAATGTTTAAGTGACCCATCTCTTAATGGAACATAGAAACTATGTATCAGGTTCTAGGTATAGTGTATTAGGAGATAAATCGATAGACGTTTGTATCAACAAGTTATTAGGCATGTTTTTTAAAAACTAAAAACCTACGCGGTACATAAATCTAAAATAAATATTTTTTTTTTTCAGTACGAAAAAACAGCAAATTGTGTTAACATTTCTAAGCTTGGCTGAAGTGGCCGATGCGACAGCTTCAATTAGGATTTATTTAAATCAGCATTAAAGAGACAAGATTACAATTTTACAAGTAAAAGCAAGAATCTAGAGAATTGGCTTTAGACTTTTAGTGAGTAAATCCCAAAATGTTTTTAAATAGGAGTTAAGTATGTTAATAAACGTTATTTTTTGAATTGATATATAACGTACATATGCGTACGTATATTTCTTTAATTTTTTCACATACCGTCATACATATGTAAATTATGTATTAAAATGTGACTAATAAAAGCTGCCTTCGTAATAAAAATGACTGTACTTTTCTTTTTTTCTTTCATTGTTTAAGAAAAACTTAGCGATAAAACGCTAAATTTTCCGCGCAATAAAAAAAAATCGACGAAAACTTGTCTATTTTTTGTTAAATTTATGCAAAAATTTGAAAAAGAAAATTAAATATTAGCGATTTATCGCTAAAATGTTGAAAATGTTTAATTTTTAGCTATTTTCTAGCTATTTTTCTACTTGTTTTAGCGATATTCTTTGGGAAAAAGTTGGCAACAGTGGCTTTGAACCCTTAAGTGTGCAAACACTTTTAAGTAATAACACAGGCCAACACTCAATTTGCTTATTTGAATTTATCAACTGATTTTAGTTAATTTGGGTGCGCTAAATTCAAATCTGTAATCAGTTTGTCTCTATCAGCTCTAGTTTTCATGATATACCTTTTTTAAGTATTTAAAAAGTAAAACTTTCCCATAGGAATTTAGAAAAAAAAAACAAAGAAGAAATCTGAAATGAACAGCCGGATTAGAGTCTCTTTGCAAATTCCAACAGTAGTCTGCCATCATATGTGTATCCCACCTTCTTGGTGACATGTTCTTCGCTTAAATTACCCAAATTTTCGGGAAATCGGTCCAAGTGACTGTGCAAATAATGGATTTTAATACTCATGTTGCAGCCAAGGTCTCTGAACTTATCCAGCATATTCTCCACTAATTGAACATAATTTGGAGCTTTATTATTTCCCAAGAATTTTTTTATAACTTGCACGAATGATGTCCACGCATTTCGTTCAGTTTCGTTCATTGACTTATCAAAATCACTAAATACTCACTAAACAGAAGTAACAGTAGTCCAAATGATTTCTGGGCTCTCTCCAGACCATCGGCACACCAAACTTAAGCCTATTTCGTTTTCCTTGAGTCTACACAATGTGTGGAGCCCAGCTTTTATTCTGGTCACTAAGATCAACTCCAAAGTAATCTAAATACGATTTTTAACACATTCCGAAATAGGTCTTATGTTATTTTTACAACATCTTCAATTGGAAGTCATTTCTATTTAGATCAACACTTTTTTAATAAATATTGCCAATTGCAATAAACCACTTCTTACAAGCAACTAACTTCCGATATGCAATTGGAGTGCAAAAAGAAAAAATAACGTTCTGAATATTATTACACAAATAAAATTCCCGTTAATCAAAAAATAATATTTTCGGAAAAAACGGAATGACAGACTGATATATCGACCCCTGTGCGCGAAATTATCGTATGTTACTTTGTTTTAGAAATCGACTTTTTATGCAAATTGGTTCTACATCCATTAATCCATGTGCTGATAAAATATTATAGCGATAACTGTTTTAGTTATAGAGATAACACAATGTACATTTTATCGTATGTAGCAGTGTTATTTACGTTTTGATTTTTTTAACAGTAATAAAAACGCTCTCCTCTAAAATTTTGTAACATGCGATAATTTTGCGCACAGGGGTCGATATACCCTCCTCACTTACAGTGGTGGGTATAAAAAGCTATATCATGAAAACTAGAGCTGATAGAGACAAACTGATTACAGATTTGAATTCAGCGCACCAAAATTAACTAGAATCAGTTGATAAATTCAAAGAAGCAAAAATCTTTTTTAATTTTGTCGGGCTGTGTAATTTATAAGATTGTCATAGTTATTCAGCTGATTATCAACATATTTATTCGCTTCTAAAATTTTAATTAAAGCAAATAGATATTAAGTTTTCATTTTAATCAACAGAAAGTTCAGTTAAATTTAAACAGCAAAAAAAAATCTTGCGCAAATCTAAAAAATAACTTACAGTATCACGTTTTCAGTCGACATCAACAAAACACTAACTAAACAAAACATCACTCAATTATTGTTTATTCAAATATGACTCTATTTATACGATGGTTTTTATTAAATAAATATCCATTTGTTTAAAATTGTAATTTCAGTTTGTTTTACTAGCGTAAATGTTTACGTTTGTGGTTTAATCATCAGCTCTCTATATCGGTATACAGTAGACGCTCGAAAATTAGAACAAACGCAGTAGTGGTTTTTTATACCCTTCGCCTGTGGTGTACAAGGGTAAATATAGCTTTGTCATTCCGTTTGTAATTTCTACAATTTTCATTTCCGACCCCATAAAGTATATATTTTCTGAAAGCATATGAATAGAGGAGTCGATTAAGCCCTGACCGTCTGTCCGTGTGTTTGTTGAAATCAACTTTTAGAAGCAACTATATGTTCCTCAGATCTCTATATGGTATCAATCTCTTGGAAATATCCAGGAATGAATCGCTATTGAAATTCAGCAGAATTTAAAAAAACAAATTTTTTTTAAAATTTTTAAAATTTTTGTTTATTTTTTTTTTTGGGTTTTAATATATTTTTTGTTGTAAGTTTTTTTTTGGAAACGTACATACGTAAACTCAATTTATAATTCTGCATTGGGATGTTTTGTATATGTATGTACGTATTTCATATGGGATGAATTGTGATACAATTGTTATTGCATGACTACACGTTGTGAAGGGTATATAAGATTCGGCATGGACGAATATACCACTGTTACTTGTTTTTTTTTTCAACTAGTGCTTATCTCGTGAATGGTAACACTTAGCTCATGTCTGATTTGACAGATAATTAATTTTATCCTTCCGCTGAACGAATACGGTTGTGTATACGCTTGAACAACGCTGGGAAATATTGCGACATTACTTTGGCCGACTTTGCCAAAAAAAAAATCATCTTTTCAGATGAAGCTCATTTGATCTTGGCGGGTATGTTAACAAGCAAAATTGTCGCATTTGAGCCACGGAAAACCCGCACGCATACATTGAAAAGCCGATACACCCAAAACAAGTCACTGTTTGGTGAGGATTTTGGTCCAGAGGTATAATTGGGCCATTTTTCTTCTAAAATGAGCAAGGAGTGGCCGTTACAGTCAATGGCGATCGTTATCGGGTCATGTTGAACGAATTTTTGTTCACAAAAATTAAAGAGGAGGATATTGGCAACATTTGGTTTCAACAGGACGGCGCTACGTGCCACACAGCCGAAGTTACACTTTTTTATAGCATTTTCAAAAAAAAAAAAGTTATTGGGCGGACCCTTTATAATGACTGTATATTTTAGATCCCCTGACGGTGATCAACGAAGTTTGATCGAAATATTGAGAAAAAAAACAAATATTGAAAATAAATAAATTAAAAACAAAAATATTTTTTTTTTTCAATTTATTTATAAATTTTTTTAATAAATGACCTTAAGCCGAATTAAACTGAAATAATTTTTTACATTTACAATATTTTTTTTTTTCGAAATATAGATTTGTGCCGAACACTAAATTACCGAACCCTGGTGTTGTCTACACTTTTCGCATCAGCACAAACTTGTAATCCAACCACAACAAATGGCAGTCGGATTGACTGGCAATACCCAGTTTAGCTGATCGGCTGGGTCTTCTGTGATACTGTCTTCTTTACCTCGTACCAATCTCTCTCTGCTTGAAAGTTTAGGTTCAAACTTCTCCACGGTGTGGCGAGTTGCCTTCAAAATGCAAGTATACAAATCTATGAATACCAATTTTTTGCCACAGTATAAAAAACTCAGTTTTATTTTTTAAATATTTTTTTTTATTTTACATTTTTCATAATTACCTTCTCTTATTGATACACAATTAGATTTTGTAATAAATCATTGCAGACATACAAACTTGGTATTAGTTTCAGACATACAAACATACATAAATATATTATTTTTTTACTTATTATTTTATTTATTTCAATATAATCTTAGACAATGAAAATTTTAATTTGAATATAAGTAAACATGTTTAGTTTTTTAAATGTAAATTTCAGTAACCAAATTATTAAATATTTTTATTAAATATTGGTGAATTCCCAAAGTGTGCCATTATGTTGTATTGTAATCATATTCTAAAAATTTAAATATTTTACTATTGAATGCAACATTTTAAAGCTTTTTTTTTAAATTATGACAACACGACATGAAAGCACACCTTGTGAATTACCCATATGTGTACCCAGCAAAAAAAACATGTTCAACTCATAATGAAGTGGCTCGATTTAGATCAAACATGCATGATTTTAACATTAACGCATCATTGGAGATCATGTGTTTGTATAAATATATTTATGAAATACATTCGATTTCAAGAAGAACGCATGCATATTTGATGAGTGTTTCATGAGTTTTACTTATGTTTGTTTACATGAACAGTTTTAGATATTTTGCATGATGCTGCAAGTACAGGGTGGCTTTTTTTCTTTTTAATGAATGTGGTCCATTTTTATTTTGCAGATTGATTCTTAGATTTGACAAAAAAGGATAACTGGGACACCGAAACAAGAATTTGGATTGTCCGCCGTTATCACGCACTGAAGTCCGTAGTTTCGGTTCAAAGAGAGTATAGGCGCACATTTGGCGGCAATCCTCCGAGCAGATGGACCATAATGAGACTTGTAAACAATTTTGCCGAGCATGGGACAGTCAACAGAAGACCTTACCATCGAAACCCTTCAGTTCCTGTAGCTGCTGCGATACAACACAATCCAAGAGTTTCGACAAGAAGCTTATCTGCTCAAATGGGTATAAGCAGACAGTCATTACAGTCAAGATTTGGATTTATTCCCATATAAAATTCAAATGGCCAACAAACTGAACGATTCGATTCGCTTGGAATTTTGCCAGAAGATACTTCAAATGGTGGAAGAGGATTAAAGAGCACAGTGCTGTCTAGTTGGAGTGAACTAATTTTTGCAGAGCGATTTCACTATACCCAGGTTGTTCACTAAATCAAAGTTGAATTTTTATTTATTTAAAAAACTTATTTATTTATTTTAAATGCATTTATAGGTTATAAATTGTATTTATTTCCACGTAATACTAAAGTTTAATTTTATGATTGGAGAAAATGAAAAATTATCTTTGATTGAATTTGATCTTTGACTTTAATGGAACATGTGCGCAGACTTAAATTAATAAACACTTCATAGAATGCGTATTTGTGAGAGTAACTTGCCTACTTACTCTAAAAGAATCGTGACATTACCGTTATTTTATGTTCTCTTTAATTTTTATACTCTTTTTCATTGTTTTTTTTCCTTCGCCAAACCTAAAATCTCACTATAAAGTACATATGTTCACTCTATAGAGGTTCATGAGTGTTCACTCTACAGAGTAGTCAATGTAAACATTCTGGTGTTCACTCTAACGAGGTATTTATAGCATCGGGGGTTCACTCTACCCAGACAGCACTGTATTTCGAAGTTCATCATTTAAAACAAACTATTGGATGTCCAAATTTGAAGTATCGATGTTTAATGAAAATCGCTACAGAAATCTGACCTAAAACTTTTTGTGCCGGAAAATTGATGATTTAGACGTAGAGAGTATAAAAGTATATTGTTTCAACAGGGTGTTGCCACTTGTTGCCATCAAGGGAAAGAATGGAAATTTGAAAGAAAAGTTTAAAAATCGCATTAATTCTCGTAGAGGCCAAAAGAATTGGCCACCAAGATCGTACGATTTAACACCTTTAGACTATTTTTTTGCGGTGTTTTTTGAAATCAAAAATTGACAGCAAAAAGCTCAGAACAGTTTAAGAGCTTGAAAACAACATTATCGAGCAGATAGCAACCATTGACTACAGTTGACTGATAAACGTGATTGAGAATTTTGGTTTAGTAGGGGGGTCACATGACCTACATAATTGTTAATTTTTAAACAGAACCCATAAACTAAAATAAAAAAATTTTTAATAAAAGGTCCGCCAAATAACTTTTTTTTTTTTTTTGAAAATGCTATAAAAAAAGTGTAGCTTCGGCTGTGTGGCACTTAGCGCCGTCCTGTTGAAACCAAATGTTGCCAATATCCTCCTCTTTAATTTTTCTGAACAAAAATTCGTTTAACATGGCCCGATAACGATCGCAATTGACTGTAACGGACAATCCTTGCTCATTTTCGAAAAATGGCCTCTGGACCAAAATCCGCACCAAATAGTGACTCGTTTTGGGTGTATCGGCTTTTCAATGTCTGCGTGCGGGTCTTCTGTGCCCCAAATGCGACAATTTTGCTTGTTAACATACCCGCCAAGATCAAAATGAGCTTCATCTGAAAAGATGATTTTTTTTGGCAAAGTCGGCCAAAGTAATGTCGCAATATTTCCCAGCGTTGTTCAAGCGTATACACAACCATATTCGTTCAGCGGAAGGATTAAACTTATTATCTGTCAAATCAGACATGAGCTAAATGTTCCCATTCACGAAATAAGCACTAGTTAAAAAAAAACGTTAGATAGCGGACCCTTTATCTAAAAAAAACTTAAACGCGTTGATGATGAATTGCGAAGTATAATAAATCATGAGCTGTATTCGCTTTACGCCGACTTAGAGGTAGTTAAGCGCATTAAAATACAACGAATACGCTGGCTCGGACACGTTTGGCCACTGGTTAGTCATGCTACAGCTCTTAGGACTTTCAAGGAAGAACCAGCCGGTGGGAGTGGCAGAAAGGGGCGTCCCAATCTCCGTTGGAATGACCAGGTGCAACAAGATCTAAAGACATTTGGTGTCTTCAATTGGCGCCTGCATGCAGAAGACAGGAATAGCTGGTGGCGTTCTATTTTGCTTTAGGTTCAAACCGACTCTCCGTTGTAATAGCCACATAAAAAGAAGAATTTTATCTCTCATGCATTCTTTTGCGCTATTGATTTAAAAGCCTTGAACAATTTAATTCGCTTTCAACTTCTACAATATTTTTTTGCTGGGTTATGAATTAAAATATTTTTTTTTTATTTCTAAAATTTATTTTAGTTTTTTTGTTTTTGTTATAAGTATAATTTAATTAAATTTAAAAGCATACAACTGGGACTGTTTAATATATTTTTTTTATTTTAAATACTTATGATTTACATTAAATTCAGTTCATTTTGAAATGTCGTTTTTTTTTTATTTATTTTGAAATTAAAAATATAAATTAGCTTGTGTTTGTTATAATTTAAGTATAATTTTTTTTAATATAGAATGTGACCTTAATTTATATTTTGATTATAAATTTATAATTTTAACATTGCACGCCAGCTTAGTTGCATATGCACTTTCAAACATTTTTATTAAAATTTAAAAATGTAATATATCTGTGACAATAAGGTAAAACTGCTTATGTTTATCTGTTTTTATAGTTAATCATTTATATCAAATAATATTTTTCGTTGAAAAAACTTACAGGCAATAAGTTCTTACGCTATAACTTCCCGTAAAGTTGTTGACGTCTCGCCTGGAGGGCAGTTTTAAATATTTTAATTTTAGCTTATGTCGACTTAAGCAGTTATTCCTTTTTGCCACAGATATATTAAGCGAAAATATTATGAATTTATTTGGTAAAAGTTTAAGGAACTTAGTTGTATCAAATTATTAAGGATAAAACTTATTTTATTGTGTTGTTGTGTACTTATTTGGTTCTTAGCTCCCCCAGACATGTCTACCTACGCCATTAAGTTTTATATTATAAGAGGGTAAGTTTCACTTTTTTTTTGTTTGCAATATGCATAGTGTTTATGCTTATGTGCTGCCAAGTTATGCACTTGTTACGTACGGTCCAGACTAGCCATCGATTTGTTCGAACAACGAACAATTTTTTGTGCGCACATGAATTTGTCTGGGGCCGAATTACAGCATTCGATATCGATCGAAATTTTATTTGAACGATCGAGTTCGCTGTGCTTTAGGTATAGAGATTCCAATAAGAATTTTCGAATTTCGATCACGTTCGAATGCCGTAATTTGGCCCCTGGTGTGGAACGTTGTTGTCGATGTTTTGTTCTTGTTCAAACAGCGTTTGTTCGAACAACGATGCCTGATATTAAAAGGCATGGCTCGTCTACACGTAAAGTAACATGCTTTAAAATGGTATATATTTGCATTTTCGTTTTTTATTAAAGCAAAAACAAGAAGGAAGGTATTTTAAAAAGAACATAAAGAAAATGATATTCAACAGGGTTGACCAAAAGTCTAATCAATTTTTCAAAATCGCTACAGGGAGATGATCTAAAGTTTTTTGTAGCGGAAAATTTATGATTTAGGCATAGAGAATATGTGGTGCCACTATTCATAAAAAATTATTTTAGCCTTAAATTAACCTAAAATATTTTTTACTAGCCTGTGCCTGCGTAGTTATCGGCACAAAACGAAGCCTTTTCATACATACAAACATTTATATTAATTAAATAAGTTTTAATGCAAATATTTCAAAACAAAACACTTCTTCAGACGATGTTGGATAATTTAATTTTTTTCGCCAGTACGTGTAAATTTTCGACAATCGACTAACTAAATGAAAACAAGTAAAAGCGCTATATTTGGCCGTGCCGAATCTTATATACCCTTCACAACGTGTAGTCATGCAATAACAGTAGTTTGTGTCACCATTCATCCCATATGAAATACGTACATACATGTAAAAACATACATACATAAAAATATCCCATTGTGTTAAATAAGTATTGTTGACCTTTTTTGTTGTTTATATATTTTGTTGTAGATTTTTGTTTGGCTTTAGGTCATAAAAATTCAATTTTGTTGTTTTATTTTTAAAGATAAAATAAAACAACAAAATTGAATTTTTATGACCTAAAGCCAAACAAAATATCCCATTGTAAAATTATAAATTCACGTAAACAAAAAAAAAATAAAAAAAAAATTTCAAAAAAAAATTTCAAAAAAAAAATTAAAAAGAACAAATTATTATATACATAAAAAATTAAAAAAAAAATAATAATAAAAATATAAATAATATATTAAATAAAAAATAAAAAAAATTTTTTTTAAAAATTTAAAAAAAATTAAAAAAAAAATTTTTTTTGGCTCAGCTGGGATTTGATGCCACGTTTTCTCTAACCAGTATACACGTTTGTATGTATGTATGTTGTTGTTGTAATGTTGTTTTTGTGAAAAAAAAATCGAGGTGGTCGTGGGTTTTTGCTCATATCTCAGTTGTTTATGTACCGATGTTTCTGATTTTCAATACCGATCTACTCCCGAATATTTCTGATATTTAAATACCTTACCCGGGTCCAACCTATGTCGTGGGGCTTCAAAAAGTTGATTTCAACATACACACGGACAGACGGTCAGACGGACAGACTGACAGAGCTTAATCGACTCCCCTATTCATAAGCTTTCAAAAAATATATTTATTTTAGGGGTCGGAAATGAAAATTGTAGAAATTTCACACGGAATGACAAACCTATATATACCCTTTTTCACTGTGTGAAGGGTATAAAAAAATATATTCATTGAATATTTCCAAAAATTTGCTTGATTATATCACGAAGGGTTATGTGTTAATCTAGGTTGTCGTCTATCTGTGTGCCAAATTTATTTTAGTTCTCTTCAGCTGTTTTTGCGTGATTAAGTAACAAATATTCAAACATTCTCATTTATTATATTAGTAGGATGAATACGGCAGTAAGAATCTCTGGCAAGACACACTAGCACACTACTGACTAGTAATAGGTAATTACTAGAAATTCATACATTTGAAGAATTCACAAATGTAATAACTACCTAATATTTTTAAATGAAAAATATTGTACTGTATTGTATTTTTTATTGCAAAGCACATTTTGTGAATACCCTTATTATTTTATTGGCTCATAGACAAAAATTAAGCCATACTTTTTTTAAAGTTAACTCTTTAACTTTTATGGGTCGATTATGGATAGCAACCGAACCTCAGTTACGTTGCCAGTTGCCAAAAAAGGCATTACAGATGGCAACTGGCAACTAACAAGCTGTCAATTTTATATGAAAATTTGGCAACCGAGAAATTGTAGTTGCTAGCTGGCAACACAATCAAAGTTCGGTTGCTATCGATAATCGACCCATTAGTTTCTTTTAAAACAAATGTACTTTAAGTGCAAAATTGAATTTTAACTTTAAGCGCAACACTTTGCAACATGTTTATGCAACCTGTGATTTTTCGTTTATGGCCATGTTTATGGTTTAATTTCTTGTCACATTACAGATTTCAAAAATATTAAAATATTTTCTGCTTGCATTGACGTTAGTTACATAGTTTGAATGTTTTTTTTTTTTTTTTTTTATTGAAAACCTGTAAAAGAAATTAAAAAAAACTGAAGAAAAAAAGAAAATATCGTTTGATAAAACAAGCGTGAAGTAAATTTTAATAATTAACAACATGTACAATAATTATTGAACACTTAAATATTTGATCAAATATGTAGCTTCCGCGATATTCAATGCGAATTTCAAGTAGAGAAATGATGTTGTGTTTATGGTTTAGTTGTTGCATAAACAGGTTGCAAAGTGTGTACCTACCATTAGTAGATGAAATCACTAAAATCGGCTGTTAAGTAATGTAAAATTTTTGTAAACAAATAAATTGTTTGTACTAGCTTCCCTATGTCAATGGCTTTTTCTGCTGTAAAACTTCCTCAACCTCGTAACTTAAAAAAAAAAGGTTTTGACTTTTTCATATAAAACTACATATTGTTATTTTTGTGTTCCATTACTGCAACAACTTATATTATTACTTCTAATATACATAAATGTAATCAATTCCTTAATAATTGCATTTAAACTTTTAACCAAACACCAAAGTATAAAAAGATGAAAATTTTTTTTGTCTCCTGAAAAGTTGTACTTTTTAAGATACGAGCTTGAGGAAGTAAGCATCGATTTGCATTATTTTCTAAGAGCGCTGTTTTTTGACTGAAGCTGAAAACAATTGCCATATCATTGTTAATCCCAAGGTCTATTAAATACAGGTAAACAAATTTTGACAACTTCGAGGGGAGCAAAAAACGATCAGCTGATTAGTTGAACAGACCTTATTTAATAGACCTTGGTTAATCCTGCAAATGTTTGACAGCTCATTGGCCAGTGTAATGTGCAACAACTTTATATTATTTCTATGTTAAGATTATTGTATCCATAAATTCTAGATTTAACGGATAATGTCTAAGTCTTGAAGCAAGTTTAAATGCTAATTACAATTTTTAAAAGAGAAGTCTTTAAAGATTTTAAACTTGATTTTGTCTGATATCAACTAATTTAATGTTTAACATTCTGCATGTTAAAGGTTTAGAACTTTGAAATGGAATAAAACAAATATAAATTTTTAAAATTTACTTTATTTGATATTTGATATTATTTTTCTGGCACGATATATGTGACATGTTGCGCCGTCTTGTTGAAAGCACAGCTCGTGAACATCATGGTTGATTAACGAAAAATTCATTAATCGTGGCTCTATAGCGGTCAAAATTGACTGTAACGTTTCGACTAGCTTCGTTTTTAAAAGTGCGGACTAATGATTCCACCAGCCCATAAAGCACACCCAACATTATTTTTTCTGGATGTAACGCTGTCTCAACATACACTTGAGAATTATCATCACTCCAAATACGGCAATTTTTGTTTATTGGCACATTCATTCAAACAATAGTGATGATGGTAAAAATGACGTATAATTTTTAAAATAAATCTCAAGGCATATCCATAAGGTATACGTATGCATCGCGGCAACAAACGCAACAATAAAACAAAACACATGTATTTTGTTTTTGTATATAAGCCGGCATATGTCACACAATTTTTTTATTTTTTTCTTTAATTTAAATAATTTAAAAAAAAAAACTTTAAAGCAAAAACTTTTTATTCATGGTTTTGTATTTTTTTTAATGTTTTAAACCAACTGAAATTGCGAATTATTTATTGTATAATAAAATTAGAAAAATTAAGTTTGACAAATGCAGGCAAGACTTTTAAAAAAAGTTGGTAACGCTGTAGGCGAATTCATACAGATGAAATTATTAGCACATGATGATGGGAAAACACAATGTCTACATTTGTTGAATTCTCCTTGATTCCATTTATTAATGCAGGAATGGAAAATTAAATTTTGGATTCCGAATAAAACATTTAACTTAATTGTGCTTTTTTGATGATAAATTTAATTTTTAACTTTATGTATACATATTTGTTGTTCTTGCACCATTTATAATGTGCTTCACAAACACATATCCTTTTTTTTAATAAAATTTTATTTAAATTAACATATAAAAACAACTGTTCCATCTCTGTTATGCAAATTGGCCTTGACAGAAAAAATCACCTAAAAAGTTGCTTTGTTGTATTAACTCGCCGTTGCATATACCTGTATGAATATGCCGAGGTAACGCTTATAAAATGTATGTATAAAAAAAACAGTCAGCTGATTGGATACGAGTACCTTAAGGATATGCCTTGATAAATTTGCACAATTTGAAAGCGTTGTTGTATTCATGTTGAATGGCAACCCAATCTAAACATATGTAAAGCACTTGACAGCCGACAAAATGGCCGTCAGTTAAAACAGTGTTGCCAACTTAAAAATACTATACCTCTATAAAAAAACACCCGCTATTATAACAATTTATAAACTTTCCCATCAAATCAAAGAAGAAAATTTAAATTTGTGTATTTACTGAAATTTAATTAAATAAAATAAAAACAAAAATTTAAAAAAAAAAATAGCTAAATAATTAAACATAAAATAATTAAACAAAATTTAAGTAATTTAACAACTAAAGAGGAAGAATGCCTGCTAAATAAAGTCAACAACAAATAATTTGTAATACAAGATAAAGCCGCTGTTGTTTATCATCAATCTATATATATAAAAGTGAAACTCTGTGTGTGTGTGTGTGTGTGTGTGTGTGTGTGTGTTAGCTATAGACTCTGAAACTGTAAAACCGATCGGGCTCAAACTTTGGTAAGTTGTTGTACACATACCGGGGAGTGTTTATGGATGAAAAAAAGTGGGCGGGGCCACGCCCATAAAAAATTAGTTATCAGTTTTAGCTACTTGCACTTGACCGATTTTTCTGAAACTTTGTACACATATCGAGCTGTCATGACTAAATAATTTCGTGATAAGAAAAGTGGGCGGGGCCACGCCCCTAAAAAAGTTTTAATTTTGAGGCACTTGCACTGGACCGATTTTTCTGAAACTGTGCACACATATTAAGCTGTCGTGACTTTATAATTTTGTGACTAAAAAAGTGGGCGGGGCCACGCCCATAAAAAAGGCTATAATTTTGAGGTATTTGCACCAGACTGATTTTTCTGAAACTTTGCACACATATTGAGCTGTCATGACTAAATAATTTCGTGATTAAAAAAGTGGGCAGTGCCACGCCCATAAAAAAAAGGTATCATTTTGAAGTACTTGCACTTGACCGATTATTCTGAAACTTTGCACACATATTGAGCTGTTATGACTTTACAATTTCGTGATAAAAAAAGTGGGCAGGGCCACGCCCATAAAAACAATTTTAATTTTGAGGTACTTGCACTGGTCCGATTCTTCTGAAACTTTGCACACATATTGAGCTGTTATGACTTTACAATTTTGTGACTAGAAAAGTAGGCAATGCCACGCCCATAAAAAAATAAAATTTTTAGGTTTTTTCACTTGATATTCAATTAAAATTCAGAATGCATTTCGATTCATTAAGGGGCGTAGCAACGCGCGCCGGGTTTGGCTAGTAATTTGATAAAAAGGAAAAAACTTTTTTTCTAATAATATTTTCCCGTTTAAAATTAGCAGCAGCATTCATTAAAGTTTTACCAACAATTTTATTGTTTATATGCGTATTAATATTTATAAATTTTACAACAAATTTATTTGTTATATTAAATATTGTTTCTTTTTGTTTTCATTACAAGATAGATCAAAATTCAGTTTTTATTAATATTACATAAAATTTCAAAAAATATAATTTTATAAATCCAGGTTTGAAAAATTTCGTAATTATGTAAAAAAAAACTAAATTCACAAATAATTCTTTTTTCAAGTTTTTTTTTTCTTCTAAATTTAGGTAAATGTGAGACAACCCTATTAATTGTAAATTATAGAAAAATAAAAATTACAAAATAATTTTACTAAACTAAAAGCTAAAAAAAAAATTAAAAAATAAACAAGCTAAATATATGTATTTGCCCAAATACACGATCTCTGTGGTATCGTTGTAACTTTAAACAAAAATACTACAAGTATTTAGAGTTTTTTTTTAGGTTATACAAGGATACAAGAGAGGTTGTGAATTGGACAATTATAAGTGTATAAATTGGTATAAATTTATAAAATTGCTAAAGCCTTGTTAAATAATAAAAAAAATATATTAATAATAATAATTATAATAAAAACAAAAGAAAAAAATATACAATGTATGTAAATAGATAAAAATGAAAATGTATCCATTTAATTAAATATAAGTATAAAGTTATTTTTTTGTTTTTGTATAATTATGGGAAACATTTTTGTGTAGAAAAATATATAGAATTAGTTGAGAGAAAAATACGTGTATGTGTGTGTTGGTGTGTGTATAAATGACCTTTGAATAAGGTATTATTTTACAAAAAGAAAACAAATCTATAAAAATAGCAAACAAAATAATATGTTTGTTTTCTTTTCTGCCTCAATAGATTTTTGGTGATTTGCTTTAAAATAAAATGAAGATGATTGCTCAAATTGCATTGGGTGTTTTTAAATGTAGGCGATTTTATAGGCTTTCTTTTCCTAAATTATTGCATATGTTTTTATGTCGTTTTCGTTAATAGTCAAAGTGTGCTTTTGAATTTATATCTTTTCTTTTTTAAGGTTGCAAGATAATTATCTAATATTTGTAAATAAATTTAATACCGACTTATTTTCTTTCTGACTTCTGGCTTTACTAAATACATTCCAAAAACGTAATGTCTCATCGCCGGCACCTGTTACAATGGCCTCACCATCAGGACTCAAGGCCAAGTAGAGGACACGATATGAATGTCCCGTTAATTTGGCCACTTGCGTTAGGGAGGGATATTTCCATACCAAAATTTGATTTTGCGAATAACCATGAGTTGACACCAACTCTGACGAATGTTTAGACCATGCTAAGTTGCACACTTGTGAACCAGTGTCCACACACTGCATAGGTTGTCCAGTCAGGGTATTCCAAAAACGTATACAACGATCAGCAGTACCGCCCCCACTAGCCAATAGGCCATGATGATGTGGCGACCAGGCTATAGCCTTTACGGCGGCCATATGTTCGGTGTAAGACTGTACCGGATTAAGGGAATGTTGATTCCATACAAACAGACGATTGTCATTGCCGCCACTAGCTAAATATTGATTGTCAGGTGACCACTTTAGACCACATACCTCTTGACGATGGCCAACTAAACGGCGTTCGGACTGTTGGGCTTGTGTGCGTGTATCCCTCTGTATGATTAAACGATCACGTGAACCACTCGACAGAATGTCACCGTTCCAAGCTAAAGCTCCCACACGAGCTGAGTGGCTATTTAGTTTATTGATCTGTAAAAACAAACAACAAATTTTAAGGTTTAGAGTTTTATTAATTTATATAGAAATGTATATAAACATGCAGCATACTTTAAGGCACAATTAACAAATATAATAAAAACAGAGTTGCCGGAAAATTATTTTAATTTTTTTTTTGTCAGGAGTGGTAAGGGTAATTATTTACAGACTTATTCATAAAAGTTATTAAAGGTTTACAAACGGTTTGTTAAACTGATTCTCTATGGAAATTTGTCTTAAAAAGACCTCTTATAAACCCCATTTAATTTTTATGAATTAGACCTTTAGTATAGAACTTTTTGTTACATTAAAAACACGATTTATAAATAAACTTGTGTTTGGCGCGTTACTTTCGCATTTCGAATGAAATTGAATCGTTCGGAACTGCCATTGTTGTGTTGTTATTTATACTAACAATGCGCTATGACAATTCGGAACGATTTAATTTCATAAGGAATGCAATACATTGGCTGTTAGTTAATTTTTGCTAACATCGTAGTTCATTCAATCTCAAACCCCCATTTAAATTGCATTGAGGTTTATGAAAAAAAAAAAACGAACTTTAAGGTTGTTGCAATAAATGAACTAAAGTAACCGGTCAACTCTATTTACAAATATAATAATTTTAATAATTTAATATCAAAAATCTTGTTCAAAATTAATTGTAAAATACATATAAAGATCTACTTTTCTTATACACACTGTTCTTTTTATTTAGGTGTACAGTTTTAACAAAAGTTGCTAAAAAAAATACTGAAATGTCACAAAACTTCAAAGCTCTAAAATAGTGAAATGTCGCAAACTTTCAAAACTTGACTTTAGTTTTTATTTTCCATGGGAGCAAAAGTAACGAGTCGCACAGAAGTCTACTTTGAAACTATTGTTCAATTTACAGCCTTTTTGTCATGTACTTTGAATATTATTTTTTTGCATTTGCTTACAGTATTGTATGTTAACTTTTTGGATACGCTAGTGACACAAAAATGCAAGTAGGCCCGGGAATTATTCCTGAGAAAAACTAACAAATCGCTTTGAAACTAACTGAGATATAAGCACCAAAACACAGCTACTTCGTTGTTTTTCCTAAACCTTTTTTTAACTTTTAGACAACCGAGAAAGTCAATTTGGGTATCAAATTAACCAACAGAATATAAGAAACAATAAAAATTACGAAATAGCGTGCAATAAATTTATATATAGGGCAAATCTAGCAGTAAATGTTGGTATCAAATGAAAGGGTTTTACCAGAAGAATACAGTAGACTACGAAAATTTTATATTTCCAAGATGTCGTTTAAAATAAAATTGAGGAAATATGGGTTAAATATAGTAATTAGGGCTTTGCTACGTTAAACCCCCCCCACAACCCACAATCATTTAAGTAAAGTGGCACCTAAAAACGCAGTTTTTAATGTTAAAGGTGATTCTATTCAACGTTAGAGTTTGTTAAAACAAATATGTATGTATATTTATAGTTTTGGTCGCTTGTCAGTTTGCAATTAGTAAATAAAAATTGCAAATTTTCTTGTGGCTAAAAAAATCTTGCATTCTTTGACCTGGCAGCATTCTTTATTCTTCATACAAGAGCTTCATGCAGTGTTGCCATAAGATGATAAAGAAAAAGTGCAAAACCTCGGAAAAAAGTGCTAAAATGTTTTTTTTGTCTGATCTCAACTTCTCAACAATTTAAGTACCTAAAAAAAAAAGTCGAAAGTCGCGGCTATTAGCATTTCAGCTTCGTTCTATGAACATTAAACACCTTTTAGGTAAAAACGGTGCAATTTCGCATTTCCGCAAGAATAAAACCGGTCACGTGAATATTTTTATTGAAATGCATAGTGTACAAATACAACTGCTACTATTTATTACTTTTTATTCTTAAAAGTTTTAAAGCAAAGATCTATTAAAAAAAATTTGATTTATGCTTATATGACAGACAGGCAGACGAGACAGACAAACAAAATTATTGCTGATAACACAACATCTGTATACGTTGATCCATTTAGAGTTTTTTAACTCTAAATAAAACACTTAAAATAGAATTGGATGTCGCAACCTAACATTTACTTTTTGAGATAATTTCATTCAAATGTTGGCATCAGCTACGCTTTAGGTGGTCCATTCCGAAAGTCTAATAAAACTATTTAGAGGTGTGATATCACACAGTCTAGGCGGCCAGTTAATAGGTCCGGAACGCGAAACTAACTGCTTATTAAACGATTTTTTTATTAAAAACATTGTTTAACATGCTGGGTGCGCCGTAACTACGTCTTGCTTAATGCAAAAGTAGCTAATATCATGGTTTTAAATTTCAAGCAACAAAACGTACACTGTGCTGGAAGATTTATCGAAAGTAAGACCTTTCAAATGGACCACCTGCAGAGTAGTCGCGACCACCATTTAAATATAATTATCATAAAGAAGTAAATGTCAGATGCTGTTATTTAGAATGATACTCGTACTAAACGTTGAGGCATCCAGTTCTATTTTAAGTTTTTTTTTTTTCATTCAAATTAAAAAAGATGTTCTACTGTACAAATGGAAATATAAAAGACATGTTTTTAAAGATTTTTTCTAAATTTAAATCAAGGAGATGCTAAAAATGTACGAGGGTTGCCATTTATAATTGGAGATTAGGCAACCGCAGTGCTGCAAACTGGCAACTGACGTTTCTATAGTAAAGTTTGACATTTTTTTGATAATATACGTATTTAGAACGTTTTGACGTATGAACCCCAGTGATCAGCTTTGAGTCGTTTTTTCGATATTCATAGTAAGTCATAAAATTTGAATATAAGTGCGTATAAATCATTGATATTTAACTGAGCTGACGTACGCATACTCTTAACAACGTTGACTTATAAGTAATGGGTGATTCAAGAAGAGATACTTTTTTTGACAGCTCACGTGTTAGTCGTGTCATGCTGTCATGTTATTATACCCTTCACACAGTGAAAAAGGGTATATATAGGTTTGTCATTCCGTGTGAAATTTCTACAATTTTCATTTCCGACCCCATAAACTATATATTTTCTGAAAGCTTATGAATAGAGGAGTCGATTAAGCCCTGTCAGTCTGTCCGTCTGACCGTCTGTCCGTGTGTATGTTGAAATCAACTTTTTGAAGCCCCCCGACATAGGTTGGACCCGGGTAAGGTATTAAAATATCAGAAATATTCGGGAGTAGATCGGTATTGAAAATCAGAATCATCGGTTCATAAACAACTGAGATATGAGCAAAAACCCACGACCACCTCGATTTTTTTTCACAAAAACAACATAACAACAACAACATACATTCATACAAACATGTATACTGCTTAGAGTAAGCATGGCATCGAATCCCAGCTGAGCAAAAAAATTTTTTTTTAATATTTTTAAAATTTTTTTTTATTTTTATTTTTTTTTTTTTTTTTTTTTTTATTTAATATATTATATATATTTTTATTATTTTTTTTTTTTTTAATTTTTTTTTTTTTTTTTTTTAATTTTTTTTTTGTTTTATATATATTATATATATAATAATTTTTTTTTTTTAATTTTTTTTTAAAATTTTTTTTTAAATTTTTTTTTAAATTTTTTTTTTAAATTTTTTTTTTTGTTTTTTTAACATAAATACGTGAATTTATAATTTTACAATGGGATGTTTTTATATATATATATTTTTATATGTATGTACGTATTTCATATGGGATGAATGGTACACAAACTACTGTTATTGCATGACTACATGTTGTGAAGGGTATATAAGATTCGGCACGGCCGAATATAGCGCTCTTACTTGTTTTTGTTTAGTATTGTTTGGCATTTCAAAATGGAACGCCTGAACAACGTTTACAAATCGTTCAACTTTATTACGAAAATTCACGTTCTGTGATGGTCAACATAATCAGCCTACTAAGCGTACTATTCGCAACACCATCACCAATTTTGAGACCCAGCATTCATTATTGAAAAATATTCGACCGAATAGACCACGTTGGAATCATCGGTCCATATTTCTTTAAAAACAATGCCGGTGCGAACGTAACCGTCAATGGCGACCGTTGTCGTGCCATGATAACCGACTATTTGATGCCTGAAATTTAAGTGATCTCGGCGACATTTGGTTCTAGCCGCCTTGGCGCCACTTCCCACACATCGCATCAATCAATGGATTTATTGAGAGAACACTTCGGTGAGCGCATCATTTCACGTTTTGGGCCGGTCGATTGGCCACCAAGATCGTGTGATATCACACCATTAGACTTTTTTCTGTGGGGGGATGTAAAGTCTAAAGTTTATGCGGTCATTCGCCAGTTACCAGTCGAAATGCTCGAACGAGTCATCGAAAATTGGACTCAACGGATAGACCATCTGCGACGTAGCAACGGCCAACATTTGATAGACATAATCTTACAAAAATAAATGCCAAAGAATGTTCTTTTAAATGATAATAAAAATTCCCCATTAAATAGGGAACCTCAAAATGGATCACGCTTTACAACTCACATGTATATGTTCTCTTAAACAGACACGAAAGCCAGCACTTTATTTTTGCTTGTTGTTTTTGTATTATTTTGTTAAATTTAAATTGTCTAGTTTTTTTTAACAATCCACAATTATTATGGTGAACGTCAAATTGTAATATGGCAAGCCTAGTTCAAACACACAACTTCATAATGAGTACGCGAGTCATACGTGCTTTTGGTCGTCTTTTTATCTTGCGTGAACGACAATAGCAATTAACTGAGTCATACGTGTTGCTGAATAAGAGCACTATTAGTACCTTAAACTTAAAAGTGAGTATAAGTAGTGAAGACTTTACAATAAGTATGAAATATACAAACATATACGTACTAGCCGCCCGGTACGTGCTTCGCTACGTATCAAGTGAAATAATAAAAAAACAAGGTTTTTACTTTTTTCCTATTGCTATCCCTCTCAAAGATAAATGCTGTTCGAAAAAGTACCAAAATTAAGTTTTTACCCGTTTAATCCTCTTAAAACTCAAAATTTTCAAAAAGTACCAGACACCTATCCAATTATTTTTAAAAGGCTCTTTGGTCCTTTCTGAATTTTCGTGATATCTTTATTAAGCCCGGAGATACTGAGTTACCGATTCTACCCGTAGACTGCTTGACGGATTTTGTGCAAACTTTACATAAACCATCTGCTAAATAGTCCGAAAAAAGCCTAAGCATTTGGTTCGAATAGGTGAGCCCGTTCTTGAGTTATAAAATTACAACGAAAAGTGGCATTATAAATATAAAATCAACTCGGTTTAGGATTTTAATAAAAAAGAAGTTAAGCTTTTGGTGGCAAACATTTCTAGCTACGCCAATGATAATCGCTTAAAAAAGTTTTGTGTCAATTGGTAGCGTAACAGGCGACCAATCGTGGATCTACGAGTATGAGCTTGAAAGTAAACAGCAGTTTTCAAAGCGAGCAAAACCCTAAAAGCCAATCAAAATGAATTCAAAATTCATATTTTTTTGAAGTACAGTGAACTCGCAGAAACGTGAACATCCAGTAACATGAACTACCCAAAAACATGAAATTTTTTTTTATTACATTGACTACTCTAAAATGTGAACAAAGGCTGAAGGCTCTAAAACGTGAACTTTTTATCGAACGTTAAAATTCAATTTTGTAAGCTCATTTAAAATTTTTGGGATTCCCGCAGAAGAATTTCGTAGTTTGTTTGTTTTAAACAACTTTTGTTGCATGATAAGTAGTTTTAGTATTAATGCGGCAGTTCTACTGGAAGCATCTCTCTTTGCTGACTATATACATATATGGGTATATAAATAATAGGTTTGTTCGACGTACGTTACCGCGGGAACCCGCGGGCTCCCAATTTTACCGAAAAGCGTTTCTTGTGTTGAAAATTGGGTAAATTGGGTAAATGAGAACGTTCATGAGAGAGTAATTTGTGTTTCCCTTTTTACCAAACTTTACCCGTACTTTTTTTGCGTGTAAAATGGGAAAACTGTCAGATCACTAAATCAGCTGTTTTCAAATTGTAAAAATATAAAAGGTTGAAAAGATTTTATTTTTATTTTTGTAAACAATGGAATATACTATGTCTGAAAATATAAATATAATTTTTGTAATTTGAATAACTAATAAAACATATGCATTTCACTCTAGTGTTTGTTTGGACATACTTTAACAAACATTAAACTTAAAAACTAAAAATTTGTTGAACAATTTTTTTAGCAATAGCAGAGGTCCAAGTTGTTGGTAGAAAAACGGCGTGGTGGCGGCTAAGTGCAAAAATTACCGGCGGTAGATTGGAGCTGGTTTAAGAAATTATTAAAATAAAAAAAACCGAAAATAAGTGTTTTAACGAAATAAGTAGGTTTTGCGTTAATCATATTGTGCAGTCATATCTTTACGATTACAAAAACTTAGCATTCCACTATTTTTTATAACAAGAGTATTGATCCAGGATATATATTAGTAAAACTCAATATATTAAATTTTAATGTGAATCATTTTAATTTTGGCTTAAGTTTATTTATTCTTTTATTTAATTTTATAATTCAAATTAAATTAAATTGTAACAATTTTTAGGAATGTATAAAGAATATGAACATGTTGAATAAAGAATTGTCATTTGATGGGTGAAGTATAAAATTCAACAAAAATTTGAAAAATAATAAGATTCACTAATTCAAATTTCATTGAATTGTAACATAAATAGAAATTTTCAATAACATAGTAGTATACCGATAAAGAGTGCTAATGATGAAATCGTAGCTGATTTCAAAAATGCATTCCATTTCGCTAATATCGAAAATAATTTTAAAAAGAATATTCCTAAAAATGGTTACAATTTAATTTAATTTAAATTATAAAATTAAATCAATGAATAAATGAACTTAAGCCAAAATAAAAATTATTCACATTAAAATTTAATATATAGTAAAAAGTTTAAATAAAATATAAATATAAAACTCAATATAATTTCTTATATTAAACCTAATAATGATTAAACTATTTTAACGTTATCATACAGAAACTTCTGTTTTTTTATAATAGAAAATTAAATTGATTTCGTATTACCATATATGCACGAATGCAAGCGAGTTGAAAAAACAACGATATATGTTAATATGTTTTTCTTGTAATTTTTAGTGCAGCCTTAATATATATACTATATTGTTTGATTGCGGACATAACAGAGTTATTTTAAATCTTTTTCATTAAAACTTAGTGCTAAGTCCCCTTTTACAATAGAGAAACTGAAAAGCAGACATTCGAAATTTGGTAGCAACGGGTGGAAGTGCATAGTACACATTTATTTCTCTTTAATTTTTTCATACATTTTTTTCATATTTCATATTATTTTTTTATCTCATCATCTCTTTAGCAGTTCGTTATACGATCGAAACACCATACGACAGCGAAAAAAATTAGAAAAATAAATTTCTTAATTGTAAAAATTTTAGGAAGTTTTAAAAGAGAATGAGAAAAATATATGCCTCTCAATTCTAGTTTGTAAAAAGCATTTAACGCCATCAGTCGAGATAGCCTGATGCGGTTCATCCGACAAAATAATTCGGCGACGGCGGTAAGCCGGCTGGAGGCATAACAACCTGGATCTCTAAACAACAGCCGTACAATTTTGACGTTTTTTTTTCGGGCTTGAAATGTGGTTTTTTGCGTTCCAGCAAATTTTGGTAAATTTATCGTTTTCTGAGAGAATTTTTTGTTTACTCTCATTTTACCGGACTTTACCCGGATTTACGTCGAACAAACCTAATATAAACAAGTAAGAGCGCTATATTCGGCCGTGCCGAATCTTATATACCCTTCGCAACGTGTAGTCATGCAATAAAAAAAATAAAAAAAAAATGAAAAAAAAAATTAAAAAAAAATTTTTTTTTTAAATAATTAAAATATATATAATATAAAACAAAAAAAAATAAAAAAAAATTAAAAAAAAAAATTAAAAAATGTTAAAAAAAAAATAATAATAAAAATATAAATAATATATTAAATAAAAATTAAAAAAAAAATATAAAAAAAAATTAAAAAAAAAATATAAAAAAAATAAAAAAAAAAATTTTTTGCCTCAGCTGGGATTCGATGCCACGTTTTCTATAACCAGTATACACGTTTGTATGTATGTTGTTGTTGTAATGTTGTTTTTGTGAAAAAAAAATCGAGGTGGTCGTGGGTTCTTGCTCATATCTCAGTTGTTTATGTACCGATGTTTCTGATTTTCAATACCAATCTACTCCCGAATATTTCTGATATTTTAATACCTCACCCGGGTCCAAGCGATGTCGGGGGGCTTCAAAAAGTTGATTTCAACATACACACGGACAGACGGACAGACTGACAGGGCTTAATCGACTCCCCTATTCATAAGCTTTCAGAAAATATATACTTTATGTGGTCGGAAATGAAAATTGTAGAAATTTCACACGGAATGACAAACCTATATATACCCTTTTTCACTGTGTGAAGGGTATAACAAGTGACCTCTTATAATATTTTTATTGAAAATATGTCTAATAAAAAACTAAAAGTGTTAAATCTTCAAGAAAAGTCAGATATTTTAGAGCTTTTACGCAAAGGTTCATATGTAACTGGTTTCTCGAAAAAGTATGTCGCCAAATCGACAATTTGTTAAATACGAAACAATAAAGATGCAATTTCGAAATGCGTTAATAACCGGCTAGCGGAATTATGATGAAAAGAAAGCTATTGAATTGCACAATCAAATTAAGGAAAACAACCATGCTAAACCTCCATTTTGGATGAATTCAATAAATAATTTAGAAATAAGTATCTTAAAAACCCTTTTGCAAACCATAGTAGCTATGTAGAACATTAAAATATGGCAGAAGCTTACAAAAAGTTGAATCAAAACATGTCTCATGGGTGAAAATAACGTACATACTTTATTTCAAATGAAATAAAAGATAAAAGAGACTAAAATATGTTATAGAAAAAATGCAATCTAAAACGTGAACACCCTTGGCAAAAATTAGTTCACGTTTTTGCGAGTTTACTGTATCTCAATCGGAATGAAAAAAGTGCTTCGGAAATCGGTTCACACGTATGCGAAAGTGTATTGATCTTCATGGAGAATACTTTGAAATACTTTGATTTGTTGACTCTAATCCTGATATATAAAAGTCAACCCTCGTATGTATTTGTTTTATATTTTTAAGCGATTATGGTGGCTAAAATTTAGCCAAATCTTTTCTTCAACAACTGTTATATAAATAAGCAGAAGACACGAACAGTAATTTTTGTTTTTTTTTAGAAATTTAAAAGATATATACAAACATACATATACTTATGTGTATGGCTTTATAGGCTATAAAAAATGTTTGCAACTTTGCGTATGTATGTACATCAAACTTTTGCTATTTAATTTGCCAAAAGTTTTCTTTTCTATAGTAGGGTCAATGGCCACTTTATAGTTAACAGGTTATCCATAGAATTTTAAAACAAACTTTTTTTTCTTAAACACATACATACATACATACATAAAAAGGCGATTAGTATCAATACATACATACAATATTTGTATGTACTTCACGAACGATAGAATATAAAACTCGGACTTGTTTTTCGCACTTTTTTCTTGACGACAAATCACATTAAATTAAAGAACTTTAATTTATTTGCTTTCTGAATAATTTAAACTAAAAGTAAAAGATTCAACACAAAACAACGGCTTCTGCAAATTTCAACTTAATTTGGTAGTAACGTTTGGAAATGGAAATTTAAATCTATTCTAGTTTAATTATACACACACACACACACCTGTTTGCTGGCGGCAACATCCCATACTGTAATATAGCCGTGATGTGTACCAACAGCCACTAAGTTACCACGTTCATTCCATGAAACTGATGTCACCGTATTCGTATCAGGGCTAAGGTCACACAAACGCGTTACCTAAATAAATGAATCAAAAATAGTAAAAATAGTTTAAAAAAAAATCTTAAAGTATTTGCCAAAGACAATAACAGAAGTTGGCAAAACAAACAACTAATTAAAATAGCAAATAAGTTTTGAAAAAAAATAAAGAAACTCTTAAATATTTACTTGACTTGTACAGGCGCTCCATAGGTAAACACAACTACCTAAACCAACGGCCAACACATTTTGTGATGACCAATCGACCAAATTCAAATAGAAATCATCTTGTAATTCCGGTGCATCTAAGACCTGTTAAGTGAAATGAATTAATTTTACAAACACTGTGCAAGAAAGTCTAAATACATTTCATTGTTAACTTACTTTGAAGGGTATGCGGGATATTTTCCTTGTAGCTTTGCGTGGTGATCTTAATAGTTTTTGACTTTTTGTGCTAACGGGTGATAATGAATAGGGACACTGTTCATTTAAATCCTAAAAAGAGAAATAAAAGTATTTGTTGTGTTTTAAAGAAAAAAGTGATTAATATTGGGAATATTTAAGTTTACTAATACTTAATTCTACAAACAGTTTTATTTATTTTAATAGCACACAACAGTTGCTTAATTAACGCCAACATGTGAAGTTGGCAATTGAGGAGAATATTGACATTCAACAAAACCTGTTATTTTAGGAAGTATGTACGTATGTATGTATGTTCTTGAATGCACTGTATAAGAAGATATTCTTAAAGAGCACTCATTCATTGCGAATATTCCAGATATTCGAGAATATTAATTTTTTTTTAATATTTTTTTTTCCTATTTTAATTAATGTGAATTGCTTTTCATAGAAACCAAATTAGGGGTGTATCGAAATGCTTTTTTACATTTTTAAATGTCTCCCAAATCTAGTTTTTTTCAAACAAAAAATACATTTTATTGGCGTTATGGAGAAAAATTTCTAAACTTTATTATGCAAAAAACCAAAGTTTCAAATTTTATTTTCTTTTGCAAAATTTCGCACTTTTTTCTTAACGCTTTGCATTAAACGTTGGACACACGTTTTACCGAAGTGTTTGATAGCTTTTTTCCAAAAAAATCCAAATTTTATTACATTTGCAGAAGCTTTGAACTTTGTTCTTAGACACTGCTTAATTATAGCCCAATAGCGTTCAATAGGCCTTAGCTCTGGACAATTAGGTCGATTCATGTTTTTCGGTACAAAATTTATTTGGTTGGCCTCATACCACTCAAGGACGTCTTTGCTGTAGTGGCAGCTTGCCAAGTCGGGCCAAAACAGTGGAGGTATATTGTGGCTTCTTTATAATGGCAATACAGCCTTTTTCAGGCACTCATTAATATAAAATTGGCTGTTCATTGTACGATTCACAATGATTGCCTTTGAAGTTTTCCCACATGTACATATTGCTTGCCATATCATATATTTTTTGGCGAATTTTGAAATCTTTTTATACTTAAACTTATCGGAAACATTAGCTCTTTTATTAGAAACATAAAAACCCTGACCAGGAAGCTCTGAATAGTCAGCCTTACAATAGGTTTCATCGTTCATTAAAATACATTTGTGACGTAGCAACTGTCTTGCTCTTATTCTTGCCGTTTTTGTTCCTTTTTCGTTTCGGTTTGCAGCTTTCTTGACTTTTCTTTTTTCTTTCTTTATTCGTTCTACAAGCGACTTCGAAATATTTAGACGCGCAACTTCAGCGTAAGAAAGTTGTTTATTTTCATTATAAATATCCACAAGATTTTTTCTCACTTTTTCTCTATTTGACGACATTTTAAATACGGATTAAACAATTTGAATAAACTTATTAACAAAGTATTGTTGACACTTATAACTATCACAGAGTGTAACAAAAAAATTAATTAAATAATAATTGTTTGCGTAGTGCCCTGTAAAAAATGTAAAAAAGCATTTCGAGACACCCCTTAGTAGTTCGTTTATTTCTACATTTCAGGAGTATCGGAGTGTCGCTAACCACACGCCTCAAGAAAGTTTCACACAAAACTAATAATTTTTTTTAACGCAAAGCGATTTAAATATGATTATAATGACCTAGAATACAAATTTAACACTTTAACATTAATTGTTTCGGAAATAAATCATGTAATGATTTTCTTTGTCTGTGGAGTATTCCTTCCCCTGCTCCGATCGTAACGATTTCTTGTTGGAAAAAGACCAATGAGATAAAAGTAAAACACACAAAGTTTTAAGATTGTTTTTTAAACATCCCATAAAATATAGTTTCTTTTTATTGCAGGTGTCACGCCCGTTCTTAATTTCCAGCCCATTTTAAGCTCAACAATGCAAGTTGTTATTATAAAACCAAGAAGACTTAAGGTATTACAGTACTCTGGATATGCGGGAAAAACTGTTGATTTTGTATTGGATATAGATGTCACACCAACTTCTAATTTTAAAAAAATTTCTGTAAGAACCATTCTTAAGCTTCATAGATTGTTAACAAAAATTAGACAAATCGGTCCAACCATTCTCGGATTTTAGCTGAATCAAAAAAAAAGGGGCGTGGTCAATTTTTCTTTCCGTAAAGGGCTAAGTTGGGTTGTGACAGACATTAAAAAAAAACAAGTAAGAGCACTATATTCGGCTGGGCCGTTTTTTTATACCCACCACCAGTTTTATGTACTTTTAAAGCACAAAATGTATTATTTTGTTATTGACATTAATCGCTATGGAATAATCTCTTTATACTAAAATATGTATCACTTTCTTTGTATAACTTCGATATGCTAGTAAAATGTTAATTTAGTCTTTTAATGAAAGTGGGCGTTAAAGTAGGCGTATCAATAAAGTTTCTGCTAATAAATACAACTAAGATATTTCAATATAGTCCTTTATTCTTTCAAAAACTTTGTCCATAGAGAAATTATATGAATATGAGATAAAGCGTTATATGGGAGGTAGGCGTTAAAGTGGGCGTTTGACCAAAAGCAATGTTTGAAAATTTCAGAATCATGCATCTAATTTTGTCAGTTTTATTACGTTTTTAAGTTTGAATATATCGAAAAAGACAATGTGCGGTATAAATTTTCGTACATTTTGATCTATAACTCCTTTCCTAATGCATGGATTTAAGCAATTTTCAGGGAAAAATATTGTTCTTACTCAGGAAATATGTATTCGAAGTTTCATGAGTCTACGTTAATGCGTTTGGACACAATTGCATTTTATTCGATGTTGGAAGGACACGGGTTTTTTACCTACGCATTACGAGCTATAAGTACCTTCCTAATATTCCGATTTAGCCCATTTTCAATACCAAACAAACCTTGTGTATAAGAAAGATTTTAGCAAAATTTGAGCCCCCTAGCTTTTTCGGTGCGACCTCTATCGTGCTTTCAACAGACGGACGAACATAGCTAGATCATCATGAAATCAAACCCCGATTCAGAATATATATACTTTATGGGGTCTAAAATAGATATTTCGATGTGTTACAAACGGAATGACAAAATGAATATACGCCCACCATTTTTTTGGTGGCGGGTATAAAAATTGCGAAATCGGTGCAGCCGGTTTTAAATGATGCGATTACCAACGAATGACTTTTGATTTTTATTTAAGTATGTATATACACATAAGATACCAAGTTTATCTCCGGTGTAAACCCATTTTTAAAATTTGGAAAAAAAAACTTATTCTTTGAATAAAGTATGAACACACAATAGCTTTTTAATAATTAATCAAAAACATAGAAAAGCTACATACGTACGTTTGAATGTACATAAATACATACATACTTATTTACATACATATTTTTAATTACATTAACAATCTCCAACGGCTAATGAAATTAAAATTAAAATTCACTTAAGTTTAATAAACAACCGAGAAACACAGTCAGTCGCCAACAATGAATGACATAAGAGAAAAATCATGTATAAAAATAATGTTGCTTTGTTGTTGCAATGTACACACATATATTTTTGGTAATAGTTATAGGTTTCTTTTTTTAATTTCTTAGTTTCCTTTTTAAACATAATAAAAATTAATCTTTTTAACAGCTCCGATTGTTTAAGCACACGCACAATTGTTAAGAGCATTAACCTTTTCTTATGTAAGTATGTATGGACATAATTGTCAAAACATGACTGACTACCAACAAACATTTAAAAGAGAAAAATATAACTTTTTTGCAAATTATTTTGACATGTTAAGTCATGGGATAATGAACTTTAATTTTTGCAAAAAAATATATAAAAAAAATCGCAAAACATGCTTCAGCTTAATGAGTGCAAATGTTATACCTTAATTGTTAAGCAACTGATATAAGAAATTGCCGGCATTCATCACTCTGACACAAGTTATCATGGACAAAAAGGAAAAAATTTAAAAAGAATAAGAATTCTTGCAATGATAAGGAAGAGATTGTAGTTATTTTAAATAAATTAAAGTTTGTTGACATTAAGCATAGTGACGATAAATTATTTACTTTTTATTATTTTAAAAATTTAATTGCTGGCAAACATTTTGGAGGAATTAAATGGCGTTTCTATTCTAACTTTCACGTGTGGTGCTTTGTCATTCCGTTTGCAATGTCTACAGTATTCGTTTCCGAAGTATATGTGACTGCGCATAGAGAAAGGGACCTAAGGGTAAAGAAAACAATTTGAACTTTTTTTTTTTGATGTGGACAACATCTGAGCATCGAATGAGACCGATCCCATGCCCCAAAAGTGTTCCCTCCCAGATATATGCGCGTTTTATAAAAGTGAAGTCGACGATTCTAAGCGCAAATAGAAAGGGACCTAACGGTAAAATTTATTTATTTTAATTTTTTCCCCTACTAAATTAACAAAATAACTTGATTTTACGAAACTACAAAAAATGTATTTTTTCCTTATGAACAATTTAAAAAAATAGAAAAATCATTTAGGTTAGGTTAGGTTGAAAAGGAGGGGTATAAAAGCCCAAACCCATGACAGGTATACACCTATGCCCAGTTGGCATGTTGTGCGCTCCATGTGGAAAACGGAATTCCCAAACAAAAAACCATAAACATAATTTCCCATAAATAACGGACTAGTCCAAGAAACCAGTCCCCTCAATGTAACGCCTTATGGATCTCCAGTTCGAGTTCCCCAGGTATTTCAAGTTCGGCATATTATCTACTGTAAAATTTTCGCGCCTAATATGCCCAAACGCAGGACAATGACAGAGGTAGTGTACCAGGGTCTCATCCTCTTCCTCACAAGCTCTACATGTCGTCTCCTCAGATAATCCCATGCGTGCTAAATGAGTTCTCAACTCCGTATGACCTGTAATTACACCGGTTAATTTCCTAAGTGTAGGTCTACTTAGTCTCAGAATCTCCTTTGACTTCCCAAGATTTGGGTCACCCCAGAGTGTTCTTGTCACCTTACCGACATCAGTGCTTTGCCATTTTCTGACATGTTCTTCCATTGCCCAACGTTTAAGTTCATCCTTAAATCGTTTAAGGGGTTTGGCGTTCTCCAAAGTTATAGTACTCAAAAGAGCTCCCATTTTGGATAATTTGTCGGCTTTCTCGTTTCCGATCAGCCCGTGATGGCTTGGTATCCATATTATCTCCAGATGTTCACAATTTGCATATGAGTTTATCTCACTCTTGCATTGCAAAACGTTCCGGGATTCAACTTTCTCCTTTCTCAATGTCTTAATCACTGATTGGCTATCCGTAAAGATACGAATCGGAGTTTCGTTATTCGTTTCCTTTATCCATTTAATTCCTTCCGTAATCGCCATGATCTCAGCCTGAAAAATTGTGTTGTGATCTGGTAGACGGAAGTATTTGCCTCTATTTCGGCTTATGTTGTATAAGCCCATTCCAGTTTGGTCACCAATCTTTGAACCGTCTGTATAAAGATCGATTCCGTGGGTGTTTCCCATCCTGATTATCTCATCCCATTCTCCCTCTTCCGGTATAATGGTGATGCAGTTAATATTCTCATATCTCATCGGGATTTTATCACATGTTAATTCTGTAATATTTCCTATCGGTAAGATATCCGTTATTCTTTGGTATCTGGTCTTATGTTCTCTTATAAGCCACTCATCTATTGCCATTAATCTTGTGGCAGCTAAGGCCGCTTCATATTTTACCTGTATCTCAATAGGCCAAATGGATAATAGATTCTCAATGGCCATTGTCGATGGAGGAATTAAATGGCGTTTCTATTCTAACTTTCACGTGTGGTGCTTTGTCATTCCGTTTGCAATGTCTACAGTATTCGTTTCCGAAGTATATGTGACAGCGCATAGAGAATGAGACCGATCCCATGCCCCAAAAGTGTTCCCTCCCAGAGATATACGCGTTTTATAAAAGTGAAGTCGACGATTCTAAGCGCAAATAGAAAGGGACCTAACGGTAAAATTTATTTATTTTCATTTTTTCCACTACTAAATTAACAAAATAACTTGATTTTACGAAACTACAAAAAATTTATTTTTTTCCTTATGAACAATTTAAAAAAATAGAAAAATCATTTAATCTTTAAAATGACTCTCCTCGACAAAACCCGTTTTTACCCTTAGATTCCTTTCTCTATGCGCTGTCACATATATTTTTTGAAAGCTTATGCTTAAGCGTTGTCCATCTATCCGTGTGTTGGTTGAAATCAATTTTAAGAAGCCCCCACATGTTGCAAAGACTTTTATTTGGTATCCTTATTTTGGGAATATTCGGAAATTATTTGCTATTGAAATTCAGCACAATCGCTCCAAAACTTTCTGAGATATGAAAAGAGGCATTACTGCCTTAGTTTCGTCCCTTATTTTTACTGCAAAAATTAACATTTCTCAGCCCTAAAATAATTTATAAGTACGTTTGCTACTATTTTTAAATATGATATGCCTCTAGGGCTCTTACACATATTGGTCACTTATCGGCACTAAAGACACTTAAGATTTTTAGTCCTAAATATTTCTAAGCGATTAAGCAGACCTAGCAAAAGTTACTGCTTTGCCGTAAGCGGCTGCTGGATCTAACCGGATCTAAGGATGTTGTGGCTTACAAGCCTGCTTACGTGTGGCATGATATTTGTTTGCAAGTCAACATTTTACCATTTCCTTTTAAGCGCTTATTTCAGCGGAATGAAAAAATAGTGAAATGTATTGAATATAGAGTCGTTTATGTTCGTTTCTCTCGTCTCTTTTCTTTACTCAATGTCATACAGTAGGGATATTCAGTATGCTCTACTGTAAGGGAATGTGTTGCACAAAATTCAACATTTTCTGTCATACATTATTGCATTATTTAGGGGAATATATACATACTTTTGTGCTAATTTACACAAACGTTTGTAGAAAAGAACATATTTACTGGTTACAAGGTTCCGATTGTTTTTTGCTGGGCATTTCACTTTAATGTGAATAATTGTGAATTGTCAAAATAGTCGTATTTCGGGTTCAGAGAATTCATAAGTGATTATTGAAAAACAAATGCATCGGATGTATTCCTAAACGCATATTTCTTTGCAGTAAAAATGTACAACCTTTTTTCAAAACGCAACCTTATTATTTTTTGCAACAAAGCAATATTCATTACGACTACACCAATCCAGAAACTACCACTCTTTGGTAAGAATTTTGACAAGCAATGACGCTCACTGATGCTCGATATCGCAACATGATCTTGCCTTAATTGAATTACATTGATGTAGATCATATGTGGTTTCACTAGGACGGCACCACATGTCATACAGCACATGCTAAAATTAAATTACTGTATGAAACATTTTCTGGTCCTGTATACACGCAGTGAAACAAGTCGACCGGCTCAGAGTCGACGGTGCGCCGCCTCCGGTTTTTTTTTTCAATGTCCACGCCACCGCTGTTTTTGTCGGCTTAAAACTTCTCAACAACGCCGCCGTTTTGATCGGCTTCAGTCGACTCAAGAAAAAATTTTGTTCGTAATAGAGATGAAGAATTCGGTTATATATTACCGTTAGGTTTTTTTTTCAATTTCTTAGTGACGTCACTTTAAGTTTTTGAGTTGCCGATTTTATTTTGTTATAGCCGCCGCCGCTTAAAAACTGCTCAGCCGCCGCCGAAAATTTTGCCTCGGTTTCACTGTATACACGTTCGTATGATGTAATCAAAATTGGCTTCCCATATAATTCCTTTACTCGTATACTTATAACACCAATAGATCTCTTTTTATGGAATTATTTGAAATGAAAAGTAAATCATTCATGAAACAAATTCACCGAAATTCACAAAAGATAAATAATAGTTAAATGAAAAAAATCTATTAGAGGTGTTGCTATGAAATGTAACTTAATTTTTTATTTTTGAACACCCTTTTTAATAGACCTTGACATTTGGAGCCAGAAAGTGTGTACAAAGAAAATGATAAAAAATATGTTTAATATATGTAAGGAGTTTGATGGCTTAACCATTAAAACAAAAAATAAAAACTTCTAAAATAAATACGACTTCAATAAACATTTATCGAATCTGCGCTCTACTCTGTTAGACAAAAAAATATTTCTAAATACATACACTCCCGCTCAGATGATTAGAACGACTTAAATTTCTGTTTTAGTTTTAAAGTAAAAATTTTTTATTTTATTTAAAATTTAATAATAAAGACGATTAAGTAAGTTTATTGATAAAAATTTACAAATTTTAATTATTTAAAGTTACTTCAAATATACGGTTTTTTTATTGAATCATAACGTGACTTTAAATAATCAAAAAAAAATTTTTTCCAGAAGTTATTAATGGCTTGAATGGGTGAATGGTTTTCCCCCTGCATAAACCTTGCGGCAAAGCCAACTCCAAATATTTTCAATTATTTTTAAGTCGGTAGAATACGGTGGCCAGTTCAAATAGAAGACGAACAGGCTTGAAATAAATTATTTTACAGTGTGACGCGAATTTTAACATTTAATTTTGTTTTTGTAAACGAATAAATGATTTAGAGTGAGGGATATCTTTATTTAATTCTTTTTGTGAAGGTGGGAAAATACCATATCCTCTAAATGGCTACTGTCACTATTGATACACATTTTTGGCCGTTTCAACGAATTTTCCATGACTTTTCGCACGCATTCTGGTAATTACCACTTTCATGTGAATGCCGCACCACACTGTGCTTTTTGTGCTTAACGCGCGAACTTTCACTGCCCCAGAAACGACGCTTAAATTTAAAAGCACCTCGTTGCTCATAATAATTTTCAACTCATAATCGTAAACACAATTATTATTATACGATCTAGCGGAGTATAGTGCTCTATTGTCTGTCTGTTTTTATACTGCAGCTGTCAAATTCATGATTAACGTACGACGCCATTTACAAAAATTGTAACATCTTCTGGTAGTGTTAAATTTTGCGTCACCTTGTAAAATTCAGAACAGAATCTATGAAATCGGTCCGAAAATATCATTTATTTAGGGAAAGCTTATTATAATAGACTTTTGTAAGTTTCTGCAGTCATTTTTGAACTTTAAATTATTAAATCAATTGAGTCGTAAAATTTTATTGCATCGTACCTTTATTCCTTCTGCTCCTTTTTACTCATATCGTAAAAATCATCATCATCTAGATCTCCCCTACTAAATTCCCATTTGCCACGTATAACCAGAGTATGCCCATCGTTAACATGACCTCTTACATGAATGTCACGTTAGATATATGTTCAACGGAGCGGATACGTCACCAGTAAGAGGGTTATAAGTTAGGGTGCATAAGTTATCGGCACGAGGAGGCTAGTGGGGGCTTCACTGTTTTTTTCCTTAATTCAGGGGCCGAATTACGGCATTCGAACGTGATCGAAATTGTAAAATTCATATTAGAATCTCTATACCTAAAGCACAGCGAACTCGATCGTGATCGAATGCCGTAATTTGGCTCCTGATATGCACCTCTTGCAATAGGATTTTTCACCGTTCAGAAACTTGCAGCTTGAGACTGAATGAATGATTTGTACGCAATTTTTATTTTGTTTTTGTTTGAATCTGAAAAAAATTTCATGCGCAATCACCTAATAGGAATATAAGTAAAGGTTGGTGGCCGATGTGAACCACACCTAATCGTCAAGTTTTTTTTTTCTGCATTTCATTTGACATTTCTCAATTTCAATTTCAACTATGGAAGGATACACATTCGAGCAACGCGTTAAAGTTATTCAGGCTTATTATGAAAATGGGTGTTCAAATCAAAATGCCCAACAATTGCACTTCTCAGCTCGTTGTTGATGAAAATTATGCTTAAAGACTTGCATTTACACGCTTACAAGATGCAATCGACTCAAGAACTAAAGCCTCTTGACCATTACAAACGTCGTCAATGGTCAAGAACTAATGGATGAGATAGTTCGGCACATTAACGGCATAAAACCTTAATTATGCTTTAGCGTCATCGAAAATTAGGACCATCGGATGAAGGTGTACCGCCAAGGTCGCCGCAGTCATTTGGCCGATATTTTGTTTTAACACATAATTGAACCATACCAATATTATCACAATAAAAAGAAATGACAACAATTTCCTAAATAATTTGTTTTATTCAAAACCAACATCGGCCTTTAAAATTTAACCACCCATTTTTTACGAATGATAAACATCGATTTTAACTATTTTTGCTCTATTCAAAATACTTACCATTTCCATATTTATTCTACAGGGTGGATCAAAAAATCACCATGGGGTTTAAAAATGTAATACCTTTTTCGTTTATAAATAAATTAATATACGATTTAAAGGATGCCCCAAAATTAACGCCACATTTGAATTTGTCGCTATTTGTGCAGTAAAGTGTTGGCAATCCCAACGCTAAATTTTACTAATAGTTTAATGTAAGAGTAAAAACCCACAAAAGCTTATTTTGACCCATTACTTAAGCCAGTTCCAACCCTCCTACTGGCCACATGAGAATACAAAATATACAAATACAAAAACAAATACCAACACTTAACGACACCAATATTTTAGAGATGTTGCCCAGCTAACCACGCCATAACAGCATTCACTATATAATTTTTCTACGAACCATATTTTCAAATTTCTTTACAAAGTCCTTTAAATAATGCTGTATTAATCCTTATGTTATTGTTGTGCAATATAAAAAGAACTTTCGATGGTAAAATTAATAATATAATTTTTGGTGATTCTAATCATATGAACGGGAGTGTGTCTCTAAATTTCTAAGCAATACTTTAATAAAAAAAAACACTTCATAATACCAAAACAACAATAGGTAAGTTATTTATTCTTCTTTCTTATTATCTATGTTTGGATTATAATTTATAGTAATTTACATATTTCTTTTTTTATGTCTATAATAAAATTTTGGAGACACCTGTTTTTATTTTTGCAAAAATTTGCATACATATCTATATCTGTTAGTAGAAATAAAATTATAAAATTATGTAAATTAATTTGATCAGATTTGCAAAAAAGGAATAGAAACCAAAAAAACAAAATAAACCAAAAACCAGTTTCAAAAATGCCGGCATTCAGCAGCAGTCTTTGTTTAAGCGCCGCCCACTTTATTTTATAATTCAATTTCTTTAAACACAAGCACACACACACACACACACACTGTGACAAACTATATGAAGTGAAAAATTAATAAAATCGTATTATTGGTCAACAACAAAAACAGTAATAATAATAAATTGTGCTGTTATGTACAAAAACAGAAGACAAGAAATTGATTTAAAAAAGAAATGCCCAAAAAAAGAGTTTGAAAGATTTCTCTGTAGGAGCAAATTGAATTGTGGATATTCTTAAAATGCTATTTATTGTTAAAATAGTTAAACTGGTTTTTTTATTTGAATTTTAAAAGGAAAAAATATTTTTCATGATTTCAAACGTAGTACCTACCTTGTGTATGTGATTGAAAGGTTAAATAAAAAACATTTCTACAGTGTGGACAATAATACACGACACAATATTAAATTGGAGAAGACAGAAGTGACTGCAATAATTAATAAAAAAAAATTTTTTTACATTGATTTGTCATGTTGCGGGTGGAATGTAAACAGAATTATTTAATTGAGAGTTTTCTGTGCATCTTCAAAAAATAAGGTCACAAACTGTGATCCTATTGGCTAATAATGATTTTAAAGAACAAGAATGATGGAAATAAAGAAGTGTGATTGGTTAATGGGGGGACGATATAAGTACGTCATCTAATGGGAAATCATGCGCTTGGCATAATCTATATTTCGTTTTTGGTATTCTATAACAATAATTAATTTTTTTTTGTGCTCTATCATGAAGAGAACAACACTTGACAATTCAATTTTAAATACCGTTGTTCGGTTTGGGAATGTAACCTTGCGCTGTGTACATTTTATGGTTGAGACAATCCTCTATCTCAGCGATTAAGGAGTGAGATGAAAGAAATCTTAATACACGTTAAGATTTTTATGTAGAGATCTTTGAAATTTATATCAGTTTTTATTTTTATGACAACCATGTTGATTTGTTGTGAGTTTGATAAAAATTAATGACGAAAAGGAAGTACGTGCTAAAATTTAAAAAAAATCCATTTGATTAAAAATTAAAGTAACAGAAAAATTAGACCATTGCACTATAGGAAATTTACCTCTTTTTTTTGGCAAAAAGTAAACATTTTAATTTTTGCAAAGTTTTTTTTTTTTGCTTTAAATATAACAAAGAAAGAAAGTTTTTTTTAACTAAAATTTATATTTTTGGAAAATTAAAAAATAGGAAATAATGCCAAAGGTAAGTACTTTTATATTATATAGCAAAATGTTGGTATATACACATGTAGGGGGAATATCGAAGCAGACCACAACTATCACGGATCCCTTTTCGACCCCCTTCGCTCCTCAGTGATTTCGTGCCTACCGATCAGTACACCTTTAATCACTGAGTCCCGCGCCACAACCGGCGTTTGCTCTGGACTAGGAAAACGATTTCACACTGCCGACTGGTGATTGTCGACAATCATCCTGTCCTTACAGTACTTTGTAATCGCCAGCATCTCCCTCAGACTAAGGTCCCCCATCGCACTCACACTTAAAGTGTGCTTGCCTGTTATCCTTAATCTTCCGCTCGCCAACGCCGGACACTCGCATACTGCATGCGCTGCCGTCTCGGTATCCTCCAGGCACATTCTACAAATATCATCATCCACGATCCGCATCCTCTTCAGATGATATTTGAAGTTACCATGTCCTGTAATCAACGCAGTGATCCAGCTCATCATACTCCGATTAAAACCGAGTATCTTCACTGCACCCCTGCCAAGTGGCTCCCTGAGCACCATACGGGCCTGTCTACACGTGGTTCCCTCCATCCACCTTCGCAAGTTTATAGAGTTCACCCATTGAAAGATCCTCGCCCGCACTAACCCTTTACCCAGAGCAGTTCTGGGTTCCGGTCCGCAGCCTCAGACCCCTTCTTCGCAAGTTCGTCAGCAGCCCCATTCCCAGCTATGCCCACGTGTCCCTTAACCCACATCAGCGTTACCTCATTTGTAGAGGCACACCTATTGAGCTTTAGAACACACTCAAGCACCAAAAAGGAGTTCACATCTATCCGCTGCATACGTTTTATAACCGACTGGTTGTCAAGTGCAATAAGAATTCTCTTCCCATACATTCGACATTCCAACAGGTGGTCCAACGCGTGCAGCAAACCAAGCATTTCTGCCTGATAGACTGACACGTACTCCCCCAGATTCAGGGTGCAGGATAAGTTCAACTCAGATGAGTACACACCAGTACCTGCCCTTCCGTCAATAAAGGACCCATCAGTAAAGATACTGATGTCATTCTCCATGCACTCATCGTGCATGAATCCATCCGCCATGAGCGTGTGATGTACCCTTTCGACCACTTTCACTCGACTCATGCTCTCCATAGGCATCTGAGCCTCCCTAACCTCTTTATCCACGAGGTCCAGGATTCTCCTATGCCCCAAAACCGATCCAAAGCGATACCACATGCCATTGCTTCGCATCCGAATCGCCGATCTTGCCGCCGTCTCCCTTACAAATAAGTCCAACGGCAGCAATCCCAACATTGCCTCCATCGCTTGCGTTGGTGTGGTACGTATCGCGCCACATATACCAATGCAAGCAATCCTTTGAACCCCGTCCAACTTCCGCCTAATCGCCGCCTGGGAGGCCTTCGGCCACCAGACAACAGATGCGTAAGTGATCGTCGGTCCCACCACCACTGTGTAAATCCAGTGTGCAGCCTGAGGTGAGATTCCCCACTTCCGACCGCAAACCCGTTTACACTGATGCAGAATCCTCTTTGCCTTCTGTACCCTTGCCTCAACATGATCATTCCAGGTTAGTTTCATATCCAGCGTTACCCCCAGATATTTCACCTTCTTGGACACTTGTTGGTATACTCATTTATAAAATCGATTAAATTGGAAAAATTAAAGTAACCTTAAAATCAACTAATAGAATTATGAATTAGAATTTTATACAGACTTACAAAAAAATTACACATATAACACATGTTAGACATAATATCATAATAGTTCTCTATAACAATCAATTATCTTCCGAATTTAATATATTTCATCTGCGAATTTTTTGCGAGTTTAAAAAAAATTAATTCTTTCAGGTGTCTACTGCGTGCCAAATTCAGAAATTGACAAAAGAGCCGCTATTTCCGCACATTTCTTCTCATATATTTCTGAGAGTGATTGTTCCGAAATCATTAAACAGTATTTAATAGAGCATTCACGATTATTTTGTTCAAATATAAATATAAAATGGCGTAATAGTTCCAGTAATTTTAAAGTTTTTGAAAAATTTTTTCAAATAATTTAACTTAATCGAGCTTTGAACACATCAGATCCACTCATTTCCAGCATTTCGTTGAACAAACGCAACAAGCCCAGAAGAAATCAAAGCTTTCACCAGAAGTGATCAAATTACTGAGATCAATGGAGCAAAATTTTGTAGAAAATTCTCAAACAGACGAAAAAAATTCCGAAAGCGAAGATGAAGAAATGGAAAGTGGTGGCATTTTGAACCCATGTATATTACATTTAGTTGACGCTTTGAAAATCTAAAATCAAGTTGTTGAATAAAATCCTTTTTAAGCATGACTTTGTTTGTTACTTCATTAAATTGGTAAAATTAATTTATACTGTTATATTCGAAAGGTAAGTGTACACTCGAAAAAATTGTTAGGAAAAAAGAAGTTTAGAAAACCAGGTTATATATCAAAAATCTTGGATTTGAGAACTTATAACCCGTAACCACTTCTTAGAACTAACTATTTGTTAATTTTTTAGTTAAATTTACATATGTTTTTTCTGATTGTATGAAAAACTTTTTCGGTCACTCCCTCTCTCTTAAGTGTTCACCAAAAGTCAAATCCAAAAAAATTTCCAAATCGGCTGTTATTAATTTTGGCCAAAAAAAGGTGGAAAATTTTCTTTAGTGCATTGTTAGGAAATCTGGTTCAGAAGAAAAAAGGTCTACATGATATTGGGAACGCCAACAAAATGTAAAGAATATTGAAAAGTGATCCAAACACATCTATTTGGTATAAAAGCGGCCCGGTTAGCTTAGTGTTGTATATGTTGCGAAAAGTTCAAACTAATGCCGGCTTGAAAACATACAAAGTTTAAAAAGTGCCAGACAGAAATGCTGCAAAAAAAACTTAAAGCCAAAAGTAGGGCAGAGAAATTTAAATCAAATTTTATAAAAAAAAAAATACTCATGTTGTAAATTGCGGACGACGAAACGTACTGGCAGATTTTTGCAGCTTGTGGGTCGAAATGCTTAAGCATTAGCAACATGAAGATAAGTTTAGAACCTAAAAGGAGACAAGAGTTCTGAGTATTACCAGCTTTGTGCTATTGCGGCGAAAAATGCAATCATTTGTTATAGCGAAATAAACATTAAATAGTGTTTAAAAACAGGCTACCAATGTTGTTCAAAAGTAAACCCTTATAAAGGGTTCGCCATCTAACGTTTTTTTTTCAACTAGTGCTTATTTCGTGAATGGTAACACTTAGCTCATGTCTGATTTGACAGATAATTAGTTTTAACCTTCCGCTGAACGAATATGGTTGTGTTTTCGCTTCGCTAAGTGGGCCTGCGATCGACTTACAGAAAATGCCGATTTTGCCCAAAAAATCATCTTTTCAGATGAAACTCATTTTGATCTTGGCGGGTATGTAAACAAGCAAAATTGTCGCATTTGGGGCACAGAAAACCCGCACGCATACATTGAAAAGCCGATACACCCAAAACGAGTCACTGTTTGGTGCGGATTTTGGTCCAGGGGCATAGTTAGGCCATTTTTCTTCTAAAATGAGCAAGGAGTGGCCGTTACAGTCAATGGCGATCGTTATCGGGCCATGTTGAACGAATTTTTGTTCGCAAAAATTGAAGAGGAGGATATTGGTAACATTTGGTTTCAACAGGACGGCGCTACGTGCCACACAGCCGAAGCTACACTCGGTGTTGTGCGTTTTTTTTATAGCATTTAAAATAATAAAAAAAAGTTATTTGGCGGACCCTTTATTTGATTTTAAATAAGCACAGAAACCTCTAAGCCTGACGTTTCCCCAGAAGCAAATTTTTCAGGAGAGCTACAAAACCGTGTTCAGAAATTTTTAAAACCAATTAAAGGCCGTTTAAAACCAAGCAATATGGCATTATTAACTCAAAATCGTATAAAATGAACTTGCGCGGTTGCCCATGAAAACCACAGCTATTTCAGCTTGAAATATCGAAGGATATTTACCCTTTGGGCCCTTTCAACACCTGGCCCAACAATTCCCACACCAGTATCGGCATTGAACTGTTTGGAATCATACCGGACTTAAGTCTCCTTCTCGGGTTTCCAATACCCATAGGTCCACATAGTCTGATCAACAATATTATTATTTAAGTTATTTCAGTGGAATCAAAATCTGAATTAGTCGAATAGTATCCACAACCCTTGCGATGGAGTTGAGAATCAATTTTCTTGTGATCTTCATATGTCCTTTAAGGTCACCAATTTTTTTTTTTTTTTTTTGGCTACTAAACTCCTAAAGTCGTAGAGCGCTAGAGGATACATTGTCCAGATTAAGGTGGCAGTTTAAGTAGGACTCTTAGAGCGTCCGTCGGGCATGTTCTACTTGAGATTCAGTTTTTTTGTGATCTTCGTATGCCCGTTAAGGTCACCACTTTTTTTTTGGTACTAAACTCCTAAAGTCGTAGAGCACTAGAGCGTACATTGTCCATATAAAGGTAACGGTGGCAGTCCAAGTAGGACTCCTAGAGCGTCCGTCGGGCATGTCATACTGGCAATTGTTATACCAAAACATGCAAGACGCAGAATGCACCTAAGTTCATCCTTTGCACCGACTTTTTTAACCCTACGCCACCATACAAATGTAGCATTGTCAAAGGACCAGAATATTATTTAAAGGTTAAGGTCTCATGTCCCACCAAAAAGCCTCTGACAGGCATTAAAATCCCTATAGCTTATAGTTTGTTGCTGGTGGCACAATTTTACCTTCTAGTGCTATTTTTGTTTTGTTTTGTAAAAAATTAGATATTTTCTCGCTATAAAAAATATTCTATATGTTCAAGGTGCCTCCATACTAAATTTTATTAAAATCCATCCAGTAGTTATTGAGACAATTGAATTCAAAAAAAATTTAACAGTTAAACATACAAATAAAAATTCTTGAGTTCTTTTTATTATGAACAGACTCAGTTTATATATTTATTTACATTTATTTATATTTATCTTATAAGTATAGATAAATGACGTAATGACAGCAAAATATATTGTGGGAAATGGTTACTTTTTACTACACATTACTTTACCATATTTAGGTCGAATTACTAGTCAAAAATAAAATTTTGCCAAAAAAAAAATAATAAATTTTGTTTGTAATCATAGGAATTAATAGAATATATTGTACTGTGGTTTCCACAACAACTTACATACACACATACATACGAAAATAAATGCAACTTTAACAACGTGAGATTTAATTTTAGCACAACTCAGAGGTTAAATAATATTTTGTGGTTACACCCAAGAAAACTTATTATTGTACTCGTACACAGTTAACCCATGGAGAAATGTTGTTAGTATTTATGGTTTTCAAGAATTGTGGGAAATAGAATTTTATTTATTATTTTGTAATAAGATGTACATATGTATGTACTTAAATTATTTATAGATTTTTGTTGGTTTATACAATTTAGTGGTTTCAATTAGTATTATACGCTTCATGTGAAAGTGTAAAAGGTTATATCGGATATTTAAACACAGATATTAAAAAAAAAATCGTGAAACTTTATTATATTGTAAAGTAGACAGAATGAGGTTATGTATGGAACAATATATCGTGCAGATGGCCGCCGCGGCTTTGCTGGCACACACGCGATCTTTTAATGAAATTTTCAATGACCTTTTTGCATAAATGCTGCGGTATTTCATTAATGCAGCGTTCAATTTCCTCTTTTAAGGCTTGAGTCGTCGTCGGCTTATTCGCGTAAACCATCGACTTCAAAAAACCCCAAAGAAAAAAATCTAAAGGTGTTAAATCACACGATCTAGGCGGCCAATTCTGGTCTCCAAAACGCGAAATAACACGACCGGGAAATGACTGATGCAGCAATTGAATTGTTTCTCTGGCTGTATGACATGTGGCGCCATCTTGTTGAAACCACATGCCCTCCACATTCATTTCTTCAATTCTAGGCAAGAAAAAACGTTGGAGACACCAATTTGCTGAGCTCGGTGTCGAATTGAGGTGGATGGAGTTTGAGCGACATTATCACGTACAGCTGCGACATTTTCGGTCGATCGACCTGGTCGAAGGCGCGTTGTTGTCTTTACATCACTAACAGGCCCAGTTTCGGCAAATTTATCCATTAATCTCTTTACAGTTGACTCTTTTGAAGCATTATTGTGACCCCAAATTGATCGCAATTTGCAAACTGTAGCCGCAAAACTTTCACCATTTTGGTAAAACAATTTCACAATGAGAATGCGTTGTTCATTCGTGTAGCGCTCCATTTTTACTAACCTCGTACCTTCTACTAGCAAACAATAACAATTGTTCAAATGTCAAACAGTGACACTTCGAATGGCGCCAAATTTAAAAATTGCGTTCTAGTTGGGACACCCGATATAAGTTAAAAAACCACTCAAATCGTGCAATAAATAATTTTTCTTTTTATCACGTTAGCTTTTATATATGCAAATGTCAGATACTATTATTTTAAAACTGTTATTACAATCAAAATGGACTGCGAAAAAAAGTATGTGAAAATATAATTAAAACTTTTCAAAAAAAATCCGTAATGGACTTTTGAAAAATAGCAAAAAAATTTGAAAGTTGGCCCTTGAACTGTTTCAAGTGCCATTAAACGGTATAAGGAAGACCTGAGCATTGAAAGAAAACCTCGATAAGGAAATAAAAAAGATCCAAGGGATATTGGTAAGGTAAAAAGAAGTCGAGCAACTGTTTCGAAAAGCACCTAACACTTCTATCAGAAAAGCAGTACGTACGGTGAAAAGCTCTAATAGTTTTGTCAAAAGGGCAGAAAGTTCCAGATCGCAATTCGGTAAAGAACTTAGAAGCAAAGAAACGAGCGAAAAAATTGAAGGCAGATTTTATAAAAAAACAAGAGCGCTATATTCGGCCGTGCCGAATCTTATATACCCTTCACACCGTGTAGTCATGCAATAACAGTAGTTTGTATCACCATTCCATATGATATACGTACAAACATATAAAAACCATACATATATAAAAACATCCACATTGTAAAATTATAAATTTACGCATGTATGTTAAAAAAAAAATAAAAAAAATTTAAAAAAAAAATTAAAAAAAAAAAAATTTAAAAAAAAAATTAAAAAAAAATTAAAAAAAAAAAATTTAAAAAATAATTAAAATATATATAATAAATATAATAAATATGAAACAAAAAAAATAAAAAAAAAATTTTTTAAAAAAAAAATTTAAAAAAAAAAATAATAATAAAAATATAAATAATATATTAAATAAAAATAAAAAAAAAAAATAAAAAAAAATTTAAAAAAAAATTAAAAAAAAATTAAAAAAAAAATTTTTTGGCTCAGCTGGGATTTGATGCCACGTTTTCTCTAACCAGTATACACGTTTGTATGTATGTATGTTGTTGTTGTAATGTTGTTTTTGTGAAAAAAAAATCGAGGTGGTCGTGGGTTTTTGCTCATATCTCAGTTGTTTATGTACCAATGTTTCTGATTTTGAATGCCGATCTACTCCCGAATATTTCTGATATTTTAATACCTCACCCGGGTCCAACCTATGTCGGGGGGCTTCAAAAAGTTGATTTCAACATACACACGGACAGACGGTCAGACGGACAGACTGACAGGGCTTAATCGACTCCCCTATTCATAAGCTTTCAGAAAATATATACTTTATGGGGTCGGAAATCAAAATTGTAGAAATTTCACACGGAATGACAAACCTATATATACCCTTTTTCACTGTGTGAAGGGTATAAAAACATACACCTGTTGTGTGATGGATGACGAAACATACGTACTGGCAGACTTTTCTCAACTTCCCGGCCAAGATTTTTATGTTGCTTATGAAAGAGGTAATGAAAAGTTTCGACCAAAAAAAAAAAACAAACAAAATTCCCTAAGAAAGTGCTAGTGTTGCAAGCTATTTGCAGTTGTGGCAAACGAAGCCAAGCATTTGTGGCATCAGGACAATAAACACAGAAATTTATATTACGGAGTGCCTACAAAAACGACTTTTACCTTTTTTGAGACAGCACCGAGTGCCTGATTTGACATCATGTCACTATGGAAAAAAGGCACTTCAGAGGTATTCAAAGAATAATGTAATTTTTGTACCACGAGAGGCAAATCCACCTAACTGTCCAGAACTTAGGCCTGTAGAAAGGTACTGCGGTCTTGTAAAAAAGGAATTGAAGAACACAGGAAAGGTGTCCCAGAATATGTTCGATTTAAAGTGTAGATGGACCACCTCCTCCAAAAAGGTAACAGAAGCAACTGTAAAATCTTTAATGGAAGGACTTCCGAAAAAAGTCGATAATTTTATTAATACGAAATAATAGTTTGACGCTCTAACCACTACACCAGAATACTATTATTTGAAATTGATACTATTGAAAAACAAGTTACAGCGCTATATTTGGTTGTGCTAAATCTTAATATAGCCTTCACAAAAGTGCAGATACGCAACTATAAGCGCATATTTTCAAACTGTTTGTGAAACAGATTTACATCGCATGCTTTTGTTTTTTATTAATAGAATTTTGTTGTTGCAATCGCAATAAAATACAGAGGCATACGTTTTTTTGCTCATATCTGATCCGCTAATGGGTTGAAGTTGCTGATTTTCAATACAAAAATTAATGAAAGCATTTCTGATAAATTAGTACTGCATACGAGTCCTTAGGATTTATGAGGGCTTTAAAAAATTGATTTCAACGCTCACAGAGATGGACAGACGGACTTAGCTAATTAGACTTTACTATCTAAAAGGATTTAGAATAACTATGTATACCTAATGGGGTAAAAATTACAAAGGGAATGACAAACAAAACAAAACTAATATACCCTTTTACACTCGCATGTGAACAGTATAACAAAGTTCTCTCCAATTTTGAGGAGAAACAAAATTTTATTTTCAGTAAAAGCGTGTAAAATGTGAGATCACTTTCAATACAGTCTCGTTACAACTAGTTATATGACTGTCTCAAAAAAATTGAAAATTTAGCTGCACGACCATTATCGCAGCTGTCAGGATAGAGAGGAGGAATCGGTTTTCCACCTTCTCTGCGAATGTCCTGCACTGGCGGCTAAAAGACACAGATTTCTGGGTGAACTTATACTAGATGGCCTCTCTGCGATATCTGAAGTTGGACTGAATTATCTACTGAGATACCTCACGGCCACAGGGTGGATCTAGTACCCTTACTCTTGGATTTATTCTGAGATACAATAGAGCTGAAGAGTGATGTGTTCCTGTCAAAACGAAGTCATACAGATTTTACCTGACTGTTTGCGTGCACCGAACTACCACGGTAACCTACCAACCTAGCTGCTATTTTGACTAGTCTTGTTATAACTGACTGCCCCAAAACGTAACAAGCTAAAAATTTAGCTGCTATGGTATGGATTTGCATAACTTATAAATCCTTTTTATACCCTTCACACAGTGAAAAAGGGTATATATAGGTTTGTCATTCCGTGTGAAATTTCTACAATTTTCATTTCCGACCCCATAAAGTATATATTTTCTGAAAGCTTATGAATAGGGGAGTCGATTAAGCCCTGTCAGTCTGTCCGTGTGTATGTTGAAATCAACTTTTTGAAGCCCCTCGACATAGGTTGGACCCGGATATGAGCAAAAACCCACGACCACCTCGATTTTTTTTTCACAAAAACAACATTACAACAATAACATACATACATACAAACGTGTATACTGGTTAGAGAAAACGTGGCATCGAATCCCAACTGAGCCAAAAAAAAATTTTTTTTAATATTTTAAAAAATTTTTTTTTAATTTTTTTTTTATTTAATATATTATTTATATTTTTATTATTATTTTTTTATTTTTTAATTTTTTTTTTAATTTTTTTTTTTTTTTTTTTTTTTAATTTTTTTTTTTGTTTTATATATGTATATTATATATATAATAATTTTTTTTTAAATTTTTTTTTAAATTTTTTTTTTAATTTTTTTTTAAATTTTTTTTTAAATTTTTTTAAATTTTTTTTTTTTGTTTTTTTAACATACATACGTGTACGTATTTCATATGGGATGAATGGTGATACAAGCAACTGTTATTGCATGACTACACGTTGTGAAGGGTATATAAGATTCGGCATGGCCGAAAATAGCACTCTTACTTGTTTAAATTAATATTTTTATAATAAATTGTTTTAGGTATGATTTCAATAAAATATACCACATGATTTTTGAATTATTAATGTAAACTAGGTAACGGTATACTTCTGATTATTCATAAAATACATAAGCCGTAAAGTATGCTTTCATTTTTTTGTTCAGACTCCTTATACGGTTTATTTACTTATATACTACATACACTTTTTTCATTTTTTTTAATTTGTTTTATAATAAAAAATACTAGCTACAATCCATTCAATTACAATATTAACTGTGTCAATGCAATTCAAAACTGTGAATAAAAATATATTTACAATTTACGCATGAAAAAAGATCATAAATTGTCCGTTTACTTTTTAGCATTTTTTTTTTTAATTTAAGTGTGAAATACTTAGTTACAAATTCAAATGCGTAGACAACTTACATATGTACATACGTGTTGCCTACGCAAGTCTTAATAGATATTTCTAATTGACCTTTTTATTTATGTATTTATTTCAATTTTGTTGCAAAAATGTATTTTTTTTCACCAAAAAAAAAGTGCGTAAAACCAACGACCTTGAAGTAACGTTTCTGAAATTTATGTTAAAAATCAGTTGCGTGTGAAGTTCGCATTGAATTAAATAAATATTTATGTGGGTGGGTTTTGTTAATCACTGAATTGGTGAATTTTAAATTCAATTTCAATGCCAACAAAGTATTAGGAAAATTTTGCGAAAATAATGTTTCTTTAAACTGAATGCATAAGAATTAAAGTCAAATTGTTATATTCGATTGGAATTAAGCAAAAAAAAAAAAAAACTTTGCAAAAATAATGTTTCTTTAAACTGAATGCATAAGAATTAAAGTCAAATTGTTATATTCGATTGGAATTAAACAATAACAAAAAATGCGATTTAATTAGCACTTTTAGAAACATGATATAGAGTTAAGGCCGTTCTAAATAACTTAGAAAGTTTGTGCATATTTAAAACGTTAACGGGATAAAAACTGGAGATAATGCTAAAAGTAACTTTATAAATTATTTATGTACATATTAAATGGTTTATCTGAATCATAGAGTTTTATGTTAATCGCAGAGTTATTAAAATCGCAAACAAATATAAAATCCATAAATTATTCATTGCAGCCAGCGATCACACACATACATAATTAAGCTTATCGTAGATTTTCGCTAAAGAAGAAAAAAAAAAACATAATTTTCTACATATTTATGTGTCTGTATATGGGAATTTATGAGGCAGACACAAGAAAATAAATTACACTTTAAAGTTTATAACGTATCTGACCCTTTCGTATTTAACAATTTATTTTATTTTATTTTTTGCGAGTATTGATTGTTTAATCAATTTTATGTCTACAGACAAGTACATCTAATTGAACTTTCAAATTATTTTCAATTAAAAAAAAAACAAACTTATAAAAAAAAACTTTTCTTGACATTAAAGTTAATTTAATTAGCGCAAAATATGATTCAATTTCTTAAGAATTTTTTTTTATAAAGAAAAAGTTTAATTTAATTTTAATGCTCTAAACACATAGACGACAGCAGACAGCAAGCAGCAATATGTCAAAAATAAAATCCATGTGTTTAAATGAAAACGATTATTTTGACGGCAGCACAGCAGCACGACTGCACAACAGCATTTGCTGCTGCTGCCAACTTAGGCTATTTTCTATTTTGACGGGCAGCAAGAACAAATATAGTGTTGCCATTATATATATTAAATTGGAAAAAAAAAACTTATTTTTGATATTAAACATAAAAGAACATTACCAAAAATACAATAAAGAAATAAATGTATGTGTTTTTATAGTTTTTCGTGATATTATTACATTTTTTTATCAATAACTTTAATTTTATTCATTATAAAATATATATGCGGCATCCCTGAAATTTGTATTGCTAAAATACACATCAGCTGATTTTTATGTTGTTGCTGTCTTCAAAATAATTATGAAGCTGACTTCAGAGCAGCATTTGAAGTTGGCAGCATTTGAAGCCGTGAAGTTGTGAAGTCTGCTGGCGTCTATGTGTTTAGAGCTTAACAATGTTGGTTTGGCATGAATCTAAAAACTACAGAACTAATAAGTGCAAATTCGCTTCAATTAAAAGTTGAGATTAAGTAACTGTGAAACTGTGAACTGTGCGAGAAATTAAAAAATTTGGTAAGTCGGCAAATTTCTGTAAAAAAAGTATGAGCTCTATATTCGGCCGCGCCGAATCTGATAATACCCTTCACCGCCATGTACATAGGTATGAAACTTTACCGTAGCTAAGGCTAGATTTTAGATTTCTTGTAATTCGCCATTTTCTTAATTATTTCCGACGCCATTTTTGATTTTGAATTTTTACATAGTTAACTGTTTTCTACTAATCCAGCCCTCTCCTTTTATTTGATACCCATATTGTTGGAGTTAAAAAACAAATTTCCGCCATTTTGTTTTAGTCGCCATCTTGAATTTTACACTTTTTTAATGGTTTCCTACATGGTACTGGCCAAGCCCTTTTATTTGATACCAATATTGTGGTTGTTAAAGCCGTAACTACTATATATGACTCATAAATTCGCCATTTAATCTAGGACGCCATCTTGGATTTTTTTCGTTTCATATCTAATTATATTTTTATACTCAAGCCCTGTCATTTGATCCCCATATTGGCTCTCACCGTTGTATAGAAACTAAAAATTATCGATTTGCGTTTGTAAATTTTAGTGAAAACGCCAAAGCAGTTGTACTTTGGTGCTTATATCTCAGCTGATTTTACACCGATTTGTTAGTTTTTCTTAGAAATAAAGAGTGATTTTTTAGCTATTATCTTTTTGGCAACACTGGTTTAAACAGCTGACGCACGTTTTGTGTTTTGTTTCACTGTGAAACATCTTCAGTTTGGGCTATAATTTAACCATGAATCGTCTTACAAACGAACAACGCTTGCAAATTATTGAATTTTATTATCAAAATGCGTGCTCTGTTAAGAAAGTTCATCGCGCGCTTCGTATCGAAAAATTGCGTTCAGCGACGAAGCTCATTTTTGGCTCAATGGGTACGTTAATAAGCAGAATTATCGATTTTAGAGTGAAGATCAGCCAGAAGCATTGCAAGAGCTACCAATGCATCCAGAAAAAGTCACAGCTTGGTGCGGTTTATGGGCTGGTGGCATCATTGGACCGTACTTCTTTAAAGATGATGCGAATCGCAACGTAACTGTGAATGGTGAGCGTTACCGTGAGATGATATTCAACTTTTTTTCGCCCCAAATGCAAGAGCTTGACTTGAATGACATGTGGTTTCAACAAGACGCTGCCACATGCCACACAGCATGCTTAACAATGGACTTATTGAGAGGCGACTTCGGTGAACATTTTATTTCTCGTTCGGGACCGGTCAATTGGCCGCCTAGATCATGCGATTTAACGCCTTTAGACTATTTTTTGTGGGGCTATGTTTAAGCTCATGTCTATACACACATGTCCGCTTCAATTGACGCATTGGAAAACAACGTTGAAGCATTTATTCATGAGATACCGGAGGAAATGTTGGAAAGAGTATGCCAAAATTGCACTAAGCGGATGGACCATTTGAGGCGCAGTGACGGTCAACATTTGCATGAAATAATCTTCAAACATTAAATTATATGGACCGTACTATCAGTTCAAATAAAGAATCACGCTTTAGTTTCTGAGATTACGGCTTATAATTTGGTATATTAGGCGTGTTCAAAAATTATTTAGAAGTTTGAAAAATTTTGGTATATTTTAAAATATATATATTTTTTAAATAATTGTTGGCTATAACTTTACCGATTAGAGACCAATTTGTCCAAAATTTTTCATGAATATCTCCAGAAGCATACCAAATCTATAAATACTAAAACCGTATCTATAAAACATCCTAGGGCTGGAAAATTTTAATTTTTGTGGTAACAGAGGCAGTCGTGTTTATTTGCTCATATCTCAGATAGTTATAAAACGATTCTGCTGATTTCCAATACCGATCTGCTCGCGGATATGTCTGATATTTCAACACCTTAAACGAGTCTTGGCGATGTCAGGGGGCTTCAAAAAGTTGATTTCAACATACACACGGACGGACGTTTAATGCTTAATCGAATCCACTATTCATAAGCTTTCAGAAAATATATACCTTATGGGGTCGGAAATGAATATTGTGGAAATTGTTACACAGGCAAACCTATATTTACCCCTTTACACTGTCGTGTGTAGGGTATAATAAACAAACAGATTTTACAAATTCTATAATTAATTTTTTTTTTATAAAACCGGGAGCTTATTACAGTGTTGCCACTATGCTCTCAATAACGTAATCTGCTCTTTGAATTTCTTATGCAAATTACCCTGTTCCTACGCCACAAAATCAAAATGATACTGTTTGTTAAAAAAATTAAAGGCAGTAAAAGCTTTAACGCTAAAACGTCCAGTAAAGTTGCCGAAATAATTGTAAATTCGCTTGAGGGTAATTATTTTTTTAGCTTGTATCGAAATAAGCAGTTATTCCTTTTTGCCACAGAAATTATGTAAGCGACTAAAAATTTTTTTCGTTTATATTTCAGTTTACATTTGACAAAACGACTTATTTTTAAATCAATAACTTTTCAGTAGAGAAAAAAAGCTGTTCAAGTGACCAACAAAAGTTATTGTTTAGAAATGAAAGAAATCTTATACTTAGGGTTGCCATTTCTATTTAAAAAAAAGAGGACGCCAGCATAAAAAATGTAGGACATTTGCCCAAAAAAAGAGGACACATTTAAAAAAAATTAAATTTGATAAAATTTACGACGCCATTTAAAATACAAAAACAAAATTAGTTTTTACGAAAAAACTTTATTTACAAAAACAAAAACTGAACATATCATTCTGATTTAATGGTTGAAAATAAAAACAAAAAAACCAAAAAACAACAACAAAAATTCATTGCATTCATTATCGGGTATGTACACTTTTAAGCATTTTACATATATATTTCAAAAATTTTTTTCAAATATTTCTAAAACTCTAGGCAATCCATATCAAAATTATATACCCTTACTATATTTTTTGTTCAAGACTTTCTTCTATATTTGGAAAACAAACTTTATGAAAAACACACAGCTGACAAGCAGACCTCTTTGCCGATCTTTTTTAAAATAAAAAGACAAGTTAAAATAGGCCACTTCGATAAATAGCGACAAATAAGGATAATAAAACTAATTTTGTACAAAGAGAAGTTTTAAAATTGTACTTTTTCAAAACTAATTGTACGAGCACCTAAATCTTTTTTTTATACATTTTGTGACCTGTGATTTGAAGTTAAAATATAAGAAAAAAACTTCAGAGAAGGTGTAACAAGCCGGACAACCCCGGACATTTGCTAAAAAAGAAGCAGGACTGCCCCGGATGCCCTAAAAAATAGGACGGTGTCCGGGGAAAAGAGGACGGATGGCAACCCTACTTATACTTGAATATTTTACTCAAATACTTTATAAACATTTTGCGATTTTTTTTTTCTTCCAAAAGCAATCGTTTTTTATACCCTTCACACAGTGAAAAAGGGTATATATAGGTTTGTCATTCCGTGTGAAATTTCTACAATTTTAATTTCCGACCCCATAAAGTATATATTTTCTGAAAGCTTATGAATAGGGGAGCGATTAAGCTCTGTCAGTCTGTCCGTCTGACCGTATGTATGTTGAAATCAACTTTTTGAAGCCCCCAGACATCGCTTGGACCCGGGTGAGGTATTAAAATATCAGAAATATTCGGGAGTAGATCGGTACTGAAAATCAGAAACATCGGTACATAAACAACTGAGATATGAGCAAAAACCTACGACCACCTCGATTTTTTTTTTCACAAAAACAACATTACAACAACATACATACATACATACAAACGTGTATACTGGTTAGAGTATGGCATCGAAATTTTTTTTTAATTTTTTTTTTATTTATATTTTTATATTTTTTTTTATATTTTTTTTTTATATTTTTTTTTTAATTTTTTTTTATTTTTTTTTTTTGTTTTATATTTATTATACATATATATTTTAATTATTTTTTTTTAAATTTTTTTTAAAATTTTTTTTTAACATTTTTTTTTAACATACATACGAAAATTTATAATTTTACAATGGGATGTTTTTATATATATATGTGTTTTTTATATGTTTGTACGTATTTCATTGCAAACAACAAACAAAAAGAAATAAGATTTTTTGTCAAATGCATTTAAAAAAAAACTTCTACTAAGTATACAAGTCGTTTTGTCAAAATTGTTTTTAATTAATTAAAAATGATCTTAGTCGCTTAAGACAGCACAAGTGGTAAGTTTTTTAAACTTTGCTTTTGACAAAACGACTTCTGTTTTGTCACAAGGGAAATGGTAAAAACGTGCTAGAACTAAATAAAGACAAGCTGTTTTGTCAAATGGCAGTTATAAATTTTTTTTTTTTTTTGAATTTTCAAATTTTTTTAATTTACTGAAAGAAGTCGTCTTGTCAAATTAAAATTGGAGAAAAGTTTGAGGGAGTCACTTGCATATCTTTGTTCTAAAGGTCGTGGAAATACAAGAATTAAATCAAAAGAACCGAATTAAAATGTTACATCCACTCTAAAACTTTTGAAAAATTGTCCTATCTCGAGAGAAGCCATTTTGTATTTATTATTATTATTAACGATGTCAAATCGGTTTAACATATTGTTAAACCTGATGATTTTTAAATATTTAGCTTGATGTGGCATTTATGTTTTTTTTTTATCATCTGTGTTTCAAATCCGGCAACATTTGACAATCCAGTGTTAAGATTATTTCAACATTTTCAGAATAGTAGGCGTGGCACCTCTCAATGCAAAGTTAACTCTAAAGAATTACAATAACATGGATCTTACAATTGGTGAACACAAACAAAATTAAATTAATGTTTAAATAATTGACGTAAAAACATTTAAATTGTATTCAATAAATAATGTGTAGGGTCAAAACAATTCTTTTGATAAAAAAAAACAATGTTTTTGTTAAGTTCTGTTGTCAGCAGCAGCTGACTGTAATAATATTGACATTAGATACAATTTTAACAACCACATCCACGTTGTTTTTAAAATTAAAATAGCTACACGTGTTCTGGTTCTTAGTTTTTTAAAAATATCAAACAAGCAGCACGTAACCCAACATAAAATTGCTCACTCGCTCAAACAAAAGCAAGAATGTAATAATTTTATTACCACCCTCGTAATATTTTATTACCTTTTTAAACGTTGCTCTATATTTTTCGTCATGTTGTTGATAATAAATGAATAAAATTAAACATGAAAACTGAATTCATTTTTTATTATCTCTAAATTGCTAGACTTAAATAATTAAAATAAGAATGTATTTAATTGTGCTAGAAAAAACAGCGAAGGTTGGTGACAGATGGTGGCCAATATAATGTGGATACGGTTTGGTAGCGACATAAGCCAGAGTCGGGCTTACATCAATTGACAGAAGGTAGCCAATACAAGGTGGATACAGTTTTGTAGCGGCATGAGCCAAAGTCGGCCTTACAACAATTAGTCTAGGTCTAGTATTTAAACAAAACTAACGATTGTGATGATGGCTCATTTTTGATTATTCTGAACTTTATTACGGTAATAAAAACTGTGTCAACTCTGATATAAAAATTTTAAGTTTTCAATTTTATTACATTTCTGTTACAGTTTTAATTTTTTTTACAAAATTCAAAATAAGGGTATTCGTGAACAATTTTTTTAATAAAATTATTAAACAAACAAAATAGTCACATATGACCATTGGCATAGAGAGCCATATCTGAGCGGGTCTAAATCCCCCTAGACCATATTTATGCCTCCACTAGAATTTTATTGTTTTAAACAAGGTCTTACATATTTTAATAACAAACTATTTTATATGAGGACTGTATAGACCCCCAAAACAATGGTCCAGCTACGTAATGCTTAGAGGGCTACCAAATTCCTCAAACAGTTTAAAACGTGGCCAGCCGGTATCATCGGTATGTATTATTTATTTTTTGAAATACGTACATACATATATAAAAACATCCCATGGTAAAATTATAAATTTACGTATGTTAAAAAAAAATAAAAAAAAATTTTAAAAAATATTTAAAAAAAAATTTAAAAAAAAAATTAAAAAAAAAATTGTTAATTGTTGAAAATTGTAAAAACTTTCCCTGAAGAAGCTTCCAAATGTGGTAGCGAAATATAGGAAAATAAAATTGAAACTATTTTTTATTAAGAAAAGTGATCTCAAGCTCAATAGAAGAAACTGTTTATATAAATTAAAAGATCGAAAACATTCATTTATTAAATTAAAAAAATTAAAAAAATATAAAAAATAAAAAATTAAAATAAAAAAAAATTAAAAAAAATAATATTAATAATATAAATAATATATTAAATAAAAAAAAAATAATAAAAAAATAAAATTTTTTTTTGGCTCAGCTGGGATTCGATGCCACGTTTTCTCTAACCAGTATACACGTTTGTACGTACATATGTGTGTTGTTGTTTTTGTGAAAATCGAAAATCGAGGTGGTCGTGGGTTTTTGCTCATATCTCAGTTGTTTATGTACCGATGTTTCTGATTTTCAATACCGATCTACTCCCGAATATTTCTGATATTTTAATACCTCACCCGGGTCCATGCGATATCGGGGGGCTTCAAAAAGTGGATTTTAACATAAACACGGACAGACTGACAGAGCTTAATCGACTCCCCTATTCATAAGCTTTCAGAAAATATATACTTTATGGGGTCGGAAATGAAAATTGTAGAAATTTCACACGGAATGACAAACCTATATATACCCTTTTTCACTGTGTGAAGGGTATAATGAGGGTGTATACTGTCATTTGGCGCTCACAGTATGTATGTACACATATGTATGTACATCACTTTTTGTACTTTTTATTAAAATTTAAATTTTGCCAAAAAAAAAAAAATGTTTTATTGTCTTAATTACACTTATTAACTGATTTTACAAGCTAAAAAACATTTATTTTTAATTCACTTATTAACAACAAAAACAACATCATTAAATCACAGACATAGATGAAAAGGTAGTGGTAAAAAAATAAAAACAAATGTATTTAATAATAATTGCCAAGTGACAAAATTCCCACACCCACTATTAAATCAACAATTTATTAACAATAAATTGCTATTTATATTGTGGTTAACAATTGTTTATTTTTTTTTTTATTATTATTCAAATAATTTTAAACAATGTGTTAGTTGGGTATGCAGGTAAATGAATAGGCCTACTTAATCATACAGCACATGCGCACCCCTAAACACCAGTAGCTTAAATAAAACGTATTAAAAATTTTAAACAATGAGCACTAATTGTGTCAAAATGTACACAAGACTTGTGTGCTAAGAAATGTACAATTTTGAATTTGAATTTTTTAGTATTTTTTTTTTTTTTTAATGGAAATTATGAATGATTATAAATAATTTAATTAATATTACAACCATGAATAGTCATATTAAAAAAAAAAAAATAAAAAAAACACACACACAGACAGGTACAAACAAAACAGCAGCTTGTATCGTGTGTATAGATGTGAAAGAAGAAGAGAAAAGAAAGAAGACAGTTAAGATAAATTAACATAAATTCCTGTCTCTTCATAATAAATTGTATTTGAAAATGATTTTAGAATGATTAAATTGTTTAAGCCCGTTGCAAAAAAAAACACATAGATGTTTTAAACGTGTTAGATTTATTAAAATAAGAACTTTGCAGATTTCAGTTATGGGTAGACGAGTTTGGCACGTCGCTTTGTTGCAAAATGTTTTCTCAATTTTTTTTTCACTCAGTAAAGTTGTTTGCAAAAAGTAGTAAAAAAGAAAATATGCAAAATAGATCAACCAAACGGTTTTTTTTTGTTTGGAAAGTATAAAGTTTAAAAATTGCCTTTACCAATTTGCTTGGGGGAGCGCACAAAGTTTAGGATAATAAAGGTCATTCATTAAACATTAGATGTTACATTAGATCTGAAAAAGAATGAAACAAAAAGCTTTAAGTTTTATTTAAGACCTAACACTCTGTGTAATGTCTTTTGCAAAAGCTGTCAAAGACAGATAAAAGAATCTGTTAATTTCTTCTGTGCTCCCACCACCTGGATAACAATCTTGCTGCGATGTGGTGGCTTAAGTGACAGATGTGGTACCTATCTCAGGTTCTGCTTTTTAGTAGACGAGATATCCGTACCTCGCTACTCGGAGTCAGTCAATGAGGTATGTGCTGAAAGCGGTCATAACAAAAGGTTATCCAATCCCATCCTATTCTCCCTCTCCTAAACCTCCTCTCATTCCTTCTTCCTCTCCTCCACTTGTAAGGTTAAGGTGGTAGGAATCAGAGCCGAGAACCTGAATGGCTTAAGAAGATTAGTCGTTAACAGCTCCTTTTCGGTGCCCATGACACGGGCCGGTTGTATTATTCGTCCAGTCCGCGTACGCCGTCACTGCGTGGATGATCTATCCCCTTACGTGCACACTCGTGGGATCAATTTATGGATAGAACAAAAAAAAAAACAAAACAAAAAAATAAAACAGAAAAATCGGATGAGCTGGGTACCTCATCTGAAGACGATCTTCTGGCCTCTAGCCAAGAGACGTTGGTCGACTTATTAGGCAGAGACGGAACCAGTCATAGTACAATGCTGCCCTCCAATACCCCTTCAAATACCCTTCCATCCGACGTCAAGATTGACGACAAATTGAAAAAGAAGAAACAAAGGAAGAGGTGTCAGAATGATATCCTCAAAGCAAAATACAACAAGGAGGTTTTTATTATTGACAAAATAGCCCAGAATACCGCCAGTGGTATCCCCCATCAATGCGATGAGGAAGATCGCGTCAAATATCAGGCTGTGTTAGATGAGTACCTGAAGTTTAAGGATTCCTTACCCAGCACATCTAAAGCGGTAACTACTGATATGGTGAGGTCCAAGCGAAACCAATCTCAGACAGAGGGAGGTAAATCGCCAAAAAGAAGAAAGGTCACCGATAAAAAAGACTACTCCGGGACTAGCTACGAACGGTAAAAGACCATCTCATTCTAGCCCTGGCAAACGAAAAAGACGGTGCCATCAGTCTTGTAGTAACAGAATGGGGTGCCATAGAGTCTAAACTAGCAGAGCTCATTATGGATTACGTGCTCGCGATTAAGACTGGACAGGCTCCTTGTTTTGACTTCGGCGATATACACCAGGGCTACAGGGTAATCAAATATTTGGACGAGTTCTCAGAGGACTTTCTCAGAAAATGCATCGGAGGAATCGGTTTTCCACCTTCCCTGCGAATGTAAAAAACATACCATGTATTAGCTGCTTTACAAAACATTTTTTTATATAGACATCCCACTAAGCGACCAAAAAGCGCTTAAGGGAAAATTTATAGATTTCTTTTGAGTCAAAAATGGGCGAATTTTGAAAAAATTACAAAATTTTGAAAAAATAACAAAATTTTTTTTTGCAAAAATAGTTAAATTTTTTTTCGGAAACACTGAAAGGTATGGACTCAGGTGGTATTTGTATGTTTGACAAATTTTGCTATGAAAAATCTATCTATCTATCTATCTATCTATATATATAAAAGTGAAACTCTGTGTGTGTGTGTGTGTGTGTGTTAGCTATAGACTCCGAAACTGTAAAACCGATCGGGCTGAAACTTTGGTAAGTTGTTGTACACATACCAGGGAGTGTTTATGGGTGAAAAAAAGTGGGCGGGGCCACGCCCATAAAAAATTAGTTATCATTTTAAGCTACTTGCACTTGACCGATTTTTCTGAAACTTTGCACACATATCGAGCTGTCATGACTAAAAAATTTCGTGATAAGAAAAGTGGGCGGGGCCACGCCCCTAAAAAAGTTTTAATTTTGAGGTACTTTCACTGGACCGATTTTTCTGAAACTTTGCACAAATATTGAGCTGTCATGACCTTATAATTTCGTGATTAAAAAAGTGGGCGGGGCCACGCCCATAAAAAAGGTTATAATTTTGAGGTACTTCCACCAGACCGATTTTTCTGAAACTTTGCATACATGTCGAGCTGTAATGACTAAATAATTTCGTGATTAGAAAAGTGGGCAGTGCCACGCCCATAAAAAAAGGTATCATTTTGAGGTACTTGCACTGGACCGATTATTCTGAAACTTTGCACACGTATTGGACTGTTATGACTTTACAATTTCATGGTTAGAAAAGTGGGCAGGGCCACGCCCATTAAAACAATTATAATTTTGAGGTACTTGCACTTGACCGATTTTTCTGAAACTTTTCTCACACATATTGAGCTGTCATGACTTTATAATTTCGTGAGTAGAAAAGTGGGCGGGGCCACACCCATAAAAAAATTATAATTTTGAGGAACTTGCACTGGACCGATTTTTCTGAAACTTTGCACACATATTAAGCTGTCATGACTTTATAATTTCGTGATTAAAAAAGTGGACATGGCCACGCCCATAAAAAAAAGTTATAATGTTGAGGTTCTTGCACTGGACTGATTTTTCTGAAACTTTGCCCACATATCGAGCTGTCATGACTAAATAATTTCGTGATAAAAAAAGTGGGCAGGGCCACGCCCATAAAAAAAAAGTTATAATTTTGAGGTACTTGAACTTTACCGATTTTTCTAAAACTTTTCTCACACATATTGAGATCTCATGACTATATAATTTCGTGATTAGAAAAGTGGTGATTAGAAAAGTTATCTTTTTCAGCTTCTTGAACTTCACCGATTTTCCTAAAACTTTGCACACACATATTGAGCTGTCATGACTATACAGTTACGTAATGAGAAACGTGGGCAGTGCCACGCCCATTAAAAAAAGATATAATTTTTAGCTTTTTGCACTTGATATTCAATTAAAATTCAGAATGCATTTTTCTTCATTAAGGGGCGTAGCAACGCGCGCCGGGCTTTTCTAGTAGGTAATAAGTTTGGCGAACATGTCAAATTTTGACCCCTCTAACTCAGAGGGTTCTTGACCGATCTTGTTGAAAAATTATGTCTTAACTACTAACTTTGATGCAATCCCGATCGGAAGACATCTGTTTTACAAGTTGCACCACTTGAGGTAAAATTCCCCATATTTAAAATTATAAATTATTAACTTTTTAATCGTTCTATTCAATTTAAAATAAGTATTTATGTTATATTTTATTCTATTGCACACCTTAACTCAATTATGTCATTTATTGTATTTACCCGTTTATTTTATATTTTTTTTTTTTTTTGTTTTATTAAACATCTTGACAAATTTCACTTAAGACAATTGAAATAAATGATAATTTACATCAAAATGAACAACTCATCACAAGTACCTACTTGTGTGCATAACTTGTGATGAATTAAGTAAACTTAAAAGAAAAAAAACTAACAAGAATAAGTCATACATAACTTAATTTAAGACAAACAGCAAAAAAAATTTAAACAAACAAAAAACAACAAATGAGACATATGACACTTTTGCGACATCTATAAATAAATGTCTAATCACACACTGACATATAAAAAAATAATAAATCTGCTAAAGTCATTTCGATTATAATAAAATGTTTAAAAAGACATATGTATGTATGTATGTATGAATGTATGTATGCATGTATGTATGTATAAAAACTAAAAGAAGAATCAGACTTATAAGTAATAATGATTTTGGCACATGCTTAAACAAATGATTAAAGTTTGTTGATAAAACAAAAAGTTTTAAAGTTGATGCCGCTTTCAGCAACCACACCATCATCATTATGTTTTTCATAAGTTTATCTGATATATTGTTTTTTTATTATTAAAAAAATAGTACGCGACAATATTTTACCCCTAAAAATAAAAAAAACAAAGTGAACCAAAATTAAGAAAAAGGAAAATTTTAATATTATGATAGTGTTGCGGCAAATACCACTTAAACAAATAAAACAATTCCAAACAGAAATATTATTTCTATTGTTAGTCTTTTTTTTTTTTGTGAAAATAAATAAAAAAGCGTCTAGTGCTTAGTTATGAAAATCCCAAAAAGAGCAACGAAGTATAATTTGCTATTGAATTGTTCACAATGGAATTGAAATAAAGTAGTCAACAATTGCTGATTTGTATAAAGAAAGTTTGTTTTGTTTTTTCTATTAATTGCGGTGTTTTATTGGCAACTACTTCAGTGAGTTCAACTGACAGTAAAGTGACACTTGAAGTAATAAAAGCATACATTTGTTGTTTTGTTATCTTTTTGATTAAAGGAATATGTTCTTATTAAAAATATTTATTTATTTACTTTTTTTTGCAGACTATTTTAATATTTTTTTTTATTAAATATCATTCAATACATGTGCGGTGCGTTAGTTAAAGTGTTCCAGATTTAAAATGTTTTGGTTATTTGCACTCAGTGTCAGATTTTAATTGAACGAATTTTAAACAAACTATAAGAACATAATTACGAACTAAAGTACTACTTTCAGCCATGTCAAATCTTATATACCTTTAAAACATTGACGTAGCTAGACCATTATTTTGAGGGAAGGCTACAGCGCCGATTTGAAAAACATTACTGATAGAATATGTGAAAACTTGTGAAAAAAAAAATAAAAGTCTTGCCAATGATCTTTTACCAATTATTTAATATCCCTGCATAAAATGCGACTAGCTAATACACGTTTGTTAAGTATACTCCACAATGGACTAGTCCAAAGGACATCCAAATGTATGGAGAAACAATGGTCGATTTACCATTACGAGGTCCCATTGTCAAACCATAAAACCCATTGGAGCAGTCTTAAAACTACTCTTTTTCACTACTCGATGGAGCACCCACACCACCATTATACACCACTTGACAACACTGTTTGTAATCGTGTATGTAAAACACGAACACTTGTCGTTTAACTACAATTTTTTTTTTTTTTAAATGATATGGTTCATGACATGGTCCTATATGTTGTAACTAGTCCATTTGAGCTACAGTGGACCACGTAGTTTAGTATTATCTGCACAGATACACCCAAAGAGTGAGATCAAAAAAATCTTAACTCACGTTTTGCCTCTTAACTTTTTTCGAAAGCAATATTTTTTATTTTTTTATCTTGTCAGTTTTTATTTTTAATCACAACCATCTTTATTTGTTGTAAGTGCGATCAGAATGAGTGACGAAAAAGAAGTAAGTTATAAAATTATTAAAAATTTAAAAAAAAAATCGAATTTATCCTACAAAAAATTAGCCAAGAATTAAAAGTCTGCCGTCAAACTGTTTCCAATATTATTAAACAGTATTAAGAGAATTTTACTATTTATAGGAAACCTGATTTGGGAAGAAAAAAAGGTATACATGATTTTAAGAAGGTCATAAAATTGAAAGCATATCGAAAGAGCTACATACACATCTGATAGAATAACAGCCCGGTAAGCTGAGGGCTCGTACAATTTGTTGTGAAAAGTTTAAACCAGTGCAGACTTGAAAACAAACAAAGTCCAAAAAGTTCCAAACAGGAATGCTGCAAAAAAAATGTAGAAGCTAAAACAAGGTGGTCGTGTTTTTTGCTCATATCTCAGTTGTTCATGTACCAATTTTTCTGATTTTCAATACCGATCTACTCCCGAATATTTCTGATATTTTAATACCTCACGCGGGTCTAAGTGATGCCATAGGGCTTCAAAAAGTTGATTTCAACATACACACGGACAGACTGACAGAGCTTAGTCGACTCCCCTATTCATAAGCTTTCAGAAAATATATACTTTATGGGGTCGGAAATGAAAATTGTAGAAATTTCACACGGAATGACAAACCTATATATGCCCTTTTTCACTGTGTGAAGGGTATAAATAGGGCAAACTCATGTTGTATAAGGTACGTCGTACTGCCAGATTTTTTTTGTTGCTGATGCTCGAGAAAATGTTAAAGATAGGTTTAAGACCCAAAATGGGACAAAATTTCCTAAAAAATTCTCGGCATAGCAAGCTTCATCCCGTTACGTTAAAAGAAGTCAGTCATTTGTTATACGGTGACCCAACCATAACGCACAATGTTAATAGTGAGTCACTCCTTTGTTTACGAAACTAAAAATCAAATTCAACTAATTTAACAATTACTGTAATTTACATTGTGCAAGGTTTGTCATTACGTGTGAAATTTGAGAGCTTATGAGTAGAGGAGTCGATTAAGCATGTTCAGGTGTATGTTGAAATCAGTGTTTTGAAGGCCTCCGACATCAGTTAGACTCGTGTGTGCTATCAAAATATTAGAAATATTTGGAAGCAGATCGGTATTGACAATGAGCATAATCGCCCCATAACTTCTGAAATATAGGAAAATAAACACGACTGCTTCTGTTGTTCCACAAATTTTTACCAAAAAATTTTAAATAATTTATAACAAAAATAATTTACAGACACTTTTGTGACTATTTTTAGATACGACTTGCCTCTAGAGATATTCGTGAAAAATTTTAAACACATCGGTCCCTAATCGGCAAAGTTTTAGGCAACAATTATTTGTAAAAATATATTTTATTTTTAAATACATATATATAATATGCCGTGACATTAAAAATTGTTTCCGAAAAAAACTAACAAATCGGTTTGAAACATACTGAGATATAGGCACCAAAATACAACTTCTTCAGTGATTTTTCTTAAATTTACAAACAAAAATCGATTTTTTTGCATGTGACTTAGTGAAATGTAAAATTGGAAAAATAAAAATTATAATAAAAAGCTTATTTAAAATTTTTTCCATAAGTATTACGTTATTTTTGCGGTCACATTAAGTCTAACCTGTTAGAAATAAAAATTTACGTAACTGACAAAAAAAATTATATGGAGAATTAGTGTAAAACATTTAAGTTTTTAGAAAAAAAATCCTAAACAAATTAGAAAAAAAGTTAAAGAATATTCTTCTGTAAAATTTAGTTTTTGTGGGTTACGTTATTTTAGCGGTTAAGGCTCGATGTGTTCGGAAAAAAAATAAATTTGCTCAAGCTGCTAATATTGTTGAACTAAGCTTTTTTTAAATTCACGGAATACACGAATTTTCGAACATAAATTATTCAAGAAGATCTGCGCTCTGATCTAACTTGAGGCAGGTCAACCAGTAACTATCACCATAATAACAAAATTATTTCTGCCTAAAATTAAATGATATTGATGTAAATGACATGTATGTAGTTTTAACAGGCAGTTGGCAAATATCAAACAGCTCGTAAAAGAATTAAATAAATGCATGAGATATTTCCAGGTCGTATACATTCTCTTTTTTAATTTTTATTTTTTTTGAAGCCAAAAGCCTGTGCCAACTAGGCGCGGATCCAGCCAACAAACCCACAACCACCCATGCATTGAACGGGGTATTTAAAAATGCATCCAAAAAATTCAGCCAGTTAAACAAAATGGTGATCTTGCCAAAGAAAATGAAGGGCTATTCCACACATAACGCTATCCTGTAAACTTTAAACAGTCACCACAAAAATGTGATTTCTAAGTTATTTAAATTTATTTTATTTAGGCCCCCATCCTTTATAAAATTATATTTAAAATGCAAGTCTTTTTATAAAAATTATCTTTATGACTGTGCGCTGAAGTGTTATCAAATTTAATTTTATTAAATAAATCAAAAGTAAATGACTGATGCATTCTTACATTATTATTCATTTTTTTTTTTAATTTACGTTACATTCGTTGTGCGTAATACTTATGTATGGCGCGCTTATAATAAAAATTTGTAAAGAAACTGAATTGGTTTTGAAGCTGTCTGCGTTGTTAATAAATTTATAAAAAAGTAAATTTTTTTTAATTATGTTTTTGTTGCAATATTAGGAAAAAGCACGGATATCACGGCCATTAACATCATCAATCATGCATTTGAAGCGGTTCATTAAACTCACTTTAGCATTTGTTACGAGTATCATAAGAATTTTAATAAAATTAACAAAACAAAAACTATTTATTCAAATTACACATTCTCTCTAAATGCACATGCAAACCCCTATTTTTGGATTTTTCTCTTTTTCTTTTTTTTGTTTGTTAAAGTTTAAACAATTTATCAGTGTCAATAAATTATTAAATTATGTGCTATTTACCTATTTTTTCACTTGTTTGTGTTTAAGGCAAAACTAAAATAAATTTCAAATATTTATTATTAATAATTTTAATGGGTATGTGTAGGAATCAGCCTTATTTTTAAAGTTTAAAAAAAGCTTCAAGACAAATACTATGCTACAGTATTTGTAAAGTTTAAAAAGCGGGTGCTTTTTATAGAGGTGAAATGTTTAAATTGAAATAAAACAAATAAGAGCATTTTTTATACCCACCACAAAATTGATGTACTTTTGTAGCACAATATTTATTAGTTTGTTATTAACAGTAATCGCTATGGAATAATCTCTTTTGCTCGGGAAATATATATACGAGATTTTATGACGTTAACTTTTTTGGACACAATTGCATTTAATTCGCTGTTGGAAGGATACGGTTTTTTCAACCTACTCTTGCATTACGAGCTATAACTCTCTTCCTAATATTTCGATTTAGCTTTTTTTCAATACCAAACAAACCTTGTGTATAAGAAAAGTTCTGGCAAAGTTTGAGCCCCCTAGTTTTTTCGGTCCGACCTCTATCGTGCTTTCAACAGACAGACATACGGGCATAGCTAAATCGTCATAAAATGAAAGCCCGATTCAGAATATATATATATATACTTTATGGGGTCTAAAATGGATATTTCGATGTGATACAAACGGACATCAGTGGCGGGTATAATAAAGAACAAAGTATTTAATATCCATTCAATTGGCACTGTATTTAACTATGGTCATGTAGACTTCGCGACTAGCTCTTACATGGCTTAAGCTAGTGGTATAATTTTATCACACACCTTGCAGTAAAACAGGCCTCATTTCGGAAATATTCTATTCTAGGGTTGAAAATTTTTAACTGTGTGGCAAAAAACAGTGGCAGTCGTGTTAATTTGCTCATATCTCAAAAAATTATAAGGCGATTGTGATGGATTTCAATAGCGATTTATTTCTGGATATTTGCAAAAGATTGATACTACATAAAAGATTGATTGGCTTTCAAAAAATACAGTCGAACTTCCATAACTCGAATCACCATTATCCCAAAAAAAAAAAAACTTCGACTTACGGAGACTTCGAGTTACAGAATTTTTTATTAAAATAGATAAAAAGGTTTTTTATTATGTATTTTTATTTAAAATAGCCTCGAATGGAAAACTACATACTTAAGAATATAAAAGAACAAGCATATGTACTCATATATGTAATTAAAAAATTACAGTTAAGTAAAATATTCTGAAATAAATGACTGACATTTTACTTTTATTTTGTTATTTTCAGTAAAAAAAAAAACTCTAATGTGCTTAAAGCTTTGTAGTGCTCATCAGTTGTTGCGCCATTTGTCTCTAAATAATTATTTAATGTTCGGAAAGATCTTTCTACATCATTTCTTGTTGATTTTGATTAGTTTCTCATGCATGTTTTAGCTTCTCGTTGCTGAAAACCAATCGAGGACTGCTTTGTCGACTTTTTTGAATTTTGGGGTTCTAACTCTTTTACTACATAAACGAAATCCAGATTCAAATGAGTTGATAGTTGATTCCTTATTTTTGAAAATTGTTGAGACCGTGCTTGCCGAGGTACCATATATATCAGCCGCTTCCTTTTTCTTTAATCCGTCTTCGACGTCTTTTATAAGTTTATATATTTTTTTTTCAATTAATAAGCATTTTAAAACACGTTTAGTTGCCATAATTATTAAAAAAAAAATTGATTTCAACGGCGCCGTGTTGCAGTCCCATATACCATAACCCCATATTGGCTTTATAGCACTTTTTCCTATGCTATAAACCCATAATTTGGGTTTGGGGTTAACGCACAAAATAAAATGCAATAAAGCCAATATGGGGTTATAGCACAAATTTTAAATTTTAAACATGGTATTACCTCACTTATTTGAAGGGAATAAACTCATATTGTATTATTAGACATTTGTATACAAATGAAACCAAATGATTTTGTAGGGTGTACGAATTAGCCCCCACGAACAGTTATAAATTAAAAATTTTATTTAATTTCTTTGTTTTCTTACGCCATATTTTCGTAAATCTCCGTTACAAAATATTACTTGATTAAGTTCGACATTATAGCTATAGTACTTGTGAGCGTTCGGAGAATATGCCAGCCATAAGAGTAATTCTGTTATTTTTTTTTCGTGAGTTTTTGTGAAAGGTATCCATCGTATGAGTTGAAGGATTTGCGACTCGCTGATTCCATTAACAAAAGCAAAAGCACAAGCTATTAGTTGCGCTTTATAAGTTCTTTTTCCGAAAAAAGAATCAATTATAAATCCGGGAACATTAGAAAAATTTATAATATCGCTTTTATTTAGTAAGATCTTCCTTGCGTTTAAACGATTACTCTCCATTCTTTTAAAATTTTCCATATTTATTTTTAAGCAGCATACGCAAAACTGTTTTTAATATTCGCTTTTTATGTGATAACATAGTTATTAGGCAATTCAATGCAAAACAGGTTTAACAGTTAGTTCACTCTCTATTATTGATTGCAAAAAAAAACCCAGCAGAAAATTCAGTATGCCATGAAAAAATAGTTGTAAGGGATTGATTTCGATTATTTTCAAAATATATGAAAAGTTAAAATCACTTATATTGCGCATTTCGTAAAAGGGGAAACCATAATTTTGCAAAAAAATATTATAATAGAAGGGAATTTTCCCTTTTACGAAAAGTTAAAATCAGTCATACTATGTTATTTCTATAAAAAGGAAACCAAATTATTTTGTCTTTTACAAAAACATAACAAAATATATTTATTCAACAAAGAGTATAATATTCAACGCAATAAATGAAACTCAATACAAAATTCACCAAAAAATAATCAACAAAGAAAGAATTATACGTTTAACAAAATATAACTACGGCATCAATAATAACGGAGCGACAAACTGGGCACAATGGTTTAATTTTCTTTACTTCAGCATCTTCCTTCATGGTATCGTAACAGGTTTTACAAACTTTAAAATGTTTACATGGCTGAAACATAAGTTGACGTTCCCTATCACAACATATAACACATTGCAAATAATTTTGGTACAGTGCTTCGGTCTCAATTTGTTCATCTGCATCTGATTCATCATCATTACTGTCAATTGTGTTAATGAAATCGGCTTCTAGCTTGCAGTTTTTAATATTCGAAAACTGAGCGAGAGCTGTTTGAAATGATATTTTATTTTCTTTTAATAAGTCATATGTTTTTTTTTAAAATGTATCCCTATTTTCAATAGTTAATTTTTTTTCGTATACAATGATGTACATCCAGAAATAGATTTTAAAAAATCACATGACTTAGCGGCATCAATTTCACATAAAGCATCGACAAATTTATAAAAATTTCCATGTTTTCTAAGTTTCATATTGAGTTGGCTATGAAAATTTTCTGCACCATTGCTTGTTCTATACGGCTCCTTATAAACCGAAAAATTTGTCACTTTTTCCTTAAAAAAATAAATAATAATGTGTATAAATAATTATTCGGTAAACAAAGAGGGAATCATACATTTTTAAGCCAATAAAATTCATAATATTTAAAAAACTGTTGAAATTTTTTTCCAGATTCATCATTTGTTATATCAGTCTTTAAGCATTGGTATGCTGCTTCTATATCACTTGCCTTTAACAATGGAAGGTATAAAAACTTATTAAAAAAGTTTTTAGCGTTTTTATAACGATTTAGATGCTGTATAAAGCCAGTTATTTTTGATGCCTTTCTCCGTAATGCATTGGTGTAATGGAACCAACAACCAACCATTTTCACCGTAGGATATATTATTTTATTAGCATTACGTAATGCATTTTCATAATCGGTTATAATGGTTGTTGGTCGCAAATCAAAGACATTAGATTTTATATATTGAAACATATGTAAATACGCTTCTTCTGTTTTATTAGACATCAACGCATAAATAAATGGAAACACCTGAAAAGAAGAATAAATAAAATTATTTTTAACAAAGTACATATAAATACGTATATCTAGTACTTACATGATCTGCGTGAATGAAATGAATTATCAATAATTGCTTAAGAGTTTTCGATCTTGGTAGAACGTTGAAGGTTGCATCCATTATATAATTTCGTGGCTCAGATGAGCTCAGTGATTTTATACTTTTTGATATTGTCGGTGATACGAATAAGGTATATGAGAAGTCATTTGTTATCACAGAATCCAAATAAAACGATTTGTCTTTCTCATACCTCGACATACCAAATTCTTTCAAAATTTCTTCGTTTTTAAAGTTGTCAATAATATCAACTACATCATTTGGATTTTTCGGCATCTTATCTTGTCTTATTTTGAACAATTGCCTACGCATATTTCCGTAATTAATGGTATGAGCCGCGTCTTTGAATTTTTTGCATTGCTCGTCAAAAATCTCACGAACGTTTGATCTTTTTAGTGGAGCTTTACGAACTTCACATTTCACTGAATTCATAATTTTCAATTTTTTAATTATTTCGATTTGAGATCCATGATTATGCACTTTATTTTTACCACATAGACGGCAATACATTGTGCTGTTAAAATCAATCGCGACTCCAACGTTACAATTTTTATTGTAGCAGTAATAATATGCTGTATTCATTTTTTTATATTTAAATGCAAAAATTTGTTCTTGTGCTTCTATATATAATAAATTACTGTTTGTCCGAAATCCAGGGATAAATTTAAATTCAAATATTTCTTCTTCCATTTCTAATGTTATTCATCTATTAATATTAGTTTCTTTTAAACACTTCTAGCACACGTTGGACACTGAACTAATTGATTGCAAAATGCGATAAAACACTGCATGCTGATATAAACTAATAAGAAATAGATGAGTGTACATATATACAAATGTAACTGTAAATTTGATAAACAATTTGATAATATATTACATTAGAGTTAGAACAGCACAACAGGACGTTCATAACAACAAGTTCAATTTATAATATATTTATTTCATAAAAAGAAATTCACAATAGGTTTATTTTGTAAAAGGAACAATATTTTGTTTTAAATAGTTATTGTTGTTTATGTACAGTTATGTACAAAACATATTATTATTCCTAACAAATGAATATGGAACATAATTCATAAGATAATGCATGTGATACAAAATTTTTTAATTATGAGGTTATCGCACAGAAAAAAGTGCAATAAAGCCAATATGGGGTTATAGCATAAATTTCAAATTTTTAATATGGTATTATCTCACTTATTTGAAGGAAATAAACCCATATGGGACTATAACACATCGCTGGTGCTATAAAGCCAATATGGGGTTATGGTATATGGGATTGCAACACGGCGCCATTTCAACATTTATCATCTAGCCCGAATTATGCATAGAACTAATACTTACGCAAAAGGAAAGAAATTTGTAATTCCCCGAAAAAAAAAAATAAAAATAGCACGTAGAATAGACAAAAACCAGCTCAAGGAACAAACGAAACAAGCAAAATTCTTCGAGTTATAGAGTTCATGTGTATGTTTTTTGTTCGAGTTATGGAGAACTTCGACATATGGAAGTTCGAGTTACGGAAGGCAAATTGTATGTGATTTGTTCTTTTAACGCTACTGCCAACCAAATTAGTTCGAGTTAGAGAAAATTCGAGTTAGAGAAGTTCGAGTTATGGAAGTTTGACTGTATACACTTTATGGGGTCGAAAATCAAAATTGTACAAATTACAAACGAAATGACAACCCTATATCTGTGGCTTGGAGCTAAAGGGCCAATGTCAAAATATTTACTTTTGAGAAAATTTGGATTGAACTTTAACTTTTATAGATGCTTTCATAGTGACATGGGTCAGCATTTTATTTATGTAGCTGTTCTGGGTTCAGTATGACTTTAGCTGTTTTACCATAATAAAATAGAGCAAGAAAACAAATCTAAAGCAATGATTAACCTAAAAGAGGAAAAAAGTGACTTTGTCCCTTTTAGCTCCAAGCCACAGATACATATATACCCTAGGGCAAGGCGAATTCAATAAGGTGAACTCGTCGCTAAAACAACTACGAAGTGAAAAAATACAAACGTATATTTTGTTAGTGTAAAACAAAACGATATGTCAAAAATACATTAAAATTTGACAAGTGGTCCCTAGAAGTAGGCAACAGCTGATCTAATAAGTTCACCTTATTGAATTCGCCTTGCCCTAGGGCATCATACGTGAAGGTTATACAAAAAATTCAAATCTTCTATATTTAATTCCATAAACTATATAATAAGAAAAAACACACACAAATAAAAAAAAATCAAAAGCTAAACTTTAATTAAAAATATTTTAAATTTAATAATTACGATCTCACAGCATGTCCCCCCAGAGGGACCTTTGTTGAAAAAGAAAAATAAATTCTGTTGAGTTAAAAATTTGCTATTGTTAACTTTGCTTTAAGTTTTTCTTTTGTACTTATATACTTGTTAATGTCTAATCAGCAGACGATTTTCATGTTTTCTTCCGAAAAAAAATTAGTTTTCGAACATATTTTGAAGACACGAACCTTAAATTTAATGAAATAAATAAGTAAAAACTCAGTAACACACAAACTGCACACAATTAAGAATTAAATACATTTAGTGAAACTCTGTACGATAACAGAAAAATTTTTAATGAAAACTGCATAAATTAAATGCTTAAAACAATATACAACAGATAAGCTCAAAGACAAATATAATGCACAATTTTTTCTTTTTCTTTCTGTTTAATTTATGATTACAAACTATAGCATATTCAACACATGCAAGTTTTGAAATAAGTACACTCTACTGTATGTACTTAATGTACATATTTTAAAAGAAAAACACCTGATTTAATTTTAATCAGTATCAAAGGAAATTATTTGGTCTCGCCATGAATAGCAAAAAATGGAGACACGAAGACAGCAAAAGGAAAAAAAAAGAATTTAAATTTTCTTTATTTTATTCATAGATTTAAACATGAAAGTTAAATGAAAGTGTTTTTGAAATGCATATAAATGTTCATTTAACATGGTTGAACAAATATCATTTCCGTTTCGTTAAAACAGATGTTGTTCTAGTTTAATTGAAAATAATAATAATAAAACAAAAAAACACTTACCTGTTTTGTGGGTGACTGATATTTAAATAGACTTCTTTTGGCTGTGGGTGTGTAGGCATTTTCATTACCTTCATCATTGACGGCCTTAACATCTTCGATGGCCGTACCCAATAGTTCATTTTTCAATAGACACGAATACGCTAAACTATCACGTACCGTTTCGCCGCAATCTCTTTGTTTTTTACTAGTCTGTGGTGAATTTTCATTTGATTTGTTAATTGACGCAAAATTTGTTTGCCAATTATTATTTGCTCTGGAATTAAAATAAAACACAAGCACATAATAATAACAATAATATTTGAAAATAAGCACGAAAATTAAATGAGAAAACATAATACCACTACGACTTCAAGCAAAAAACAAATAAGGGCGCTATATTCGGCAGTACCGAATCTGTTAACACCCTTCACCATCATGTACACATCGTAGTTTAGCTTAGAATTCAGATTTCATGTTTTTTGACATTATTTTGTACGCCATATCTAAATTTGGGGTAAAAAAATGTCCGCCATTTTGTTTCAGACGTCATCTTGCATACTAACTTTTTCAGTGTGGACACTGGCAAAGTCCTTTCGTTTGATACTAATATTGAGGTGGTTGTAGTATACAAATTAATTGTACGCCATTTTAAAGTGGCGACCATCTTGGATTTTAAATTTTTTATAGTTTTTTATATATAGCTAGTCAAACCCATTCTTTTGCTACTTATATCATTTATCTCTGTTGTCCAAAAGCCGAAAAAATCGATTTTCATTTGTAATTTTGATGAAAAACACCGAAGCATTTGTATTTTTGTGCTTATATCTCAGTTAGTTACCAACCGATTTATCAGTTTTTCTCAGCAATAATATTTGAGATTAGGTTTTCTATTTTGGCGTCTTAAACATGTTCAAAAATAATTTTGGAGATTTAGTAACTTGATATAAAAAAAATGTTTTCTTTTAAATTATTTTTGCCTATAACTTTGCCGATTAGTGACCGATTTGTTATGAGTAGCCCCAGAGGCATATCATATCTAAAAAATAGTAACAAATAAGCCTATAAATTATTCTAGGACTGAAAAATTTTGATTTTTATGATAAAAATAAGTGAAAAAAACCAGATGCAGTCGTGTTTATTTGCTCATATCTCAGAAGGTTATAAGGCGATTGTTATTGATTACAATAGTGATTCATTCGCGGATATTTGCAAAAAATTAATACCACATATAAAACTCAAAGTTGATTTTAACTAGCACTCGGACAGACGGACATTACTTGATAGATCCCACTAAACATAAGCTTTCTGAAATTATGTACTTGATGGGGTCGGGAATAAATATTATAGAAATTACAGACGGAATGACAAAGCTATATACATACATATGCCCTTGGCACTACAGGTGAAGGGTGTAATAAATTGTTTCATTTCAGTTTTGTGATTCTCGTTTGTATTATGAGAAGACTTTTCAATTCTAGTATACCAACGCAATTTACATCAGCATACAGCAAGGATCTACTAAAAAATATTTGTTCATTGAAAGTTTATTGATAAAAAAATTGTTAAAATTGCTGTGATGTAAAATACAGGAATATATGGAAAGTGAAACAAAAGTTTTCACTTTTACTCTTACGAGTACGTGTATAAATATTCTAGGTAAAGTGGGTTTACCATTTTCACTTAACATAATTCAAAAGTACTATGATTTAAGGGGTGTCTCGAAATGATTTTTTACATTTTAAAATGTCTTCCATTTAAAAAAAAAACTAGATTTGGGAGACATTCTAAAATGTAAAAAAGTCTTTCGAGACACCCCTTAGTAAAGAAAAAAAATCATTTTACCGTGTTACAGAATATGAATTGATTCCTATACGTTGTGCCAGACGTACTGTTTTTAGCACTACACGTACTGTTTTACTTTAAATGTACTGTTCAATGCACAGTACGCAAATGTACTGATTCGTTCTACTGTTTTTTGTACTTTTTTAAATTGGAATTCCGCCTTATTTCGATTTTATTAGAAGGTGTTTCCGTAATCCACGATTGGCTGTAGAACTGAGATTAGATGAGAAATTTTCTTTTTGCAAGAAACATGTTAGACCAAGGTGAGAATTTTATTGTTGATTTGCCGGAAATTTACGCAAAACATCAGCAAAAAAAATGGCTTGGAAATGAAGTGAAGAAAATTATTAAAAAATTTCTAAAACACTTCACTGTAATAACAGTAACCACTTTTCTAGTAAAGTGTCTCCTAACAAGAGGGCATAATTTTTATTTGCCACCACTGGCTACGCAATTTAAGAATATAAAGAAGTATTCAAATTTTATTCAGTTTAATTATTGTAAAAATTTAAAAAATGTCCCATCTGAAAAAAATTTAATTTTATAACGCTCCAACACCCAATCAGCAAATTCAATACGCTGTTCCCTTGACATGTTTTCTTGCATTGTAACAAAGAGCTTCTGAAAATTTAAAATTAAAAATAAATTTAAAAATGGAAGTTTTTAGATTATCGTCACTCTTTCTCTTACTGCGACTATATTTTCTAGTGACCGACAAGGACGGGGACGAACAATGGTCTTCTTATTCAATAGCGTATATTTGGTCTTAAATTTTGGTAATTAAAAGCCTCACTGACAATTTATTTGGGTTAATTAATAAGGGAAAACTATTGCAGTAATTAAATTTATTTTTTCTATTTTAAAAATAAATTAAATTTTAATGTGAACCATTTATTATTTTGCTTAAGTTCATTTATTCTTTTTTTTTTAATTTTATAATTCAAATTAAATTAAATTGTAACCATTTTTAGGAATATTCTTTCTAATATTATTTGTTTTGGTGGTAGGTATACATCAGGGTCTACAATTAAATCGATGGTGGTAATTTCGTGTACTGTTATTTTATTGCTTAAGGCTATAATACACGGCATGTTTTTTACATCTGACTTTAAAATTTGTGAGGCATATGTAAATATACATGTGTCAAAATTGTACTTTTACAGGCAACCGTCGATGACTGCTTTGCAGCAGCAGATTTCTGCCAACGGCAGCGCGCTCTAATTGAAATTTTGTCAGATGTCTGTCTTAACACATGATTTACAGAAGTAATGTTTTAAAGGTAACACACGACAGTGGATAATTTGACAAGTCAGATGTAAAAAACAAGCCGTGTATTAGTTCCTTTAATTAACGTGAAAACATATGTTTTTTTTTACAAAATCTATGAAATTTTATTAAAAAGATATTTTTGAGAGAATTTGTGTTTAAAAAAGAGAAATTAAGATTGAATGATCACGCCTGCTTTTTACGACGAGCCTTAAATATCATACTATGGGAAAAAAACGTCCATGCACCAGTTTTGTTGCATCCATCATTAAAACATACGATGCGCATGGAAACAAAATATACCACATCTATATATATAAAAGAGTAACGTGACTGACTGACTGACTGACTGACTGATTCATCATCGCACAGCCCAAACGCAAAGAGCTAGAGACATGAAATTTGGACAACCGTTTCCTCTTTCAATGTATAGCTCCACTAAGAAGGGATTTTTGGAAATTCGTACTTTAAGGGGGTAAAAAAGGGTAAAAACGGGTAAAATCGGTAATCTTATATCTGCTAAACTAAAAATGATACAAATTAAATTGAAAAAGTATTGTAATTTGCACAAAAAATAAGCTGACAGGTGTCTGGCCTTTTTTTGAATTTTCAACCCCTAAGGGGAAAAAACGGGTAACAACTATAATTTGGTACTTTTTTGGTACCCTATGTAACTACCAAACGCATAAAGCTAGGAAAAAAATTTAAACTGTATTAAGTAGTCCGTAAAAAAATATTAATAAGAATTCGGCATTTTTTTCAAATTCATATGTATAAGGGGTAAAAATTGTCCCTTTTTTTGGTACTTTTTTTAAAATAAACTTTTCTTATATTATTCAATGGGACAAAATTTGACAATTATTATTTCCTAATAGAATATGGACAACTATATAGGCGAAATTTTTGGAAACTTTTCTGGGGACAAAAAAGGTACCAAAAAGGGGAAAATTCCGGAATATGTATGTAATTCCTAATTAGACGGCCAATTTTCACAAAATTTTTAATTGGGATTTCACTAGACATAAAAAATTATGTAATTTAGTAAAAATTTAAACACATTCATAACAGGGTAGAAAAGGGAAAAATCGGGAAGAGTTTGGTACTTTTTAGAACATAATTACTTTTATGCAAAAAAGAGTAGATTTCTGAGTTTTAATCATGTCTATTAAAATATTTTGTTACATAGATAGAACATTTTAAACTTGGAATTTGGAACTTGGACTAAAAATTTACTTTTTCGCTTTTCTATGGTACTTTTTGTATTTTCTACGTTTATAAATGTAGAATTGTAAAATAAAGGACTATTGATTCCAGGTTAGACTAAAAATGTTATGGGTGACCAAAAAGGTACTTTTTTGAATTTTTATGGTACTTTTTATATATTCTACGTTTGCGAAGCTAAAATTTTAAAATTAGTGGCTATTGATAAAAGGTGAGACCGAAAATCTTATGGTCGACCAAAAGGGTACTTTTTTGAATTTGAATGGTACTTTTTGTATTTTCTACGTTTATGAAGGTAGGATTGTACAATCAAGGACTATTGATTTCAGATGAGACCAAAAATGTTATGGGCGACCAAAAAAGTACTTTTTTGAATTTTTATGGTACTTTTTGTGTTTTCAACGTTTGCGAAGCTAGAAAATTAGTGGCTATTGATACAAAGTATTTTCAACGTTTGTGAAGTAGAATTTTGAAATCAGTGACAATTAATACAAGGTGAGACTAAAAATGTTATGGTCGACCAAGAAGGTACTTTTTTGAATTTTTATGGTACTTTTTGTATTTTCTACGTTTATAGAGGTAGAATTGTAAAATAAAGGACTATTGATACAAGGTAAGACTAAAAATTTTATGGGCGACCAAAAAGATACTTTTTTGAATTTTTATGGTACTTTTTATATTTTTAACGTCTGCGAAGCCAGAATTTCAAAATTAGTGACTATTGATACGAAGTGAGACTGAAAATGTTATGGGCGACCAAAAAGGTACTTTTTTGAATTTGTATGGTACTTTTTGTATTTTCAACGTTTGCGAAGGTAGAATCTTGAAATTAGTGACAATTGATACAAGGTGAGGCTGAAAATGTTATGTGTGACCAAAGAGGTACTTTTTTGAATTTTTATGGTACTTATTGTATTTTTAACGTTTGCGAAGCAAGCATTTCGAAATTAGTGACTATTGATACAAGGTAAGGCTAAATATGTTATGGGCGATCAAAAGGGTAGTTTTATGCATTATAATGGGACTTTTTGAATTTCCTACGTTTAAAAAGTTAAAATTGTGAAATAGAGGATTATTTATTCAAGTTTAGAATTAAAATGATATTAAAGATACAAAAAAAGCCTTTTTGCATTTTTATTGTACTCTTTGTATTTTTACGTTTGTAAGCATAGATTGTTAAAATTAGTGTTTTTTGATGCGAGGTCTAAGTCCTAATATTATGGACGACCAAAATTACTTTTTCTCTTTTTATATATTTTGTATACACAGAATTCTAAATAAAGGTAATAATAAACCAAGTGGAAGTTTTATTGAAGGAAAAAATGTTTCTTTTATTATTTTAGGGTAATTTTTGCAACTCAGTAGCATTGATCTTGCTTTTAGTTAGGAAATATATGCCCGATATATCCTTACTTTAATTTTTATATTTCTAAGTAAATTGAATCAGAGATACAAATTTTCATAAATTGAACCAAAAATATTTAATAATTATAAATAGAACTTGAGCATTCAATAAATAGTAAGAACTGCGCTAACGAAGTAGCGGGTTAAATGCTAGTATGTACATATATGTATTTGCATACTTACATACAAAATTAATTTTCTTCTTTTTTTTAAGAATACATATCGTCGCTGCTCTGACGAAATCGGTTATGTGACAATTTTCAAAACAAAATTAAATAATTGCTCTATTTGAACCATTATTGGTCGTACATCTATACACCAAACCGTTTGAGGATATCTTGATCGGATCAAATATAAATACTAGCAAGTATGAGTAAGTTTAATACTGTAAAGCAGGAACAGAAAATAACTGTTATTTTTAAAAATTTACATCAAAAAAAGCACACATAAAAAATGATCGTAGAAAATTTTGGTTCTTATCATTATGATACATTATTTTTTAAGGCAAAAATTAAAAGTTATTTTTGACTTTTATTATTTTACTCTCATGACTGCACAAACTAGCACTTATTGTACATTCGGTACCTGCAACTCAAGTGTAGAAAGGTCATTTTCGGCACACTAATTGATTTTGGGGGATTTAAGATATAATTTAATTTATAATTTTAGAATCAATTTTGATGGTAAAATTAAACAGCTGAACAAATATAATAACAATAATTTTTATAGACTTCTGTAATATACATCAATTATAAATTAGAGGCAATAAACTAGCGTATTACTATGCAAGACTTAATTCAAGACTTTTATTTTTGCCTTAAAAAATTAAAAGTTAAAAAAAATTTTATTTTTTGAGTAAAATAGTAAAAGTCAAAAATAACTTTTATTTCTGCCTTAAAAAGTAAAAGTTAAAAATAACTTTTTTTCTTGACTTTTTCGATAAAAGTCATAACAGTTGCGGTCCCTGCTGTAAAGTAAGAAAATAAAGTAAAATATAAAGCTATAAACACATAGACGCCAAATGCTGCCAACTTCAAATGCTGCTCTGAAGTCAGCTTCATAATTATTTTGAAGACAGCAACAACATAATAATCAGCTGATGTGTATTTTAGCAATACAAATTTCAGGGTTGCCGCACATATATTTTATAATGAATAAAATTAAAGTTATTCGGCCATGTCATGGAAATCGAAATCACGTAAATTTGAAATCGATAAAATTTTTAAAACTCTCCCGTATTCAAAGTTCATAAAAATATTTCCTGTTATATACCTCATACTTTGAAGACCACTTTCCTATACTTAAACTACTTTTAAAAGCAGGAAAAGCTGCGTCCACTTTTACAAAAATTCAATTGAAAATATTCGTCGATTTCAATATCACATGATTTCGATTTTCATGACATGGCCGATTGATAAAAAAATTTAATAATATCACGAAAAACTATAAAAACACATAAATTTATTTCTTTATTGTATTTTTGTAATGTTCTTTTATGTTTAATATCAAAAATAAGTTTTTGTTCTTTTTTTTCCAATTTAATATAAATAATGGCAACACTATATTTGTTTCTTGCTGCCCGTCAAAATAGAAAATAGCCTAATGCTCTAAACACATAGACGACAGCAGACAGCAAGCAGCAATATGTCAAAAATAAAATCCATGTGTTTAAATGAAAACGATTATTTTGACGGCAGCACAGCAGCACGACTGCACAACAGCATTTGCTGCTGCTGCCAACTTAGGCTATTTTCTATTTTGACGGGCAGCAAGAACAAATATAGTGTTGCCATTACATATATTAAATTGGAAAAAAAATAACAAAAACTTATTTTTGATATTAAACATAAAAGAACATTACAAAAATACAATAAAGAAATAAATTTATGTGTTTTTATAGTTTTTCGTGATATAATTACATTTTTTTTTATCAATAACTTTAATTTTATTCATTATAAAATATATATGCGGCATCCCTGAAATTTGTATTGCTAAAATGCACATCAGCTGATTATTATGTTGTTGCTGTCTTCAAAATAATTATGAAGCTGACTTCAGAGCAGCATTTGAAGTTGGCAGCATTTGAAGCCATGAAGTTGTGAAGTCTGCTGGCGTCTATGTGTTTAGAGCTTAAGTCGTCAGCAGCAGCAAATGCTGTTGTGCAGTCGTGCTGCCGTCAAAATAATCGTTTTCATTTAAGCACATGGATTTTATTTTTGACATATTGCTGCTTGCTGTCGTCTATGTGTTTAGAGCATTATGCTCTTCTAAAAACTCAGTAAAAAACATAGAACTGCATTTGTTAGAGCAACGACGATATGTACATACTTATGTATTTATGTAAGTATGTGTATGAATTTGTACTTAAAAAAATATATAAACCTGGCTAACTTTTTACCCAGTTTCTCTATTTTAATAATGTTTGAACACGCTAATGTATTGAAATAATTATTTGTTTGTTGCCAAAATTGTCTCTTCATTTAATAACATGTAATTATTTTATTAGGAAACCTTGTTAAATAATAAACAAAAAAAAAACATTATTTATGGCTTATAATAGAAATCAGATTAAAAATAAATGCAAACATAAACATAACCTTGCATGCATGTGCAAGGTAATGTGAACTTAAAAATTGACTCTGCAAAAATAATTGCGAATTTATGAAATTAAAATTCAAAGCAAAAAAATTATAAAAAAAACGTGCAAAATTATTAACAAAATAAATATCAAATAACCAAATAAATAATGTCAAACCTTATTTATTAGTAATGCATTCAAACAAACTAATGCTGAATATGCAATTTCTTACAAAAAAAACCTTCAGCTGAAATGTTTAATATAAACGTGTACGGTTAACAAAATATTAAAAAAACAAAATTTTTCTTTTAAATAATACTAACGTAAGTATATTTTAAATAAAATCAATTGCTTCGTTCTACCTAAATAATTTAATAATTTTGTTTGTCATTTAACGGTTCTTTTGTTTCGCATTCAGCTGTTATGTGCACTGAAAAATGCCATGTGTGAATGTTTGTATCTAGTATATATTTATTAAAATATTTACATTTAAATTTATTGAAACCATAGTATCAACTTCCGTTTATGACCATTTTTTTTTTTCTTATATAAACACATACGTTCACGTTATGTATGCATGTGTGTGTATAAAAGAATTGTATGTGACTTTTTTGTAAACACGCGCCCATTTCAAGTAAACCACTTTAATATTTAGTTATTACTTTATTTATATGTACAAGTGTATATATGTACTGCGTTCTACTTATTTGCATAAATTTACTCACCACCTCCACCGGTGGTAACACATACACATACATATGCGAGTGCATATGTCATTCGGTGTGTAACAGCATGAGTTTATAAATACTAAGTAGTATCTACTGCGGTCGACCCATTCGACCGTTTTCCAGTTGTAAATGATTTTTTAAGCTAAATATAAAACAATATTTTATTCGGTTTTTGGGGTTATGCCGGTCGGTCTATATGCATTTCACAACCAAATAAAATATTTAAATATTAAGTAGTTGGAAGCATATCCCGAATAATTAAGTAAATAATCTAAATATATAAAAGAGTAACGTGACTGACTGACTGACTGATTCATCATCGCACAGCCCAAACGCAAAGGGCTAGAGACATGAAATTTGGACAATCGGTTCCTCTTTCAATGTATAGCTCCACTAAGAAGGGATTTTTGGAAATTCGTACTTTAAGGGGATAAAAAAGGGCAAAAATCGTATATATGCTAAAATAAAACTGATACAAAATAAATTGAAAAAGTATTGTAATTTGCACAAAAATTAAGCTGACAGGTGTCTGGCCTTTTTTTGAATTTTCAACCCATAAGGGGAAGAACGGTTAAAAACTATAATTTGGTACTTTTTTGGTACCCAAACACATAAAGCTAAGAACAAAATTTAAACTGTTTTAGCTAATCCGCGAAGATATATTTATAAGATTTCGGCCTTTTTTTAAATCATATGTATAAGGGGTAAAAATTGTCCCTATTTTTGGTACTTTTTTTAAAAGAAACTATTCTAATATTATTCTATAGGACAAAATTTGGTAATTATTATTGCCTAATAGAATATGGACAATTATTTAGGTGAAATTTTTGAAAACTTTTAGAGGGGCAAAAAAGGTACCAAAAAGGGGAAAACACCAAAAGTATGTATAATTCCTAAATACAGGGCCAGTTTGCATAAAATTTCTAATAGGTATTTAACCAGATATAAAAAATTATTTAATTTCGTAAAAATTTAAACACATTCCTAACAGGGTAGAAAAGGGAAAAATCGGGAATAGAGTTTGGTACTTTTTAGAAAATAATTACTGTTATGCAAAAAAGAGCAGATTTACTGAATTTAAATCATGTCTATTAAAATATTTTGTTACATAAATATTTTAACATTTTAAACTTGGAACTTCGACCAAAAATGTACTTTTTCGCATTTCTATGGTACTTTTTGTATTTTCTACGTTTATGAAGGTAGAATTGTAAAATAAAGGACTATTGATTCAAGATGAGACTAAAAATGTTATGGCGACTTTTTTGAATTTTTATGGTACTTTTTGTATTTTCTACATTGAAGAAGGTAGGATTGTACAATCAAGGACTATTGATTTCAGGTAAGACTAAAAATATTATGGGATTATTGATTCAAGTTGAGAATGAAAATGATATTGGCGACACAAAAGATGCCTTTTCGAATTTTAATTGTACTCTTTGTATTTTTACGTTTGTAAACATAGATTCTTAAAACTAGTGTTTATTGATCCGAGGTCTAACTCCTAATATTATGGACGACCAAAAAATTACTTTTTCTCTTTTTTTTATTTTGTATACATAGAATTCTGAATGTAGGTAATAATAAACCAAGTTGAAGTTTTTTAACAAGGAAAAACTGTTACTTTTATTATTTTTAAGGTAATTTTTGCCAATTCTGAATTTATGATTCTTAATTTTTTAAACTCAGTAGCATTGATCTTGGTTTTAGATAGAAAATATATGCCCGATATATCCTAACCCTACTTTTTATTTTTCTAAGAAAAATGAATCAGAGATATAAATTTTCATAAATTGAACCAAAAATATTTAATAATTAAAAATAGAACTTGATTATTCAATAAATAGTAAGAACTGCGCTATTGAACTAGCGGGTTATATGCTAGTCTTCATATATATCTTTATTCTAATAACTTTTTATGCTCTTCCAGAGAGTGTAAGGGTATATGTATATAGTTTTGTTATTCGGTGCGAAATTTGAACAATATTCATTTTGGACCCCAGAAATTATATATTGTGTAATCTTATGATGGGGAAGTCAATTGTACATTGTCCGTCTGTCCATGTGTATATTGAATTCGGTTTTTTGAAATTAAGAAATATTCAGGAGAAGATCCGTATTGAAAATCAGCATAATCACCCCATAACTTATTGAGATATGAGCACATAAACACGACTGTCTCTAGAATAATTTATAGATTTGCTTGTGACTATAGATATGATATTCGTGATATTTTGGAGAAATCGGCTACTAATCGCCAAAGTTATAAGCAAAAATTATTTGAAAAAACTATATATATATATTTTTTTTAATATAACAATTTTTTCAAACTCCTAAATAAATTTTGACCACGCTTAAGATACCAAATTATAAGCCGTAATCTTAAAAATTATTTCTATGAAAATCTCCAGAGGCATACTTAATCTATAAATACACTGAAAAAAATATCGTAGGTAATAATAACGAAAAATATTAGTAAACCCTTAACGACAAAAATAGTTATATTAACTGGATTTTTATTCAAATCTATACAAAATTTTTTCAAACTAAATAATTATTTCCATTAAAATTATGTCTTTTTTAGTTAAAAGTCTATTTTCGTAACATCTGTTGTCTTGAATAAAAATTTGTTAAAAAATTGTGTTATATCAAAAAAAAATCTGTTAAATTAAGAAAAATTTTGTAAAAGCAGTAGTAATTTATTGTAATCAAAACTACATACGAAATTAGTTAAATTAACACGCTTAAATGAAGTTAATATAAGTATTTTTTATTGATTTTACTAAATTTTGTTATATAAACTTGCTCTAAATGAACAACAAGAACACAATACGGAGTTAAATTAACTACAGATTGGTTAAAATTTAGTTAAGCTAAGAAGAAGAATTATATTAGTAAAATTTAGTAAACTTGAAGAATTTTCGTTAAATATTAATTCGTATAATATATATATTTTTTTATTAAAGTTAAAGCATGAAAAATTGAAGAAAATTCGTTTAAAATAACATATTTATTTTAGTAATATTTAATACAATTCTTTTAATTGGTTAAAAGTATGCAAAGTTAAATAAAAACCAGACGAATTAAAGAAATTTTATTAAATTTAAGTTATTTATTTTAGTACATTTGAATAAAGAGACGTAAAATTGAATATATTTCTTAATTTACCGTATGTATTTGTAAGTAAAACATAAACAGCAACGGCTAAGTGTGCGCATTAAACGCGTGTGTATACAATAGGTTTGCAAAGAAACAAACTACATACTTAAGTTGTGATACCTATTTAAAGTTTTTCCAGAATTATAAAAATAAAATACCTAAATATACAAAATGTCTTATAAATTATTTGTTATGAAGTGTTAATATGTAAAAAAATTTATTTTTCAATTGAAGCTTTCCTCACATAGTACATTTCAATGTTGTGAAAAATCGTGCTCACAATTCTTCAGTAATATTCATAGTTTTAAACGGCATCTAAAAATAAAACATATACATTTAGAAAATCAAACAGCTCAAAAGGATTTTGGTTTAAAAGCATCAGTTCAAAATGGGAAAAGTGTTAAAATGTTAAAAAAAAATTTACGTAATCCTAATATTGAACAAATTTTAAATATAAGTAATAATAATATTACAATATTGCCAAAAGATAATATTTCCATAGCTGACATTAAAGAATTTTTAATCTAGGTAAGAATAAGTTTTTTTCTTGTAAAAATATTTTAATTTTATTTAAACATGTGTGTATTTAGACCCGCCAGAAGAAAATACTGACGACAGCATTGAAGCGATTTTTGTGGACAACTGCTCTTGAGAAGAAATTGAAAGTCATTGGGTGGCAACCAAAACTACCGACTTAATGAAATATCAACAGCAAAACTCACTTCTTATATATTAAATAAGTGGCCGCTGTATAAAAAGTTGGTAAGTTGTTCCTATAATTTGGCTATATTTGAAATACCTTAAAAAATATGTTTTGTCTAATTTTTATTTAAATAATGTATGTTTGTTTATTTTTATAGATACATATTGATTTTGCGTATTTATATCCAAAAGCAGAATGTTTTCGGACTAATTTTGTGACTTTTTGTTTAAAAATTTACTCAGCCTTTGAATACCATATCAAAGATCAAGCTAATAAATTATTACTAGTGAAAGTAGGTTTTACTATATTTGTAATACATTTCAAAATTTTGGTATAATAAAATTTTTTATATTTTAGATGGTCGTTCTATTGCCATTTTTACCTTTTACACAGTTTGTACTCGATTTTTTATACGAGACTCACAATTAATGGTAACACAGTTGCTGCAAAATTCAACGAAAAATTCAACCAATAATTTTAATTTCGGGCTCAATCTTAGAACCAAAAGGAATTGTAATTTATTTTGAAGAGATAATATATCGTTTATATATGTTTTAAAACTTTTTTATTCATTTAATAGTACCCAAAAGAATCTCTGTTAGTTTGGTCATTTATTCAAAAACACTTTTACAACATTTCTACAGATAGTGACAATAATAGTCCAAAAATAAATTCTTTATTTTAAATTTAAAAGAGTTGTAGTTTTAAATAACACAATTTTTTATCTGTTTTTTCTTTATTGTTTTATACACCTAAATAAAAATCTATGTAATTAATTAATCAATTGGAAAAAATTTTATTTTGACTGAATATATAAATATATTAATATGTATGTTCGTACTAATAGTGGATATAAGTTATATAACTTCATATAAGTATTAAATGCTGTAAAGTTCTTCAATAGTTTTGTTGACAAAAACTGAATTTAAAAAATATAATTTAATTTCAATAGGCTCTGTAATTGTTTATTATAAATGTTGTATGTATTGTAAATACTCATGTATATAATTACATACATATGTAAATATACATAAATAATCATTAGAAAATTCTTTAATTTATTTTATATATTATTATGTATAAAATATGATTAATATATGTATGTTTGTATTAATTATTAATGGATATGAATTGTATAAATATATATATTATTTTTATAAGTCTTGTCTTGTAATACTCACGATGTTTTTTTTTTTTGTATATACATACATATATTTGTACTGACATATTATTTCAAATATCAGGTATTAAATAATATTGCACAATATATTAATTTTGTATAGTTTAAAAATAATGCACATTTTAAAGGAGAGTCATTATATTTAAATTATATAAAATTGTGTTGACACCATATTATTTCATTCCTACTGGGGCTTATGAATTTTATAAAATAATGCATTTAAAATGAAAAACAATTCTTCAATACAAATAAAATATATTATTCAAATTAACTAAATTTATTAGTTTATTTGAAGATAATTTCTTAAATATTAAGGAAAAAATATTTAAACTAACGAAATTTATTAGTTAGTTTAAATAAAATTTCTTTAATATGAATAAAAATTTACTAATATCATTAGTTAATTTAATTATTTTGTTAATAAATGTAACTAAAAATTCATCATTTTAATAACGAATGAAAATAGTCAAATTGAAGAAATTCCTTCATTATAACTATTTTACTAAAATTTAATCATTTACGAAAAATGCCCGTAAAACTGAATAACGTTTTTGTTAGTTATATAATAACCTATATTTCTTCAGTTTTACACCCCTTTTTACCGTATTTAGGTAAATTTTTGGTTCAGTGTAGTAACATCCATGCTTATAGATTATTCTAGGACTAGAAAATTTTTAATTTTTTTTGGTAAAAATAAGCGAAAACACAAAAGCAGTCGTGTTGATTTTCAATACCGATCAACTCCCGAATATTTCTATTTTGATACCTTACACGACTCTTTCTGATTTTGGGGGTTTCAAAAAGTTGATTCCAACATACACACTGATAGACGGATATAGCCTTATCTACTCCCCTATTCATAAGCTTTCAGAAAATATATACTTTATGGGGGTCGGAAATTAATATTATAGAAGTTTCACACTGAATGACAAACCGATATACACTCACCTTACACTTACTGCGAAGGGTATAAAAATACCAAAATTGTTATGTTTATTACAAAAAATAATAAAATAAAAATATTAATAATTGCACCTGTTCTGAACTCCAAATGGAATTAAATTAACAATTTTTTAAAACCTCTACTTATTGTAAAATTTCTACTTGTTAAATAGTTTTCGACTCGGCACAGTTGTTTAAAATTTGTATTATTTTTATTCGTAGTTTTTTTTGTTCGTAATTTATGCTTTTGTTTAATTGCAATTTAAATTAAAAAAAAAAAGAAAAAGGAAAAACCTAACAACGTCACGCACAAGTGAATCAAACATGGTAGGAATGTACTTACTATTCTTTGCATTATTAAGTTGCAGTTCATTGAGTCATGAAGCCAGACAGTCTACTTACAGAACATATTGTGTGCAACATACATAAATCTTAGAAACCTCACGAAACCATTAAATTTTATGTTTATAATTGAAATCGTAATGAAACAAATCTCGAAAACTTAATTAGCCGAGATTAGTTTTTGCAACAACTATTATTTGTGTATAAAATTATTCGGAAATTGTTTTTTAATAGGAACGAAGGTAAAACTTTTTTAGAGCAGGCAAAAATCAAATTCAAACATATCGATCAACAAGTTTATCTAATTATTAATATGCAAGTCGATTTCTTTTATTGATAAAAACGACATTATAACAGGTGAAAACGAGTGTTTTTTAGAGGTATGATATCCTGACAGGGCTGGTTATACGGTTATTGGATCTGGCAACGTTATTATCACTTGTGCTCAGTTTGACTGGTTCCTGTGTCTGTCAATTGATTTTTTTTAATGTATATGTACATGCCTATATACACTCTAAAACACTTTTGCTGAAAATTAGGTCGATAATAGTAGGCAACACTTTACAAGCTATTGTCGACCTAAAATTACACAACTATTTCTTTTAAACATAGTGTTGATTTTTGAACATAATTTGTTTAATTTGGAACAAAAAATGTTTAAATTTTTTACACAAATTGTGTTTAATTTCTTCCCATTTTTGTTTAATTTTTAATATTTTTTCTTTTATAAAAAATGCGTAAAATTTTTGTATTTGTAAAATTACATTTATTAAAACAGAACATTATACACAAATAAACCAAAATTATTTATATGAAGCTTTTTCCCTCTCATTTGCGAGGGATAAAATCTAAAAAAATATCGCATTAAGAACTCAAAAGTTTGCGATATATCCTTAGTTATCCTAAATATGTTAATGTTAAATGTATAACAATAGCAAAGCAACTGCAAAACTAGATCAAGTATATTAAAATCCTTCGCCTTCGATGTAATCTCCTTTTCAACCCAAATATAAGCAGCGGATGTACGACCTTTCTCTATGGATATTTCTAAAAGTACAAATGAAAAATTTAATTTAGGAAAATTGTTCTTAAATTTAAATCAAGTATAAAAATGACGTTTACCAACTATAGGTATCCACGGAGTAACTATTTCTATATTGTCTTTAACCTCGTCCATCGTGGAGCCAAACTGTGGAATACAAAAAGGATATATATTTAAGAGTCTTATAAACTAAGGTTTAAGAAAATGCAAACATTACTTTATATTCTTTAAAGATGAGCGTAAAAAAATGGCTAAAGTTCAGCAAACATCTGATCTGAATATGAGAACGCAAATTGTTTTTGCGGTCGAGGCCCATAGAAGAATGATTCCGTGTGAAATGTACTGCGTAGTAATTATAATTGCTAAATATTTTTCCGCATTTTAAATACAAACACTTAAACACATTGTTTTTTTTTTTCTTTATGTGAGTAAAAATGCAAATTATAAATTCTTAAACTTTGCAATTTCTTTTAAAAATTTTGCACACAAACATTTTTTAATTTTAAAACTTAACTTTGTCCTATCACTATTTTATAACATATAATCTAAGCAGGGTATAAATACTACATAAAGAAACGAATTATTATAAACTTTAAATTACTTTAAACACAATAAATTTGTTTTAATCACTATCGAAAAATATGGCGTGCTTCTATTGAAGCGTTTACACTTTTATGCTTCTTCTTTCTTTTGTAGCTTTGTTTAAGCATTTTTCCACTGTTTAGACAGATATGCTTAATATTCAACATTTTGATGTTACTTAGGCACATGCAGCTGATTTTTTATCACAATATGTTTAAAAATAAACACTTTTAACGGCATATTTGTTTTTTTGAGTAAAATTAGACAAATTATGTTTTTTTGCTACAAATAACCACAAAATCGATTTAATTTTAGACATTACGAATTTTTTCAACAATAATTTACACACTATATGATCCTAAATTTGGTATAAAGTTTTAGAGTGTATGTATGTAAAGGATGATTTCAATAAAAGTATCTTTTTAAATCACTTGTAAGATAGAAGATCCCATCGGACTTCGAGTTAAGCCAAAAACTTATCTTTGCTGACGAAGCATATTTTTATTTCGCCGGATATATCAACACGGATAATTTGCGCTTCTATGGATTGAGAAACTGACACATCATTGATGCAAAATAATGTATACACAGAAAGTGACAGTTTCATTGCAAAACCATTTCAGACAACTGCAAACTTTACACAGACATGATTATGGACTTTTTTTGGGCTAAAATGGATAAACTGCATGATGTCTATGCTAGGATACAGGGGGAGGAAAAAAGTATATCTTCCCCCATAAAAGCGTATGCCAGATCCGTGCCTGACCATGTCAGACATGTTACCAAAAAATCTACCCATTAGCTCTCTAAAGGCCATGACTGACTATCAGATTTAGTCGTTCGATATGTCAAAAATTGTATGTGTGTTCAGAAAGTGTGATAGTGTGGACACCAAGTGCACATGTGTGACAGATTTTTTGACAAGTGTGTCCGATTTGATAATCTTTTTGAAAATTTTCATAAAATAATAGTTTCTGTGCGATCAGAGTTGCTTTTTCTAAGCAAGTATGACAGTGTGGCATCCAATAACACATTTTGTTGCGATTTTTTCATGTAGGGCAGAAAACTATCAGATTTTTATTTGACATAATCGCACGACTTTGTAGGATAGTCAGTCATGGCCTTAAGTGTTATCGGCGAGGTCAATTGGGAATAAATACTTGGTGCTGCAATTTTAGCCTTTTATATTCTTTTTTGCTGGGTACCAATGCTAGGCAAAGAATCAGGAAAAAATTCACACCAAGCTTCCAGCAAAACATCGGAAAATTGGACTAACAGGATAAGCTAATGCAAAGCCAGTGGCGGCAGCCATATTAATTGTATTCCATAAACGTATTCCAATGACAATAAATGTCATCGCATTTGTGAAATTAATGGAAATATTTGAGCTGTTGGGACAAGTTAGTGTTGTGAATCGAACTTGTGTACACTAATCAAGAACACCTGCTGTTATAGCCCATAGTGTTGGAGAAAAGTCAGGACATAGACATCTTATGATTAAATAACTTTAGACTTTTTTCTTTGGAGCTGCAAAAAATATAAAGTCTTTGCCAATGGCCCACACTCGATTTAAAACCATTATTATTGGCATGGTTGGTTAGTTTGTTATCGTGGTAGTTTACTACGCGCGAACTATCAAGTGGATTCTGTATGACAACGTTTCGACGAACTCACTCGCCAGATTTAGTGTCTTTTAGAATCAAAGAGGTGGGGATGCTAGATCTATCCCGTAGCCGTAAGGTATCTCAGCAGATCGTTTAGTCTGACCTCAGATATCTCAGAGAGTATATCCAGTATATGTTTGCCTAAGATTATCTGTCTCTTGGCAGCCAGGGCAGGACATTCGCAAAAAAGGTAAAAAACTGATTCCTCCTTCTTCACATTCAAACAGCTGCGACAATGGTCGTTCGAAGAAAGTCCGAACATCCCTAACAGCTAGTGACCTGTGAATACCGTTAGCAATCTCGAGATGTCCTTTCAAACTCGACTTGTAAGTTGCGATATGCGTTTGATATCAAAAGAGGGCCAAGCAAGCTTGATTACTGTACATATATCCAGTCCACCTATTCTCGGCTTTTTCATGAAAGTGTCTGAAAATCTTGCCTTTAATAAATTTGCCTCTTAGCTAGGTTATAGTGGTCCTTATGCTTATCGTTATCATCGTAGCCCCTACGTGCAAGGACCGAAACGTTAGTCAGCTGATTACTCTACATGTATCCCGTCCACGCCACCTGTCCTCGGCTTTTCCAAGAAAGTGTCTGAAGATCTTGCCTTTAATAGTCCCGCCACTTGGCTAGCTTATACTACCCCTAATGCTTATCGCTATCACCGTGACCCCTACGTGCAAGAACCCAAACGTTAATCAGCTGACCAAGCCTTAACCACTTATACTAGCATTGACCGACTAATTAAGACGTTGTGGTGAATGACCTGAGTGGAAAAAATACCGTCTGACTGTCAAAAAAAACACCAATATTTCCATGATTATTCTTGTCATTCAGTATTCAAAAATACACTACATTCATCCGGAAGGGAGAAAGAGAGCCACAGAAGAGACCGGATTTAACCCCTCAACCCATTTTAGAACCCTATCACTCATAGGGAATTATAATTTTAAACGACCTGTTAAAATCAATATAGGAAATCAGAAGGTCATATGGCTTTACTCTTTACATTAAAATTTTAATGTTATTTTGTTTAAAAATACTCGTTACATATCAAAATGAAATCTCTTATTGAAAGATCCTCTATTTGGACCACCCGTTGTGTACAACTTGTAATAACAAAAGTTAGATATAAAACAATAACTATTTGGCTTAAAAAATAAAACAAATCTAATGGAAAATTGAATCAGCAGAGCGTTACAAATTGCAGCGTTAGTATTACCGACGACCACGGCTTGTATTATCTATAAATATGAAGAGTTTTAATTTAAAATAACAAAAACACATAGACAATGATTACAAAGAAAGAACAATAACAACAACCAACCAGCAAAGTGTTCGTGTAGATAAAAATAAAATATAATTTCATTTCATTCAGATCATAGAGTAAAAACACAGGAAGAGGGTCATTCAACTTTTCACTGACTGGAAAATCCATAGAAAAGCATAAATATAAAGTAAGAAAGAACAAACACACTCAAGTGTACTAACACACATATGTACAAACAAACATACATATTTATGAGGAAATTATTAAAGTAACACTTACCTGCAAGGTATAAAACGATCCAGCGATGAGGTTGTAGAAGCAGCTTCAAATGAATTAAACAAATTTCTAGCCACGGGACTACAATGTTTTAAAATACGTTTCTCATAATCCGGACTAAACATTTTATATGTGTGTGTGTGTGTGTATGTGATGTTAAAATTTGTTGGTTTAAACGATAAAGTCTAATTTTGCCTTCAATTTACACAATTAAATAATTTTTATTTAATTATTTTCTTTTATAAATAACAATTTAGAACGAAATAATTTTAGATGATTTTGTAAAATCTGAAAAGAAACAAAACAAGAAAAAAAAACATTATTTTTAAATACTTTAAAATCATGGGAAATAATTTAAATAAATTACATTTTAAATTGTTTAATTCGTTGTTGTATTCTCGAAACTTGAGAGTCAGAAAGAACAACACTAGTTTCCCCTTTTTTTAAAAAAAAAAAAGAAACAAAAAACAATTAATTAATCAATGTCAATATAAGACATGATACAAGCAGCAAATAAACAATCGTGGAAATATAAATTTTAGAATCTAATCATGCTTAACGATTAAAAAAAAAGAACTTTGAAACATTTATAAAGTATGTAAGAGCGTGGTGTGAATACGCAGGCGTGACGCCTCTGCTAAAACGTGATAGAGCAACACTGTTTTTATATTTAAATTTACAAGAAAATAATGTGTTTCTTTTCTTTATCTAACGAGTATATGTAAATAAATATTTTATTATTTAAAAGATCAGTCATGAGTTCACAAACCAATGCACAGACATAAAAACACATATTCATATAAATAAATAAACAAAACGACAACCTTTGCATGATTTACTAGATCTTGGCAGTGAGAAATGTCTTAAACATGTCATGAATTTTTAAACTACTTGCGGAACGGAATAAGAGCTGTTTTTGGTTAACTTCTTTCGAAAGCTATTAATTTATTGACAGCTTTCTTTCAATTTATAACACTTATTCAAATTTACGATGATTTTCATTTAATGACGTCGTCATTAAGCGTTAGTTATGGATCGTTTAAAACTCAAAGATTTATGTATGCGAGTGGTAATGAAATTTAATCCCAAGCGATATAAAAAGAAGCATTACGCTACTGGCGGTAGCTACTGTCTGAGTTAAATGATTAAATCTAAAACAATTACATGGAGAGACCATATTTAATAATTAACTGTTTGGTGTTTAACTTAAAAACGTGAGATTTTTTTATATTTTAAACTTTAAAATTTAAACATTTGTATAGTCTAAATTTATTTAAAGCATTGGCCATTGCTTCATATGACCTCTTCCCATCTGCCTGGCAACATATGGCTTACACGCCAAGAACAATCAAGTCAATTTCGGATACACTTTTCTAAAGTGGAACGTATCTCAGAGAGACAATTCTGCATCGATCGAAACAAATAGTAGTCGGACAAGAAAGGTGTAGAGTATAAGGCTGGTGGGACGAATCTTGCCAACCACTTCTCTCTAAATAAAGGGTGTGCAAATTTGAGTTATCAATTAGTTTAAATAAAGAGTTCCTTTTTTATATATTAAAAATATTTTTGTTTCAGTTTATTACATACTAGCTAACCCGGTGCGCTTCGCTACACCCACCACGAAATTTTCGTTGTTTAATATACATATACTAGAAAAGCCCGGAGCGCGTTTCCACGCCCCATAATGAATAAAAATGCATTCTGAATTTTAAATGAATATTAAGTGCAAAAAGCTAAAAATGATAACTTATTTTTTATGGGCCTGGCACTGCCCACTTTTCTAATCACGAAATTGTATAATCATGAGATCTCAATATGTGCGGGCAAAGTTTCAGGAAAATCGGTGAAGTTCAAGTAGCTGAATATTATAACTTTTTTTTTATGGACGTGGCAATGCCCACTTTTCTAATCACGAAATTGTAAAGTCTTAACAGCTCAATATGTGTACAAAGTTTCACAAAAATCGGTCCAGAGCAAGTACCCCAAAATTATAACTTATTTTATGGGCGTGGCCCTGCCCACTTTTATAATCACGAAATTATATAGTCATGACAGCTCAATATGTGTGTGCATAGTTTCAGAAAAATCGATCTAGTGCAAGTAGCTAAAAATGATAACTTATTTCTTATGGGCGTGGCACTGCCCACTTTTCTAATCACAAGATTGTATAATTATGAGAGTTCAATATGTGCGTGCAAAGTTTCAGAAAAATTGGTCCAGTGTAAGTTCTTAAAAATTAAAACTTATTTATGGGCGTGGCCCCGCCCACTTTTCTTATCACGAAATTGTATAATCATGAGATCTCAATATGTGTGGGCAAAGTTTCTGAAAAATCGGTCATGTGCAAGTAGCTAAAACTGATAACTAATTTTTTATGGGCGTGGCCCCGCCCACTTTTTTCCACCCATAAACACTCCCTGGTATGTGTACAACAACTTGCCAAAGTTTGAGTCCGATCGGTTTTACAGTTTCGGAGTCTATAGCTAACACACACACACACAGAGGGCCAATTCAAAGTGGTTGCATATCAGTCATATTTGTACTATTTCATATTATTTTATGCACGCATAAAATTTTTGTTAGTAATTTCCATACAAAAAAAATAATAAGACTTTACACATTTGTTTCCTATGTATAAGAAATTGTTTATGTTATACTTTTAACCATACTGTCTCTCAGAGAGAATTTCTTCGCTTCTCACCTCTCAGAGAGAATATTTTCTATTTTCTTCTTTCCTGTATACATACAATTTTTAACAGCGTCATCTCTTTGTCTTCTTTCTTGTATTAATACATAATTTGTTAATAAAAGGTGTTCAAAGTCACTAGTCATATTAATATGAATTATATGACATAGTACAATTAGATTATATATATATATATAGATTATAATATGTATATATACGCAATTGTTTTATGCATGAGTGAAAACCAAGCAGATTTTTTGTTATTGTAACGAATAAAAACAATCTTAATTAACGACAATGAAAAACCTTTACTGATTACAGGATTTTCTGATGATTTTATTCATTTGTATTAAACGTAATTTTGACGGTCTTTATAAAAGAATTTTACGAACTTAAACTCATATCTACCAGATGCCAGATCTTTGATGAGTTTTTTATTATTAACTTTTACATTTACTTTTGTACATATGCAGGTATTATATAACTTTGACAGAAAGAATTTCATTCGTGGGCGGATAACACTGCCTCTGCCCCGATCACAACCATTTTTGGTTGTAATAAAGTCAAAAAATGCTCGTTCAAAGTTTTAACTAAATTTTGTTTAAAATTTCCTATATATGACATCAAATGTATTTTTTTTTTTGTATGGGGGATACCATGGCCCCGGTTCCAATCCTCACCATTTTTTTTCTTGAGTAAGGTAATTGTTATCAAAGTAAATCGTACAAAGTTTGAAGGGAATAGTTGCTATAGTTCTTAAAATATGACATAAAATGTGTTCAATTTGTAAGGGAGGTACCACGCCCACAAAAAAAAAAGAAAAAAAATATAGTTTATGACCTTTCGGAGGATAGACCTAGAGCATTGGTGCAAAGTTTTTTAGAAATTTAACAAGTAATTTTGAAGAAAACTTATAACATACAAACACACATTTTCTCTTTATTTTATTTAAGTATAGATATGTTCCGTTTAAAAATTATTTTGGCCAAGTGACCCCTCCTGCTTGCTTTAAACAAATCAGTTGCATTTGGTAAAGTTTTCCCATGTTAGTCTGGCTAGATCTCCGAAGCTTATAATAGGTAGGTGTCTTTTGGTACCACCAAATACACCATGAGTATTTGGCTTTAATGGTAATTCAGCTGGTTAACTGGGCTTTATTTACGATCTCTTATGATTCTGGTTGTCGTAATTAAACTATTTTTCATCACAAGTATTTACTCGGTGCAAAAGTAAATTTCATTTACAGTGGTGAAGCAGCATTTAAGATGTGCAAAATTGTACAATTCGTATGGTATGGTTTTAGCTTTTCAATGAATCCTGCAGCTTGCAAGTATTTTGAATTTGCAAGCTCTTGTTGAGTTTGACAACAATCTTCATGAAGTAATGCAATATATATTTAAATTTTTACTTGTTTTTTTTTTTCGTTTAAATATCAATTTGCTTAGATATTTTTAACTCTAATATATTTTTCCTTTTTTTTTACTTTAAAAGTGAAACCAAAAGTATTTCTACAATAGGTTCATAAGAACTTTTCTAATCGCTAACATAAAAACTTAAATTATAATCTAAGAAGTTGTCTATCCCATGCCTACACAAAATGTATGAGTAAAACAAAATAGCTAGGCATCAAAGCTTTTAAAAGAAGGATTTTAAAAGACCGTTAAGTAGTGAAGTTGGCTGCAAAACCAAGTTGACGTTTTTAGTTAGGTATTCCATTCCAACGTATAGATAACGTTGTGCTCTAAGCGCTGATTTCGGTTTGATTGTTAATAACATTGTCTAGGGAACTCAGCGTGCAAAATTTATTACGAATCGATTAAGTAAAATTGGTTAAAAAAAAGAATATTGACTTTATATAAGCGTGATACTACTAAATTTTCTAAACACTAAATTTAATTGTCCCATAACAAAAAATGTTTTGAAATTTTGCTGTAAGATTTTGTCACACTAATAGATCAGGTTAATATAATAAAACTTGCCAAGTATAAACAGGGACAAACAGTTTGAAATGGATATGCGAAAATAAAACACCGAAATCTAACAACAAAAATAAACTTAACGAATGGTTTTTATTATTTTAACTAAATTATATGTTATAATTAACAAAATTTTTAAAGGGGGAAAAAACTTGCAATAAAATTAAAAAAGGGGGAAGGAAGAATACATACCCACCAACTATATAAGTAGTGTTGTGGCACGCGCGAAAAATAACAAATAAAATGCGCTTGCGTGTGGCAATAAAATTTTATATTTTTTAAATTAAAAACACTTTTAATTTTAGTACAATAAAATAATATATTTATTACGTATTTTCAGTATAGTATAGTATTTTATTTAGTTTTTTTTTTTTTAATTAACGAACACTTGTTGAAAGTTAGAGCAGAGTTTAGTAACTGTTTAGGTTTAAAGAATGAATGCATTTTTTTATATTAAGGGAATAGAATAGATTTTAGATTCAAAAAATACTTAATAATGTTTATCATGTGTGTGTTTTACAAATATGCACTCGAAGCCAAAACAACTTGAACAAAAACAAATCGAATAAACTAAATGCAAAAAAAGAAATAGATAAAAACTCCCACCAACACGATAAACAAAAAACATTTTAAAATCCAAAATTTAAATTACTAAAGAAAAACATAACAGCCGATAGGTATAAGGGCATGACAATTGCAAGATAAGAATTACATATATTCAAATAAATATTCAAACCGATATTTATTGTTTTTTTTGTTCTAAAAATTCTATGTCAATAAGGAATAACTTCTTATGTCTGTTTATATTGTTTTTTTTTTTAGGAAAGCACTTTAAACCTTCTAAGGGCCATTATTATAACTTACCGATGACTAAAATTAGGATAACTAGTTTTTCCTTATTGCAACTTCACTTTAACCTAAAAGTGTCCGATATGTTAAAGGGAAGATCACTCTGCCTTTAACTTTTCACGTCAGGTTTATAAAGTAAAAGTTACCATATTTTCTACGTTATAAAGGAATTGTTTACTGTTCGTTTGTCGTTGGCACTTTGTTTTTAAGAAACTAATTAATTTGTTAAAAATAGTCGGTATTTGCTTTGGTGCTGCCATATTAAAAAAAATACAATTTATTTCACTGGAAGGCTGTAATAACGATAAATACCTAATGTTCAGTTTATTGCTCACGTTAACAAACGTTACCTTTTATTAACATTAACTTTGTTGGCTGATTGTATAAGTTGATTCCGTTTAAACTTAAATTTTTTATATACATTTCGTGCTGTATTATTTAAAGAGCATATCGGTTTTCGTATACAGTGAAACTTCGATATAACGAACTTCGTTATAACGAAAATTTTAAAATAACGATTTTTTTGCTGAGTTTATTGAAAAAAACTTTTTATTGCAAAGTTTTCATACAAAAACGATCTATGGCTATAACGAAAAAATTCTGAGCTATAAAGGCTCTATATAGCGAAGTAAACCTTTAAAAACCTCTAGTCAGAATAAAGCAATATTTAATTTTTAGCACAATCGAAAATTCCCGTTATCAAAACCAGCAAATTCTAAATGTGTTTGCACATGCATATGCATATGTATGTAATTAAGGTGACCAACTGTACTCATTTACTGAGTTTTGTACTCTTTTTTCGCAATCCGTACTCTTTTCAAATCCTGTACTCTGAAAGTACTTATTTGTTATTTGTATAATTTTATACTCATTTGTATTTCTAAAACATTTTTTAAATTTTTTTATTTCAATTTTATTAATTTAATATTTAAAATTATTTTAACAGTAATTTGAATATCACGTGCGGATATTGCTTGCCATTTACGGCACAATTGAGATGCCGTATTATGTAACTAGATAGGTAGATACTAACTATAACAACGTCAAAATTTTTTCTATTTCTAACAACGTCAAATTACATTTGTGAAAAGATATGGATATTGAAATTAAAAAATTGGTAGCCAAATTACTTGGAAATTATCGCCAAAGTGTCAAAAAATAAATAAACAAAAGTACATATCCACTTAACTTAAACATATGTTTAGATTTGCATCAAGTGCCACAGATCTCATACATTCATATCTAATTGATAGATATCAATACGTAGAAACTTCTACTTCAGTTTCAGGATCATTGCCATTAAGTCGAGGTGTTCCACAGGGTTCGATCTTCGGCCCTCTACTGTTTTCGTTATACGTGAATGATCTGCAGGGCAAACTCGAACACTGCAGGGTAAGGCTGTATGCAGATGATGTACAGCTTTATATCAGTTGCAGCAACACCGCGGTTGATGAATGTGTGAGGACTTTAAATCAGGAGTTAGGTCTTGTTTACGAGTGGGCCACCGCTAATGGGCTGGCAATTAATCCTTCTAAATTGAAGTGTTTAATTATTAAAAAGAGGCTTTTTAGACTTGACTGCAACCCCATTTTAACTTTAAATAACCAGTCCATAGATGTTGTAAGCTCTGCCAAGAATCTTGGTATATATTTTAATAACAACCTTACTTGGTCTAATCACGTTAACGTTGCATGTGGTAGAATGTTCTCAATGTTAAGAAATCTATGGCAAACTCAATATTGTACTCCAACTAAAATTAGAATACTTCTTGCCAAAACTTATTTAATACCTATCTTATTGTGATAGTGAAAGTAAAGGAAAACTTAATGTGGCATTTAATAACATAATTCGGTACGTATATGGTCTAAAAAGATATGACCATATCTTCCCCTACGTAACCTTGCTTTACGGTATTAGTTTTGATGATTACTTAAGAGTGCGTTGTTTACTGTTTATGCATAAAATTATATATACACATCAGCCTTAATATCTCCATGAACGTTTAAATTTTTCAACACTTGATAGAGGCAAAATAATTCTAGCATTTAGTCATCGAACGCTGATTTCTAAATACCATTTCTTTATTAATGCTATCAGTCTCTGGAACGGAATCCCCTATAGATCACAGACCATTAGTAACGCACGACAATTCAGAAAATTTATTTTTGGTCATTTCTCACGTTAAATATACATCTATATATATAAAAGTGAAACTCTGTGTGTGTGTGTGTGTTAGCTATAGACTCCGAAACTGTAAAACCGATCGGGCTCAAACTTTGGCAAGTTGTTGTACACATACCAGGGAGTGTTTATGGGTGGAAAAAAGTGGGCGGGGCCACGCCCATAAAAATTAGTTATCAGTTTTAGCTACTTGCACTTGACCGATTTTTCTGAAACTTTGCACACATATCGAGCTGTCATGACTAAATAATTTTGTGATAAGAAAAGTGGGCGGGGCCACGCCCCTAAAAAAGTTTTAAAATTGAGGTACTTGCACTGGACCGATTTTTCTGAAACTTTGCACACATACTAAGCTGTCATAACCATATAATTTCGTGATTAGAAAAGTGGGCAGTGCCACGCCCACAAAAAAAGGTTATAATTTTGAGGTACTTGCACCAGACCGATTTTTCTGAAACTTTGCACACATATTGAGCTGTCATGATTTAATAATTTCGTGATTATAAAAGTGGGCAGTGCCACGCCCATAAAAAATAGGTATCATTTTGAGGTACTTGCACTGGACCGATTATACTGAAACTTTGCACACACATTGAGCTGTTACGACTTTACAATTTCGTGATTAGAAAAGTGGGCAGGGCCACGCCCATAAAAATAATTATAATTTTGAGGTACTTGCACTGGTCCGATTTTTCTGAAACTTTGCACACATATTGAGCTGTTATGACTTTACAATTTCGTGATTAAAAAAGTAGGCAATGCCACGCCCATAAAAAAAATTATAATATTTAGGTTTTTGCATTTGATATTCAATTAAAATTCAGAATGCATTTTGATTCATTAAGGGGCGTAGCAACGCGCGCCGGGTTTGGCTAGTACATATATAAATTTTGCTTGTATATTGTTTTATCTTATTTTATTATTGTTTTGTCTTATTTTTTTTATTTTATCTTATTTTATTAAATTTTATTAACACTTTGTTATTAAATTTGGTTAATTTCTATATTTTGCTTTTCTTAATTTTTTATTTAAAATTACTTACAATTTATGTTAAAAATTACATCTATTGTGTTATTATGTCTATATTGTATTTGCATATGCTCAGTCCCATACTGCAATATAAGACTTAAAGTCTTGTGTATGGGACATCGAAAAGAAATAAAAATAAAAAAATAAATAAATAAAATAAATATCCAAATTTTATGTCACCTTTTTTATTGATATGCTGCTTTAAATGTGTGTTTAATTTTTTTTCATCTATGAAATACTTGCAAAGTGTACTATTTTTGAACAAAAAATAGTTGGTCGCCCTAATGTAATGTCAGTTTTGTTTTGATTTTTGTCAAAATTAGTGAATTTAAGCGTAAATCAATTTCTATACGTGAAAAAATTTCTATAATTGATGCCGTTGATAGTGCTGACAAATCTAAGCAAGAAATTACTAAACAAAGCTTTCAAGTTCAAAAGAATACCACTTGCTGAATATGAAGACGTTGAGTAATATTTTTCTAAATGGTTTACACAATGTCGAATTGAAAACATTGCTTAAGGAGGACCGATGGTAAAACGAAAGCTTAACAATGTGCAGCACGTTTGGGGCACAAAGATTTTAGGTCTAGTAACGGTTGGCTGGATAATTTTGAAAAACGCCATGATATCGGATTTCGAAAAGTGAATGGAGAAAGTAATCAAATTTGTGCTGATTGGGAAACATTGCTACCAAGTATCAGCCGCACAATATCTGTAATGCAGGCGAAACAGGACTATTTTTTACAAAGCCCACCAGATCGAACAATTTAAATCCGAGAAATGTCACGGTGGAAAACATGGAAAATCAAGATTATCTATTCTATTTAATGCTAACAGTACATTATAGAATAATCGACTAATCCACGATGTTTTAAAAACACAATAGACCACACTGCAAACAAAAAAAACTTGGATTACGTAAAATATTTGACAAAGATAAGTTTAAAGCCAATCGCAAAATTTTATTGTTTATCGATAACTGCACGGCACATAAAAATTGTCTGCTCCATCACTTTAATCTATCAAACTATAATTTTTGCCGCCAAACGCAACATCGAAAATGCAACCCCTAGATCTAGAAATAATAAAAATATTTAAGCACTCTTATCGCATAGAGGTGGTCAAAATTTTAATCAACAATGAAAGTCATAAAAAATTATTTTTGAAGAAAGTGCCTGGACGATGTTAAAACAACAGCGCATATAGTAAGCGAATGTCCGGCACTCACTCGAAATATACATAAGACTACAGCATACACTAGTATGAGTGCTATGGGGAACATCATTCTAAAGCAGATGCTAGCGATTGCGAAGAACTCAGTGATAATTCTAAACGGGACTAGTGGGCAGTGATAGGGCCATTTTGATAGCCTTAAAATCATTGGGGAACGAAGAGACCCTATGAAAGTTATTTAAAATTAAAGGTCTATACCAACAATACAGCAGTATTATGTGAATTGAAGATGGAAATTTGACAAAATGATCAATGAAAATATTAACAAAAGCGTGCATATGTGCCAACAAAGCCTTAAAGGTCATTTGTTTGAAAGAAAATATTTGTTCATTTCATTTTAGGACACCATGTTCAGTACAAGCCTGCTAGATATTTGTTGATCCTTGTAAGCGATGGTGTGAGCAGAGGGCAAGTTACAGTATTCAATCGCGATCAAAGTTTTACTCGATCCTTTAAGGGAGCTGTGCTTTTGGTATAGAAATTTTAATAAGAGTTTTTAAATTTAATTTACGTTCAAATACCATTATTTGTTTCCAGGGTCGAATTTTAAATCTCTTTCGGTTCAATTATATATAATTTTCATTGTGATATTCTATTAACAATTTACGTTAGGTTAGGTTAGGTTGAAGAGGAGGGGAACTAAAAGCCCAAACCCACGACAGGTATACACTTATGCCCAATTGGCATGTTGTGCGCTTAATACGAAAGAGAAGCAGACCAGTCCAGGGTCTCTGGCGGGAATCGAACCCGCAAGCCCCAAACTAGCAGACCAGCACACTACCGACTAGTCCACCGGGGCACAATTTAAGTTCACATTTTGACCTCTTGTTCTTATAAAACTAAAGTCATATATTTTTCGTTCGTAATTTCATAATAAAAACAATAACAAATTTAAAAAAAAAAACTATTGTTGTTTCGAAAATAAATTTGGAAAAGTAATTTTTTTTATTTTTTACAACAACCGGAGGTGAATCTTTAAAAAAAAAACAAATCTATAAAAAATTACTGTTTTATTAAGTACAAACATGTTATAGGGTTTCACTTAACTCACACATGCCTAAATGCTTAGGAAATGACACCCACTATCTACTGATTGGGTAGAGGATTATTTTGTATGTACCTGACAACATAAAGTCATTAGCACAGAATGTGGTGTAATGCATTAGAATAAATAATAATCAACGATTAAAGGAAATATTGATAACAAAAGCATATAATATTTAAAGGTATTGAAAGCATATGATAAGAAGCTATGTACTTATCTTTGAAGAATATTCATAATGAAATACAATAAGTAACAATATTATTAAATAAAGGGTGTTCTTTTTTAGAGGTAAAAACTAAAATTTCTATAAGACTAGAGTAAAAGGTTTTTAAATATTCCTTCAATTGACTTTAATAAGATAATTTTTTTCACTTTGTTTAAAAACGAATTTATACATGTGGCCGCTGCTAGTGCGTACCAGAGAACGTTTTGATTGGTCTATTTTATGTCTTTTAATACAATCTCGAAAAGAGAGCCTTCTGTTGACAATATACATCAAATGATGATTTACAATAGGGGAGTGTAACAAATAGCGAATCATGCATTGCTTGTCTTCTACAAAAGTAAAGTAACAATCGCAAAAGCAACGAATACTGAGGAAATGGTATGAAAGATTTTAATGCTGATTGAATAAGCAACGAATACTGAGCGAATAGTATGAATGGTTTTAATATTAATTGAAAAAATTTCTGTAAATGTAACTTGTAGCATGATACAACAATGAAACTTAATATATCTCTGGTGTTAAAAGAAATTAAATGAAATCACCAAATCGTTTCATCTTCTTATGTATACATAGCTGCCAGATTTGACGATTTATCGTCATTTTGACGATTTTACGTGCTAAATTTAAGTGTTGACGATTTGACGATTTATGCTATGTTTTTGACGATTTTCAAGAATTCAAGTTTGCAACATTTTTCATTACTTTTATATCAACCTTAAACTAAATAAAAATAATTTGTAACGGTTTTTTATGTTATTAATAATAGAACAGAGTGAAAGAGATACATCGATCATTATTTAATGTGTTTGTGTGGGTAATTTTTCCACTTTGTACATTTTTAACATAGTATATGCCACATTTTATCAACTGATACCTACAACACGAACAAATATAAATTTGGAAATTTAGTTTTTTAAGTCAATTTATTTAAATTATTTAAGTGACAAAATAATATGCTTAAATACTTAAAAAATGGTAAGTTCTTTTTAATTATACATTAAAACCGTTAAAATCAAACATTATATTTTCAATAGAAAACAAAGATGATGAAAATTCTAGCAGCTCTTCCTCTGTAAGTAGAAATTTCATCCATTTTTTATACAAAACTTTGTAGTAGCTAAAATGAAATTTTAATGGTGTTTTTACAGGTAACGAACAAGAAGAGGAAAATTAAGGAAGACTGGTTTGCAGATTCAGAAATAAGTTTATGGGCTAAAAAGCAAAACGATGTAGTTTATTTTGGCGTTGTGTTCGTCTTACACTTGCCTAAAGCTACCTTAATCGGTAGAAACTTTAGAAAGAAATTATTATAATTATTTGTCAATTAGTCTGAATTAGATGCAGCCAATTCATTATTTATTATTTTTAGTATTTATATACATATTAATATTTATTTTTCGAAATTAATTCTAAATTCTATTATATTTATTGTCATCTTCTTAACTTAAAAGGGTCTAATAAAATCATTGATCTCTCTGGATTTAAAAAGTTTGTTATGTTATGCATTAAATAAAAAATGTTTTGTTTTGAAAATGCGTTTTTATACCCTTCACCTGTGGTGCACAAGGGTATATATAGCTTTGTCATTCCGTTTGTAATTTCTACAATTTTCGTTTCCGACCCCATAAAGTATATATTTTCTGAAAGCTTATGAATAGAGGAGTCGATTAAGCCCTGACCGTCTGTCCGTCTGTCCGTCTGCCCGTCTGTCCGTGTGTTGGTTGAAATCAACTTTTAGAAGCAACTATATGTTCCTCAGATCTGTATATGGTATCAATCTCTTGGAAATATCCAGGAATGAATCGCTATTGAAATTCAGCACAATCGCCCCATAACTTTCTGAGATATGAGCAAAAAACCACGACCACCTCGTTTTTTTTCACAATTACAACAACAACATACATACATACATACATACATGTAAAAAACATACCAAACAAAAAAAATTACAAAAAAAAAAAAATATTAAAAATAAGAAAAAAATAAGAAAAAAAACTACAAAAAAATTTTAAAAAAATTTAAAAAAAAATTTAAAAAAAATTTAAAAAAAATTTTTTAAATTTTTTCTAAAAAAATTTAAAAAAAATTTAAAAATAATATAAAAAAAAATAATAAAATATAAATAATATATTAAATAAAATAAAATAAAATTTTTTTGGCTCAGCTGGGATTCGATTAAACTATTTGACGATTTTGACGATTTTTTCCCCAAATTAGACGATTTTGCCCCTATTTTATCTGGCAGCTATGTATGTATATACATAAGCATATATGTATGTACATAAGCAAAACTGGTTGTTTACAAACTTTACACACACAAATGTCAACGAATACTGAACGAATGGTGCGAATGTTTTCAGTTCTTTCAAATGGCATCATCACAAAAAGAGATTGCTGAGAGTGCAAGCAGAAAAAGAAATGAGTATACAAATGTCAATACACATTTTTTTTATTATCAATCAAAGGCAATACAAAAGCCATGAATTCGTGAATATGCAGCAAACGCGAATGGTTTCATTCTATTCTCTGGTGCGTACATGTCGTAACTTAAGGACGTAACTTTAGGGCTTTACATATTTCCTAGAAAAAATAATTTTATGGCCCTAAAGGCTGGGGCACAATGAATCCGTCAAACTTCAACTGACATTAACGTATTGACGGAGAGCTGTTGGCACAATTAGTACTTTGTGTTGAAGGATCATAATCAGCAGTTTTATTGTCGACTGCTGCGACTAATCAAAAACAAACTGCGGCGGCTGAAGGACGAAAATTTTTATATAATTTTACTTTATTTATCTTCACAATAACAAAAAATTAATAAAACAAAATAAAATTTTTTTTAAGAAAATGTCGATTTAGCTTCAAATTCATACAATCTATATATAGAACCGAAAAAAACTGCATGCTTCTGTGGCGGCTCATGCATCACAAAAAAGTACGGCGGCTGCTGTAAAGCCGGTTGACTTCGATTTTTGCGCACAACGTACTCGACGTACGCCAAAAGTTGGTCAACTTTCTTACTTTGCGTTGACAGAGACGTACTGAATGTGACAACACTCATAAGAAAACATGTATTTTAACTTAGTTGTCAGTTGAAAAAGTTAAAGTTTAACGGACGACGTATTCATTATGTTCCAGCCATTAATCACACAAATTTTTACGTCAAATTTTTCTCTCTGAAAATTTATGATATGGTGCTTTGTGTGATCTGTGGCACCATCCTGTTATAACTTCATTTCTACCATACAAAACAAATAAGAATGCTATATTCGGCCGTTCCGAATCTTATAGTACCCTTCACCATCATGTACATATGTAGGTATTGTGGCCACATAGTAGCTAAGATTTCGCCTATAACTTAAGCCCTTTATTCCTGGATATTTGCAAAAAATTTGATACCACATACAGATCTGTGCTACACGAGGGGGCTTTTTTTAAAGGTTGATTTTAACCAATACAGGGACAGACGGACATTTCTCTAACGACTTCCCTAGTCATAATTACTTCTTTCAATAATATTCACGTTTACTTTAAAACAAAACTGAAACACTCGTAGCATGTTAGTGAAGTACATACATATTTAAAATATGTTTAATAGAATGCCTTAAACTGAGCTCAAACTATTAAAACAATAAGTACAAATTTCCTGCCACGAAACAAAATAATGCAAATAAAACAACCTGACAACAACAAATAAAAAGTATTGATAATACCTACAAATAAACAATGTAAATACAACATTAATGTTTGTTTATAACTGATAAAGACTTTTCATTTTTTTTCGAAGATATTTAAATTAAAAAAAAAAAGTAGTGAGACTTATTGTCAAACCGATATTCAATAAATAAAGGAAACTTGTGTGCATGTACATACATGTTTACATATTGATGTATGTATACATATATACATACATACATAAATATGTATGAATAAACATGCATATGAATGTACATATGTATATGCATACATTTACCGTGAGTGGAAAGATATTTATGTGTGTGAACTAATGAAGCATTGGTGACACATATTCAAGTGAGTAATGCATTTTCGATTCACTTAGAAGCACATTATAAGTATACATACATACATATTTTTATGAGAGAATTAGGTTGGTCGTTTAAATAAAAATAATAAATAGGTATTAATTTTGTTTGCCGTTTGTTGAATTGCAAAAAGGAGTGTTTCGTAAATAAAAATACAAAAATTGTTTTCAGAATTAAATTTTTTTATCGTCTATTTTCAAAAGTGAAACAAAGTGTGATAATAACCCAAAAATGTTAGCCAAGCCTGTAGAATTTGTGTGCATATTTGACTCTTATATTTATTAATAAAAAAAATTATAAATTTATTTAAATGAATTTACTTTAATTTGTATGTATTAGAAGATTAATATTTAAATATTGCATATTAATTTATGACCACAAAAGTCCGCACAATGGTCCGAATGAAGAAATTTTCTAACAAAAAAAACTGCATTAATTTGCCGATATTTGTTCAGTAAATTGTTGGCACCACTTAACTGTTTCCGGCGCACAACAATTAAAACCCGATTTTTATTTGCATTTATTTATTAAAGATATGTATTTAAAAAAAATCACTGGAAAGATATCGGTATCCTTTCTCATCGTTTAACTGATGGTACTCAATTTGAGTACAAAAATATAAATTCTATCTCCTTCAAACACTTGTATTTTTTTTTGTTAAATATAAGCTTGAATCTACATAGAAAAGTGGTAATAAGGTTATACCCAAGGCGAATTCAATAAGGTGAACTTATTAGATCAGCTGATCATCAGCTGTTGACTACTTCTAGGGACCGTTTTGTTTTACACTAACAAAATACACGTTTGTATTTTTTCACTTTGTAGTTGTTTTAGCGACGAGTTCACCTTATTGAATTCGCCTTGGTTATACCATTCAACACAGTATGTATGAAAATTAAGTAAATAAGTGGTATAGTTTTTATACCACCGCGCCGGAAAGAGTTAAAACACAGTATAACAGCTGACAGTTACTTTACGTCTAGATGAGCCATCGATTTGTTCGGACTACTTAGAACAAAACGTCGGCAGAGCAACTGTCAAAAAATTGTTCATATTCTTTGATATGGAGAAAACGTATAAAGTGTATTTTGTTGATATTTTTATGTGTCGTCTCTTTCTTTCATATTCAAAATGCCTTTTAATATCAGACATCGTTGTTCACACAAATGTTATGACAACGCTGTTTGAACAAGAACAAAACATCGACAACAGCGGTCCACACCAGGCAAATTTATGTGCACATAAATCAATGACTGGTGTGGACCGTACGTAACTTTACGTCTTGACGAGCCATCGATTTGTTTAGACTGGATCCGGTAATTTTTGCACTTAGCCGCCACCACGCCGTCTTTTTTACCAACGGCCTGGTAAAATTGTTCAACAATTTTTTAGTTTTTGAGTTTAATTTTTGTTAAAGTATGTCCAAACACACAAACACTAGAGTGAAATGCATATGTTTTATTAGTTATTAAAATTATTCAAATTACAAAAATTCTATTTATATTTTCAGACATAGTATATTCCATTGTTTACAAAAATAAAAAATCTTTTCGACCTTTTATATTTTTACAAATTTTTACAGCTGATTTAGTGATCTGACAGTTTTACCATTTTACACGCAAAAAAAAATCAGGTAAAGTCTGGTAAAAAGAGAAACACAAATTACTCTCTTATGAACGTTCTCATTTACCCAATTTTCAACACAAGAAACGCTTTTTGGTAAAATTGGGAGCCCGCGGGTTCCCGCGGTAACGTACGTCGAACAAACCTATTATCATGGAAAATTTTAGTAGCACAGCCACGAAGGCCATTTGCCTAGTGTGGTACAGTCTATAAAAAATATATTTTATAACTAATTTAAACTTGTTGTTCACTTTTAGGTTTTTGATTTAAATGTTTGATTTAACAAATAAATTTTAAAATAAAATAAATTTGTTTTATAACTTAAATTTTTAAAAATCTTGTAGTTGTTATCCTGAATATTAAGTAAATCTTTTATCAACTTAAAACTTTTCATTATTTACTCATGTTAAAAACGAATGATACTAAAAATAGGGGAGTAGCGAAATACGTACATCTGGTTTTAAAATAAAAACAAAATCTATGTACATTCATACATGCATACAAAGGAAATTATACAAATTCGAATGATCACAAAGCAGCTTAAAATACAACTATAATTTATTAACGGCCAAAGAAATTGACAAATAAAAACAATACCAATTCATAGATCAAAGCGAAAAGCAATAAATAAATAATGAATAAACGAGAAAGGAAAACTAAAATGTAAAAAATAACGCAGCATTAAAAAAAAAAAAAGAGAAAAATGTTTAAACAATGTCTGACTCCGCAGTGCTGCGACAATGACCCCATACTATAAATAAACAAATACAAAGGAAAAACATACATTAAACATTTTCAATTTAAATTTAAAGAAACTACATATAAATTTAATTCAAATTAAGTATAAAAAAAATATCATAAAAAGTTGATAAATACATACACTTACATCCATGCATATGTAGGATTCAACTGAAAATCATGTTTAGAAAGTTTTGTTAACACTAAAAAGTGATTACGATGTAACCGAAAAATTTAGAGAAACAACAAAGGAAGCTTTTATGTAGTTATGAGCGTTACATTCGATTAGAACAAGACTAAACAACTTCTGGGGTGGGTTTATTCTAACCTACGAGAAGAGCTGTCGTTCTTATTAATATTTCGTTTGAAAAAAATATTTGGCGTACGCGTGTGTAAAGGATGTTTTCATGAATGAACAAACAAATACTTAGTAAGCAAATATTGTTTTATGAAAGAGGGAGAGAGAGAGAAACAAAAATCAATACTAAAAGCAAAATAACAACAACTGTACATGTCTTCTGACCTAGACAAAATGTTGTAACGTTACCTTTTTGTTGTCACACTAGCAACAAACCAGCCACCACCAATTGTCGTTGCATTGCATACAGATAAACAGGCATACACTGACTTGTTTATATTTTTAACAACCCCGTTCTTTACAGTTTTTAAACCTGTGCTATCAATTACTAAATTGAATTTCAATTTATTCCTGTTGGATTTTTTATGTTAAGCTTTTAGAAATAAACGAGTACAGTGAAATGTTTTGTTTCGAAGTTTTCAAAGTTGTTGGAGTTATTTTTAATTTCTACAACATTCATTATCGTCCCCATTGAGTATCAATTTTCTAAAAGCTTATTGTCTTCTGTTGTGGTTACTAACGGTCAATGTTATTCTGAGGAGATTTGAGAGTGAGGGCATGAAGATTGTGGCTTATGCGGATGATGTAGTCATGCTGGTCAGGGGAAGATTTCTTCCGACGATCAGCGAGGTACTTCAATCGGCACTATGTACATTATCTTCTTGGGCTTCGGAGAATGGACTGGGTGTGAACCCGGGGAAGACTGAGCTAGTTCTCTTTACCAGGAGATACAAGGTCGAGGCGTTCAGGCGACCGATGCTTGATGGGGTAGAGTTAGAGTTAGCGAGCGGGGCGAAATATCTCGGTATAGTCCTTGACAGTAAGCTGTCATGGGGTCAGAACACTCGGGAGAGGGTGAAAAGGGGCCTTAATGCCTACTACACCTGCAGGAACTCCATAGGCAAGAGTTGGGGCCTACAACCAAGGGTGGTGAATTGGATTTACACGACGGTGGTAAGACCCATTCTGACATATGGATGTACTGTATGGTGGGAGGTATTAGAAAAGGGTTGTTATAGGAAGCTCCTCACAGAGGTCCAAAGGTGTGCTTCACTCGGCATCACTGGTGCTATGAGAAGCACACTTCAGGGGTCTTTGGACATCATTCTCGGCACTATGCCTATAGAGGTATGGGTAAAGGGAATGGCGGCAAGGAGCTTGTTTAAGCTAGGTGAGTCAGGGTTGGGTAGAATACTTAACATAGGCCACACTAGAATTTTATGGGAAACTGGTCTCCAGGATTGTGTGCGATGTCAGGGTAATTTGACAGACTACAAGGTCACAGAGATCAGTTTTGTTAGGACACCCCCGCTGATAATTCCGGATAGGGATTGTTGGGTAGGATCCGACAGACTGTTTGAGGGGTGTGCAGTCTTTACGGATGGATCGAAGATGGATATAGGCACAGGGGCAGGTGTCTATATTATGGGAGAAAACATCAGGAGGTCTTACAAACTTTCTGATAACTGTAGTGTGTTCCAAGCGGAGATACTGGCTATCTATAAAGCGACGGATCTTATATTGGAACATGTTCCAAGGGGTAGGGAGGTTACTCTATACGTTGACAGTCAGGCGGCGCTCAAGGCCTTGAAGGGGCATTATGTCAAGTCTAGGTTGGTTGAGAAGTGTAGGAGGGCACTCAATAGGATCATGAACCTATTCGATGTAAGACTGTGTTGGGTACCAGGGCACAATGGAATCGTCGGCAATGAAATTGCTGACGAACTTGCGCGCGGTGGATCGGCATTGGTTTCGACGAGCGAAGAGGACATGGTGAGACCTCCGTTAGGATACTATTTTGGGCGTATCAGGGCGTGGGTATCTGACAGGACCGATATGGCGTGGAGGGACAGAAGAGACTGCAGGGTGTCAAGGGCTTTATGGCCCGGGTTAAACTCAGCGGACTCTACGGTTCTTCTGGGCCTGGGTAGGGTATGTCTGAGGGCCACTATTGGGGTTTTAACAGGGCACTGTCCTGTGAGGGCTAGGATTAGTAAATGGGATCGCGACACTCCGGATTATTGTAGGATGTGTGAGGATGAGGAGGAGTTGGAAACTGTTGAACACATTGTCTGTCACTGCCCAAGGCTACATAATCACAGGCTAAAGTGGTTAGGTAAACGATTCCACGATGAGTTGGGTGATGTTTCAAAGTGCAAGCTGGGGAACATTATCGGATTCATCATGGGGATCGGGTGGCTGGTGAACATGCAATGGGGCTCGTAGAGAATATGTTTTTCTTTCTTCTATTTTATTTCCTACTAACTCTTTTTTATTTTTATTATTTTCTCTTTTACTATATCTTTGGAAACTTTCTCTCTCTCTCTCTTTTCTATCCTTAATACATGAAAGGGTAACGCAATGGACCATATTGGTCTCCGAGAATGGGTGTAGGAGGCAGATACTGCTTTCTGCATCCCCCTTTCCTACCTACCTACCTATTGTCCAGGGAAGTCGATTGAGCACTGTCCTTCTGTCCGTAAGTTGTTTGAAATCGGCTTTAAGAAGGTCCCATAAGTTGCACAGATATGTAGAATCAATTTTTTGGAAATATCTAGGTATGAATCGATATTGAAGTCCTGCAAAATTGCCCGATAACTTTCTGTGATATAAGGAAATTAACACGGCTGCCGTTATTTTTCCAAATTTCTACGATAAAATTTTATATAATTATTTGTATTAATCAATTCAGAGATTCCACATCCATAATGTGGTAGTAATGGCCTGTGGCTATACTTTCCATATAGTGATATTGCGTGCCATCTCCATATTTGCTCACAATGACCAAAATCCCTTAAAGAAATTTCATATAAGAAAATAACAATTTTCAAAAAATTTCTAAGAACTTCACAAAATCAATTCAGGAGTTCCACTTTCATGTGGTAGTAATAGTCCCTGGCTATACTTTCCATATAGCGGTATTGTGTGCCATCTCCATATTTGCTCACAATGACCAAAATCCCTTAAAGAAATTTCATATAAGAAAATAACAATTTTCAAAAATTTTTTAAAAACTTCACAAAATCAATTTAGGAATTCCACTTCCATAATGTGGTAGTAATGGTCCCTGGCTATACTTTCCATATAGCGGTATTGTGTGCCAACTTTGTATATCCGAAAAAAGATAAATGTTTTATATAAAAAACACTCCTTATAAATGTGTTATTATTTTCACCTAAAAAATGTTATGTTAAATATTTTTAATCATTGCTTGTTTCAGAGGCGTGTGCTATAAATTCAATTTTTTTTTTACTATTCCTATATAAAAATATCTTTAATTACAAAAAACAACTAAATTTAGAGTAATAACATTAGTTCTGTTAAGTAGTAAACATAGCTCTGTTAACTTATTAGGTTTCTGTCTAGGGTTTCAAATTTATCTACATTTGAGGGCGAGTGTCCATGAGTGTTGAGACAACTCAAACAAAAATTAGTAATAATTATTCGGTCGAAAAATAACTAGTTTATGTATATCACCAATATTACATGCTAACTTTTTAGGTAAAGATATTGTTGGGAAATAAAAGTGCTTAACAAGAAGAAAAATTTAATATTAAAGAAAGCATTAGACATCTAGGCTACGCTACGTTGTGGTGATCATCCCTATGTGCATCATGGTAAACATGTTCTCAGAATGATAGTAAACAAACATAGCAACGTAAACTTACTAAAAACTAGTTTTGTGTTTTCCCCTTGTAAAAACACGACACAATCAAGAGAACTAAACGGAAATTATTGAAACCTAATCTGTCCTGGCTAAAAGCAGTTTAATACAAGTAAGAGTGCTATATTCGGCCGTGCCGAATCTTATATACCCTTCACAACGTGTAGTCATGCAATAACAATCGTTTCTATCACCATTCATCCCATATAAAATACGTGCATACGTACACGTTAGAATAAATGTGGCATCGAATCCCAGCTGAGCCAAAAAAATTTTATTTTATTTTATTTAATATATTATTTATATTTTATTATTTTTTTTTTAAATTTTTTAAATTTTTAAAAAATTTTTTTTTTCAGTTTTTTTTATTATTTTTTTCTTATTTTTAATATTTTTTTTTTTTGTAATTTTTTTTGTTTGGTATGTTTTTTACATGTATGTATGTATGTATGTTGTTGTTGTAATTGTGAAAAAAAACGAGGTGGTCGTGATTTTTTGCTCATATCTCAGAAAGTTATGGGGCGATTGTGCTGAATTTCAATAGCGATTCATTCCTAGATATTTCCAAGAGATTGATACCATATACAGATCTGAGGAACATATAGTTGCTTCTAAAAGTTGATTTCAACCAACACACGGACAGACGGACAGACGGTCAGGGCTTAATCGACTCCTCTATTCATAAGCTTTCAGAAAATATATACTTTATGGGGTCGGAAATGAAAATTGTAGAAATTACAAACGGAATGACAAAGCTATATATACCCTTGTGCACCACAGGTGAAGGGTATAAAAATTCCAAAAAACTTGACTAAATTGGACAACTTTATAAAGAAATACTTCATGAAAATATTTTACTTAACTACATACTTGGTATATACTTTAACACCATAAAGTGCCACAAATTTACGCTGCAGCCTTGATAACGCATTTTACCAAATATGTCTCGTTCGGCCCGTGGTTCATGTTTTAAGACTTGCTTATCTAATCATTAATTAATTTTTAGTTTTTAATTTAGAAAAAGAATTAATTGCCTTCGATCATATTTGCCAACACTTTCATAATTTATTTTGGCTTTTCTCAAGTTTAGAGGAATGGTTATGGTTATTGTTGTTATTAAACGCATGAAACAAAGATTACATACGTGGAAAATTGTTATCTTTCTGCTAGAAATTTTCGTTATTTTGGACAAAATGTACTTTATTATATTCCGACGATAATGTTTACTTGAGTAAACTTCTTTTTATTTAAAACTTTTAATTTTGTTTAATAAGGGGCATGATGACAAATTAGGTATTCCTTTTTCTTTTTACAGTACAATAAACTTTATCGACAGTTACTTAAAGTGGCAACGTTTAAATATGTGCATACATTGTATATGAGTCATTATAACTGTGTAAAAAATAATTCTAAGAATAACTTAAAATTATAAAAAATATAAGTAAATAAGAAGTAATACATTTAATATATTCAATTAAATTCAACGATGCAGCACCGGCAAAAATATGTATATTATGCTGATGGTAGAAAGTGAGTGATGTGGATAGTTCGTTCCCTTATCCTGATATGGAAGTTTATTTGCAAGGTAGCGTGTTTTACTTGTCGATATGTGTTATGGAAACACAATTTCTAATACATTTAAATGTTGCTTCTCGTGGTCTGGGGGCTAATTACCGGAGTCGTGATCGAAATAATTTCACATCGAATTTAATATAGATGGTACGAAGTTTTCTGATGATTAAACTCGATATGAAACGAATCGATTTTTTGTTTAAGTGTTCGAAAGAAAAAATAAAAAAATTATTCACCACTGAAAAAATTCAAAAGATTTAAGAATGAATGTAAACAATCATATGCTTTGTTTGCAAGAAATCTTAAAAAGTGAGAGAAAAATTAAAAACAAAAATTTTGCAGTTAATTTGAAAAATGGATCCAAGTTTTTTTTTATTCTTCGCCGAATTCGCAACACCAGTGATCCATTAAGTTTGCCGAGCATTGAGTAAATTTCAATTAGCTTGAGCTGTACTTAGTAAAATTCCTTTGGCCAAGTCGACATGTTCAGACTTAAATTGTGCTTTTGACTAAAGTTAATCTTTGTTGTATTTGACCTATTAATAATAAGAATTAATATATTATTTAGCAAAAAAAATATATTTTATTCTTACATTTTTTTTGTTTTTTTTTAACATAAATTCGATTAGTTATTTGCTAACGAAGAAAAACTCGCAAGGTTGCTTTCGAACGTAAGCTTGTTATCGACTAACATCATTAGAAATTTCGAAACATGTTACTCGATAACGAATGACAGAATCCCAAAAGTAAAAAATTTCGCAAGCTCGAATAAATTTCGCTCGTGATCGACTGCGGTAATTAGCCCCCTGATTTTACATCTAAACTTTATTAATTTGTGGATTTGTAGCTTTGGCAATGCAGCTTTCGGAACAAACTTGTGAATATTGGAGTACCTCCGGACGACAAAATCACATGCAAATATTGAGGCTATGCGGTTAGATATTGAACGGAATCCCCATCAAACAGCTATTGGTCATGGTCAGGCTTTAGGGATGTGTTATTGTTAAGCGATTACTTCATGAAGATTTGAATTTTTTATCATACAAAAGTTTCTAATTTATGATTTTTATTTAAGCTTGAGATAAATTTTTGTTTTTTTATAAATTTTTTTTTATTAATAACCAATATTTCGCTACCAAACAATGGGTAGCTTCTTCAGGGTAAATAATCAATGAAAAGATCAAGAAATTTAGACGATATATAAAAAGTTTTTAGTTCAAGAATTAAAGCTTTAAAATTGCAAGACTGTTAAATAAGGACACTGATATAATTATTTTGGCCTCAGGCGAAGGTCAATTCCTAATTCAGTTTTGGACCTTACACACTCACAACAGTAAAGCCTTATTATAACTGTGTAGGTTCATATTTTGAAAATTAAGTTGATTTGAAGTTGGCAAAAGACAATAAAAAATATCATTTGAACTATCTGATGAATGTCGAAGATTTTTTTTTTAAAGTTCAACTGACGATAAAGTGATGAAAGATAAACTGAAAAAAGCAGAGTTTTAAAATTAGCTTATCATTGGAGCTCATATGTTTTTTAAGGCAGATAGAGATATCTACCCTAAACAAGGAGTCCAAACATAATTCAAACTAAATAAATAAAGTTGAATACCATAAGCAAAAATATCGACAATAACTTTGCTAACTTGGAATCAATGCGCACAACACTGAACTCGTTTGTAGGCTGTTTTTCATGAGGCTTAAATTTGTTTTGAGAATCGCTTAGTCCAGTACGAAAAAATAATAATTTTATTCTAGTATTTTTATTATAAAATATAAAGCATTTATAAGTTTGCGAACAAATTAGTAACACGTTTAGATGAAATATTTTAATTTATCGTCTTTATGTATCGTCTTCGAAGAGAATTCAAATTTCTGAACATGTTATTACAAGTTGTAATGTAAATAGAACATGCTGCACTTCTTTTATAACTTAACAAGATACTTTAAATAATTTTTAAACCAATACAATATATTCCAAACAAGTAGAATACTATAAACCAGTGCTATTCAATCTTTTTGGCTCGTGTACCACTAAATTCACGACAAACTTTTCGCGTACCACCAAAAAAAATATAATGTAAACAATTTTAAAATTTTTAATCTATTTTATTTATTAATAATAAAAAACAATAAAATTACAAAAAAATAATAAAAATTACAAAAAACATAAGAACATGTACATTAAAGGTATACTTTTAGGATGATTTTTCTTTTTGTTTCCAATTCCAAAATAGAAATCGTTAAAATTTTAAAAGAATTCGCGTACCAACTGGAAATTTTTCGCATACCACCAAGTGGTACGCGTACCATAGGTTGAATAGCACTGCTATAAACTATTTTATAGCAAACATTTTACCATTTTTATACATATTCACCAATCATTTTTACTTTAATTTTAATAGAAATATATACCTATCATGGCGACTTTTTTATTTTTGGCGAGTTTTAGCTATTTAGATCAAATTTTTTTTTTTTTTGGTTTTTTAAAAAATATTTTTAATAATTACAAAAATATAGATTTTTTAGTCAAAAACTAAGAAAAAAGCTTTGGTGATTTGGCGATTTTTCACATTGAATATGGCAAAAAAGGAAAAAATAAATCTAATTATTATGATTATTTCGACTGTCCTTCTTATATCTAACGTAGGTATATTCAATTTCTATTAATCCAAAATATAAAGTAATATTGCAAGCAATTTTGAAAAAATTTACAAACCAAATTTTACCAAACGTAATGGTATCATTCATATCTTGATATCGACATCATTTACTACGATATAATACCAGAAATAAAAAAAAATTAAAGGCCCTTTAAAAATATTTTATATATAAAAGTGTACGGCGCACATTTTTTACCCGGTACAGTCTAATAAACATACACATCAATATTTTTTAGTTTTTTTTGGTATAAGATAAGAAACTGCATTATGTCATGTGACTTGTTTATTAAAAAAAATGTTTTTTACTGTAAATTTTTTTAATATAATGCAGACATATGTATTTAATTTATCTAAATCATTTTGAAACTAATAAATTCCATCGAACATTTTTCAACAATTGGAATAAACCATACGTACCTACCTACTTTATAAGAAAGAATTACTAAATAAAATGTTCTACAAACAGATGAGCTATTCACAGCTTTTTCTAAATAAAACACTGCAATAAAGAATTTTTGTAAACAAAACAATTTCTCTTAATTTCTTAAATATTTTCAATTCCAAATCAACATAACTATGTAGATTTTTAACTTCAAATTTGTCCTTTTTCAAACAAAATCTATAATTTGTCTAACCAAAATCATCGATCGATATTTGAAAATTCTTATTAGAATCTCTATAGATCTACCTAAAGCACAGCGAACTGGATCGTTTGAGTAAAATTTCAATCGTAATTGAATCCCGTAATTTAGCTCCTGTATTTGGATTAATTTTTTTTAAACGATTTTCGTACAAAATTCATTTTTAAACGTTAATGTGACAGATGACAGGCAGACTTGTGTATTAAAGCTAACGTGCATAGTCTTTAAATTAAATTGAACACTATATATTAAATTTTAATGTGAACCATTTTTTATTTTGGCTTAAGTTCATTTGTTCTTTTTATTTAATTTTATAATTCAAATTAAATTAAACTGTAACCATTTTAGGAATATTCTTTCTAAAAATTATTTCCGATATTAGCCGAGTGGAATGCATTTTCGAAATCAGCTACGATTTCATCATCAGCACTCTTTATCGGTATACTACTATGTAACTTAAAATTCCTATTTATGTTACAACTGAATGAAATTTGAATTAGTGAATCTTAGTATTAATTTTCATATTTTGTTGAATATTTAATTTCACCTATCAAATGACAATTCATAATTCAACATGTTCATATTCTTCTTTATTCGTAATACATTTTCGTTATGCTTTCAATATCCATCCTTTGGCTGGAATTATTGAAAACAAGGTTGTATTTACATTTTCATTTATATAAGTCCATCTAGGTGATAGACACTGAACAATGAATTCTTGAATGTCATTAACACCGTGCCATGTGTGTTATAATTATATATTTATATTTTATTCATTTGATAGGTGAAATTAAATATTCAACAAAATATGAAAATTAATACTAAGATACACTAATTCAAATTTCATTCAGTTGTAACATAAATAGGAATTTTAAGTTACATAGTAGTATACCGATAAAGAGTGCTGATGATGAAATCGTAGCTGATTTCGAAAATGCATTCCACTCGGCTAATATCGGAAATAATTTTTAGAAAGAATATTCCTAAAATGGTTACAGTTTAATTTAATTTGAATTATAAAATTAAATAAAAAGAACAAATGAACTTAAGCCAAAATAAAAAATGGTTCACATTAAAATTTAATATATAGAAAAAAGTTCGAATAAAATATAAATATATAATTATAACACACATGGCACGGTGTTAATGACATTCAAGAATTCATTGTTCAGTGTCTATCACCTAGATGGACTTATATAAATGAAAATGTAAATACAACCTTGTTTTCAATAATTCCAGCCAAAGGATGGATATTGAAAGCATAACGAAAATGTATTACGAATAAAGAAGAATATGAACATGTTGAATTATGAATTGTCATTTGATAGGTGAAATTAAATATTCAACAAAATATGAAAATTAATACTAAGATTCACTAATTCAAATTTCATTCAGTTGTAACATAAATAGGAATTTTAAGTTACATAGTAGTATACCGATAAAGAGTGCTGATGATGAAATCGTAGCTGATTTCGAAAATGCATTCCACTCGGCTAATATCGGAAATAATTTTTAGAAAGAATATTCCTAAAATGGTTACAGTTTAATTTAATTTGAATTATAAAATTAAATAAAAAGAACAAATGAACTTAAGCCAAAATAAAAAATTGTTCACATTAAAATTTAATATATAGAAAAAAGTTCGAATAAAATATAAATATATAATTAAATTGAACACGAAATATATTGTAACAAAATATTTTTTTAGAAATGAAATAAATTTCTAACCGTTTACACTTATTAGAAATACTGTGCAACGTCAAGAATATCCATGAAAAACATTCCTGACAGCCATCCCTGCTTTTACATAAGATGAATATACACAAGTAGTAAAAAATAAATAAAATCGATTGGTGGCGTTTATTAAGCCGTACAGACCGTCCAGAATAATTAACTCCAAAACAAATCTAGCACAAATTTTTAAAATTAATATTTACTTTCAAAGATACATACATTTTTAACTTACCTTAATATTTTTATAATTTTTTTTTTTGTAGTTTGTAATGCATATAATTCAATTGCTCAATTTGTTTTGTTTTTCTATTTCTTCTATTTTCAAACTTCGTTACTACAATTTTTTATAAACAAAGTATGCACTAATGACTTTATATATAATTTTCTTAAACTTTTCTTCGTGTACAGAAAAAATAACTTTCTTTTTTCTAATAAGGAAACCTTAAAAGGAAAATTTTTTATATACAATTTTCTTAATTTTCCTTCGATTCAATTCTAAAATCAATCACTTGACACACACACAATCTTGTCCTAAAACGAGGCAGGAGAGAAGCGCGTTTTTTATAATTAAATTTCAAAGATTACACAATTATATTTGTAAAATATACATTTATTTTACGAACCCTTAACAATATTTTTCACGGTTAAATATAATTTTCAAGAAATTCTTATAACAAATATACAATTTTTTTCTTATAGACTTCCACCACCGTTGTGTCTTTTTGTTGCAAAATGAGTGTGTACAAAACGAAGAGAGTTTGACAAATGCCAGACAATGTCAAAAATTTCAGTTACAAAATTTATATTAAAACAGTGTTGACAACTTTTTCATCACTTTTGCACAGAGATGGAAAAGTTGATTAAACTTACTTATTATGTAAAAACCACAGAATATGTGCCTGTGGTAAAAATTACGAGGTCAAAAGTAAATTTAGAAAAACAAAATTCCATCTTCTGTTGTGAAAAAACAAGTTAGAATGATAAACTTTTTCATACTGAGAAAAGTATTCATTACACCTCATCATATACAAGTATTACGTACACACAAACACAGTTTTGTCAATAGTTATTTTTCAAACTATTACATATAAGAGCAGACAATATTTAATTTCTTCATTAAAAAATGTATATTTTTGTAAAAAAAAGTTAAAGGTTAAAAACAGAGACATTTATAGGTCGATACATTTTCTAAGGTATGAACGACAAATACTAGTTGAATCCGGTCCCCATTTCTAGCCCCAAAAATATTTTTCTATTGTATTAATTCTAAGATAAATTCTGTCATCGCTGTTACTTAAATTTTTTTATATATTTCCTTCTGTCGTTTAGGTATATGCATATATTATCTTACTAAAGGAGCTAATACACGGCATGTTTTTTACGTCTGACTTGTCAAATTCTCCACTGCTACTACAAACATGTCGTGTGTTACCTTTAAAACATTACTTCTGTAAAAAAACATGTGTTGAGACATCTGACAAAATTTTAATTAGAGTGCGCTCTATTTACTTCTGTAAAAACATGTGACATCAGTCGTTGGCAGAAATCTCTACTGCTGCAAAGCAGTCAGCGTAAAGGTACAATTTTGACAGACATGTAGATTTACATATGTCTCACAAATTTTAAAGTCAGATGTAAAAAACATGCCGTGTATTATAGCCTTTACTTTCTTAATTTAATCTTCAACTGCCAGACTCCATAGGGAAAGGAAAATTATCTTTTCTTATAAAAAGCAAAAAAATCATCTGCAGCCAGCGATTACCTGATGAATAAATATGTTTTGACAATATTCTTACTGCAATATACATAAAAAATTTTTGATTTATTCAAGGCTCATTTGACAAATGTCTGTTTAAAATCTGCTTTAGGGTATTCATATTATATCTAATCGATTAACAGTTATAAGAGCGGTCCCGCGCTAACTAAATAATAAAGGTTCACTTGTATTATCTTGATATAAAAAGTACATTATGTGTTAAACTGGATATCAAGTTTCCTCTATATCAAATATTTTTAATTTGGTTCATAGTTTTTGGCTCCGGAAGACATAAAAATTCTAAATATTGTTGTTTTGTATTTTTGATCATTGACCATAAAATTTTCAAAACTATTATAGGTATGTACAGATACAGTTTTTTTTTTACAATCTTATTATAAATACAGAAATAGAAGATAAGATTGCTTGTCCAAAAGTTGATAAAAAAAATTTTTTTCCAAAAAAACTTCTGTTTATCTTTCTGAATTATGCACTATAATATTTTTGTATTTTGTTTTTTTTTTTTTTTTATTCGACTATATGATAATGCTTCATGTTCATGTAATGCAGCTGTTTTCTTAACTTTTCTTAAAAGTTAATTTTAAATATAATTCTGTAAGTAACCTGAAATTTATGGGTAAAAAAATTATGACTTTTTTTTAAGAACATGCTGCATTTTAAATTAAAATGACAAAGAGATTTTATTTGCCTGAAATACATAATTTGAAAAATTAAAAAAAACAGCAAAATTAAATCTATTATATATTATAATAAATTAACTTTTAACAACTAACCCCCTTGTAATTTTGCTCCCTTTTTTTACATCACTGATTAATACAATGAAAAACAAAAAACTTAAAATATTCTGTGATTTTTAGAAATCGACGTCAAACACAAAGAAATACGCTTTAAGAAAATATATAATAGAAAAAGGAAAGATGCATTCTATTTACGCAGGACTACATTTACCCAACAAACCGGAAGAATTCCTAACTTTGGAAGATATTGATTTCGACAAAAATGTTTCTGAACTAAAGCAACGAATTGCAGAAAAATGTCAATTTGATGCCGACAAATTAGAAGTTATATACAATGGTTTGCCATTAGAAGATGAAAAAAATTTAAGCGAATCCCTTAAACCAGAGGCTGTTGTTCACTGCTTTCAGAAAACTAAGAAATATACTCCATATGAACCATCGGAAAAAGTCAAAGATCCTGAGGCGGTCGACGTAGCTCAAGTTTTGTTTTATAATATTGGCAATATACAGATCAATGTTAGTTGTCGTGTGAATATATTACAAAAAATTCTAGCCGAGTATCCAGAATTTCGTAGGAATCCTGCTGCCCTAGCCCTAATAAGGGATTCCGTATTGTTTAATACGTTGCATCAGCCAGAAGTAATAAAAAAGGTGGCCGAACACTACCCAATTATTTTAGAGGCGGCCTCATTTATAGTAAGCACTGTGCGCAAAGAATTAGCTAGAAATGTTCAATCAGCTAAATATTCTGAACCAGCAACTGATTCGACCAATTCCTCAGAAGAAGAAAATTCAATTGGCAGTAATGAGCGCAGCAGCAGTCGCGACGAAGATTCCAGCCGTAGTCAGTCGGAAACAGCACGTATTCGTATGATAAGTCGCCAACAGTTACAGGCTGCATTGGCACAAATTGGTTACGGCTCAGCAAATTCATTGTCAAATATTGCCCAAAGAAATTCTGAGTCCTCTGCCGCTGCTTCTGCAACATCAGAACCAAGTTCTACACCGTTGTCAAACTCTGCTAGCGGTGAAAGGATTTCGACGGTTGCTTTTCGCAATGAACTTATAAGAGCTTTAGGTTCAATAGGACAACGTAGTAGCTCAGCCGCAAATTCATCTCAAGATCCAGTAGCTATGGACACTTCTGAACAAGAACAACAACAATCTGCCAACGCTTCGTTCACAGATGATGGTGATATACCCGTAGTCTATCGTTCACACCCCTATGCCGAACAACTAAGAACAATGTTACAAATGGGCTTCTTAAATCACGAAGAAAATCTTAATTATCTTAATTTGGCAAGTGGTAATATTGAACAAGCTGTGAATCTTCTAATGGCAGCTATGATGTAAGTTTCTTGTCGCCGTTTATTAACATATTTAAATTAATTAAATTTATTTTGTACTAACATTTTCCAAATGTGTTAAAATAATATTAAGGAAATTAAATAAATTGAAAGTGGAAACTTTTGTTACAAAAATTTGTTAAAACATTTTTATATTCTTTAATTTGAATTCGAGATTAAGTACCAACATAAGTTTTACACATATGTACAACTATGTGGAAATCTGTACCTTAATTGTTGAAAAGTTTTATATTAAATTTAATAATTTAATTGAAGTAACGCTTACATCCTACTATCTATATATATAAAAGTGAAACTCTGTGTGTGTGTGTTAGCTATAGACTCCGAAACTGTAAAACCGATCGGACTCAAACTTTGGCAAGTTGTTGTACACATACCAGGGAGTGTTTATGGGTGGAAAAAAGTGGGCGGGGCCACGCCCATAAAAATTAGTTATCAGTTTTAGCTACTTGCACTTGACCGATTTTTCTGAAACTTTGCACACATATTGTGCTGTCATGACTAAAAAATTTTGTGATAAGAAAAGTGGGCGGGGCCACGCCCCAAAAAAAATTTTAATTTTCAGGTACTTGCACTGGACCGATTTTTCTTAAAATTTTGCACACATACTAAGCTGTCATAACCATATAATTTCGTGATTAGAAAAGTGGGCAGGGCCACGCCCATAAAAAAAGGTTGTAATTTTGAGGTACTTGCACCAGACCGATTTTTCTGAAACTTTGCACACATATCGAGCTGTCATGACTTAATAATGTCGTGATCAGAAAAGTGGGCAGTGCCACGCCCATAAAAAAAAAGGTATCATTTTGAGGTACTTGCACTGGACCGATTATTCTGAAACTTTGCACACATATTGAGCTGTTATGACTTTACAATTTCGTGATTAGAAAAGTGGGCAGGGCCACGCCGATAAAAACAATAATAATTTTGAGGTACTTGCACTGGTCCGATTCTTCTGAAACTTTGCACACATATTGAGCAATTATGACTTTACAATTTCGTGATTGGAAAAGTGGGCAATGCCACGCCCATAAACAAATTATAATTTTTAGGTTTTTGCACTTGATATTTAATTAAAATTCAGAATGCATTTCGATTCATTAAGGGGCGTAGCAACGCGCGCCGGGTTTGGCTTGTAATATAATAAATGTGAATGTTTGTATGTTTGGATATTTGTTACTCAATCACGCAAAAACGGCTGAACGGAACTAAATGAAATTCGGCACATAGATAGATAACAACCTAGATTAACACATAGGCTACTTTTTATCGTGATAATAACGCGAAGTCGTTGGCAAACTCATCATAACACATCCTAAACGGGTTGTTTGTGTTGTAAATATTTTTATTTTTGTTGTTAATACAAGTCTACCTTTTATCCCGATAACTACGCAGACGAAGTCGCGGGCACAAGCTAGTTTTAGCTATATTTTCTTTTATTATCACAAATAAATAAATTTAAAAATCAAAATGAACTTGAGCCTATAATAAGAATTTTATAGTCTTTAAAACATATAAGTTCGAAAAATTTCAATAAATATTATCTTTAAAATAAATGCGAGCTTTTTTGAGTAAATTTTTAATGGTTTAATTTTATTAAATAGATTTCTAAATATTACATTGTTTCTATTTGTGGTTTAATCAATTATGTAAATAATATTATTTTATTATTTGTTGTATGTTAAAAAATACTATAATAAAAATAGTTTTAAAGCACAAAATATAATTGCTCTGAAAATGTTTAAACATACAAGATTTAAAACATTAATATCGTTTTTTCTCTTTTTTGTCATCATATGACATATCGCAACTAATTCAGTAAACTGACGTAATTTTGTGGTTAACTGATAAAAACCAAAAAACTTAAAAACGCACAATCAGATGAAATTTTAATACAAGTTAAGTTCTTATATAAATTTAAATTATATTATAATTAAACAAAAAAATTACTACTGGCTATATAAAGATACCTGATATGCGTGAGTGAGGTTATAAAGATTTTGAAATAGAGTGCATGTTAATGGTAGTAAAAAACAAGGCATATATTTTAAGTTTGCCTTAATTTAGTTCCACATAATAAAAAATTAATTTTAATTATAGACCGATTCAATGAAAAACATCCATAAATGGAAAGTAAGACTGATCGGGTTCAAGCAAATCAATTAAAAAACAAACCGTACCAGCAACACCCTCATAAAGACTATGGGGACGATCAGGAGTACGTGCACGTAATTTAAATTCAGAGTTGCTTAATAATTCCATGAACTTGATGGCTCGATATAGGTAGATTGACTCATGAGTAAGACGATAAAGTAATAAGAAAACATAGCCATTGCCAGCTACACCGTGACAAATTCCGGGCCCCTTACGTAAAAAGCCTTTGTGCCACACTAAATCGGCTGATTTCTTTAGGGCTTGCATATATTTGTCTTCTTTAAATATTAAATAGGCTTTGGCTAAAAGATAAACAGCACCAGGTGCTCCATGACACCAATGCACTAAACGTTTTTCTCGGCCACTTTTAAGATCTTCCAACGCAACTGGAAAATTGCCTTCCTCATCTTGAAGCATCAAAAAGAAATCGACTGACCTTTTAATATCCCGTACTTCAGCACTAGGAGCTGATATTGGATCTGTTTGAAACCAGGGACTGTCCAACAGCATGTGTAGAATAGCACATAATCCATGAGCCGCTCCCAAATACTCTGTACCATGATACTGATACATCAAGGGCAATTGTGCTCTTGTTTGTTTAGCATATTCACGGCCACTTGCTACAATCATTTGGCATATGGACAAGACATCATCATCGGTAATTTTTTTCTCCGTAAGAACGTCATTTAACCAGTAGCAACCTGATAAATAACCAGCTCTTCCTACCAATATTTCATCGCAGCCATATTTGGTATGCATAAATTCCTTACTAGGTGCTATGCCACTTTTAAAATTCATTAAATCATCAGACAAGTCTTGCGTCAACTTCAGGTCATGAGAAATTGCCGCAGACACAGCATATATTCCGGCATTTCCACATAATAATGAATAGCGTTCTGTAGATCTTTTTTTATATCGGTCCGCATTAGCTTTTGCGTTTCTTATAAAGGCATGGGCATGTTCCAATGCTGGATAGAGATCATGGCACTGCGACGATCTGGCCATTTTCCAAAACATATAGGCTATACCTGCATTGCCCACATACAAATCGCCCCTATGATCCTCGTCATCACAGCCAGGCCGACAATGTTCAAGAATAGCATCAACGTAAGTACAAATTAGATTCTTAACGTGTTCATCATCGTATTCCAATGAAGTGGTTTGTTTGTTTACATAATCCGGAAATGGATTATCCAAAAAACGTTTTTCCATTTCAACCAACTTCAACAGTGGCAGACCTGTAAAACAAATAATTAAAAAGCATGTATGTACAGAGTGTCTAGATTGTAAAACAATCGATATTTTCTTCACTGTCTTCTATGTCCTGTCTAGCTATTAAGTCAGGGTGCGGTCATTATTTTTAACTGTGTTTATTTTACGCACCTGATTTTTTTACCTTCTCTCTGGTCACCTTTTGTTCACAATATGTTCGGCACTAACACTGAAATAACACAATATTTTGTTTATTTCTATTAATATTTTAAGTTTGTAAAATATTTCTCTTAATGTAGATTTAACTTGCAACGAAATGCCGGTTACTTGCTTCTAAGACACCTGATAAAAAATGACTACCCCATTAAAAATTTCAATGTCAATAATAAAATGTTAATTTTACATGTAAACATAGCAAACTGATGTTAGCAAAATAAAATTGAATAATTGAAACGACCCGGAAAAGAACGTAAATGATGGTAAAAATCAGGGATGTAAAATGAGATTAAACAAATTGTACTATCAGAACAAGTAAACACGCAAACTAATATTAAAAAAAGTTGAATGTTTTTTTTAAGAGGGAAGATATTTATACAAATAAAATAAAATAAGTTCAATGAAATGATGAAAACATTAATATTAGCTCAAATATTCGATTGCATATAATATTTTGAAATAATTTCTGACATTTGGCTTCCACGTTTGCGTTTTATGAGCGCCATCTTATCGGTGCTATTTTTCGTCGAATGCTGCTTTCAATCGTTAATCTTTTATAAAGCTCTGTACAGACGGTTGTTAGATCTGACATAATTGCTTTACCTAAACATATGCTAACAATGGAATGATAATGAAGAATTGCTTTCATAAGGTAAATTGTCAGTTCAGACAGATGTCAGACTTTCATCAAAAAAGCTAACAATTTCATTGGCAGATATTGTTCTAACAATAACTTTATCTGACGATGTTGTCCGGCAAAAAATTTTAAGTTTAGACGGTTGTCAGATGACGATAAAAAAAAATTGTTAGATGAGTTGTCAGAATTGCTTTGGATAATTTGTTAAAAAAAATAAATGTAAACATATGTGTGTTTGTTTGTGTTTAACAGAAAATTTTTAACAATTAAGTTCAAATACACAAAAACAAAATACATGTTGTTTAGTGTTGTTGTAGGGAAGAGATCACCTGATTGAATTTGCCTTGTACTTAGCATTGCTTAAGCAAACTTCATATCGTACCGATTGGGTGATCCAAAAACTATAACACAGTTTCTAATTTGATCTGGTTGTTTTTTTAGGGTTGTTACAGACTTGTTGATATCAAAAAAATAAAAAATCTTAGAATTTTGTTTTTTAACAAAAAGAAAAAAAATTAATGGCCAAAAACGTTTGATATTAAACAGTTATATTTGTTTCAAATTTTACAATATAAAGTTGAAAAAACACAAAATAAAACATTGACGCAGGGTACAATTATATAGTTAGTAGTGCATCCCAGCAGACTCTTTTTTGTGTCTAAACATATATCAAACTGTATATATAGAAAAAGATTTCAGTCCAAAAAGTTGCCAAACTCCATGTATAAAAAAGAGAGACAAACCACTTTTTCTGCACTATCAGCTTATGAGATTACATTATTATTACATGTACGTACATTTCAATGAAAGGGATTTGAAATCAATATGAAGTGCGATAGGTGGTACTTTTTTTTAAAAATATTAGGATATCGATTTTCAAGACAATATGTTAAAAAAAATATTTTTTTTTGTATTTTTTATTTAAATAATAAGTTTTTTGATATCTTTGAATGTCAGATTGAGTATATTTTTAACACTATAACATAGAGCGTACTATAGGCAACATACTGGTCATTTCTTACAAATTATCATATTAACAGTAAGTGTGATATAATAGGTAATGTAAATTATTGTTTACACTCTTTTCATTGAGTCAAGTGCAAAAAGTATAAGCTAGTTATTTCTTCTTGATTTAAATTCTGCAATCCTGTAAGTAAATTGCAAACTTTTAAGGAGTGTTCAAAATACATAATTAATAAAATATAGTTTCGTGGTTGCTGCTTTGTTTTTTAATTCTGTAAGTAAGTGTTAAAAGATCAGTTTTTACTCTAGTACTTTTTTAATTTTATAGTTGTTTGTGTAGAACATACAATTTAAGGCTTGTAGCTTGTGGGCATTAAGCGAAAAGGGATCTATCTTGTACACACATTAAGGAAATTTGTAGGACTATTATTTTTTTTTTGTATTTTAGAATGGCTCGCCGCCACCAGCTCAATGACGACGATATCGCCTGCATACTACAAGCATATGAAGATGGCGTTGACTTTAATGATGGAAGTTTGGCTGATCCTGAATTCTGGGAATTTGCTGAAAAGTCTTTGGAAGATAAAACTGATCTTCCAAATTCTACAGGTCCACTCTAAAACCGCCAAAAGACTGAAAAGAGAACATTACCGTGGAAAAAAAGGAATCTTGAACTTAACGCAGAGCAACTGGTTTTTGGCGGCAACGAGTTTTAGAGTTCTGATATCGTAGATTTGGAAACTCCTGTACAGTTATTTTTTTACTTGATTCCAAAGGAACTTATGTATAAAGAAAATTTCTGAAGAGACAAATCTCTATTTGGTACAAAAAGATCCAAACAATACTTATCATCATATAACTGAGATGGATATCCAACATCGGGGATATTCCGAAGAGTACGCAGTTAGTGTCGACGGCATAGGCGTATCAACGGTTGTATGGAACGAAAACAAAGTAGTTACATTGACCTTCACCTTTGCGGGCCAAAATCCTGTATCTGATATTCGCAGATATGACAGAAAAAATACAAAATACGTAAAAATTCCTCGACCACATGTTGTATGCGAGTATAACCAACATATGGGCGGTGTAGATCTGATTGATAGCATAATGGGCACCTACAAAATAAGATTGAGGAGCAAACAATTTCTAACTCTTGGTTGCTCTATAAAAGGGTATGCAAATATAAAAATCTGCCAGTAAAGGCCAACATGTTGTCTGCAAATTTTCGGTTGGTAGTTGGAACAAAACCGATCATAAAACACGTAGATTTTTGGAAAATGAGATTCAAGCAAAGAAACATAGAGAACCTTTTTTTCATATATTTTTTATTTTTATTTTTTTTTGTATCAATATGGCTCATTGTTGCCTGTAAGCTACACTCCCTTTTAATGAATTTATTCATTTTTAATAAAAAAATTTTAATTTTACAAAATACGTGTTTACTTAAATTTGTACATCTTTGCGAATTAATTAAAAAGTGTAATTTGAAGTTGTTGAGTTATACATGGTTAAATACTATTTTGAAAAACGCTGAGATGGAACTTATTGCTGCCAATAGCTGTAACAAATACAAATTGAAAAAACATTTTGCATTTATGGTAAGTAACACAAAATAAGAATATTTCCTTTTAATTTCTGCAAAGATTAGTAATCGAAGCATAATGCTATTGATATTAATTTATTAGCATGGTATAAGCTTTAACTGGTGACGTGACTGAAGTAGAATCGTTCTCAAAGTGGCGCATTGATAATGGGTATCTGCTATTAGAAAGTGAAGTCTCCAAAATAAAGAATTTACAGCGGCAAGTTTTTGTTTTGTTTTCCTATTACTACTAAATGCAAGTTTTTATTTTTATTAGCTTTTTTATAATTATAGATAATACTGATACCAGCTATCTGAACTTTTAACCCTTAAATTCGCGTTGTTGCATTTCTGCAACATACCAAAAATTAAAATAATTGGACAGGTATAGTTACTCGGATCTGAGTGTAACCTACCATAGATTGTCGATAAACCTTTAATTTTTTGGTGGTTGACGTGGCGGGTTGATTTAAAATTTATAAACTTGAAATTTTCTGTTTGCTAGATTGCGGGCGGGCGTAAATGCAAAAAAGAGATAAGTGTAAAGTGTTATTCAGTGCTATTTGAGATTTTTAAAGGTAAGTGTTGTTTGTTTTTTTATTTTTAGATAATTTATAATACCAAAAGAACGAAAAATAAATAATTTTGTGGAAATTCAGTGCTTTCATATACTTTTTTCGACAATATTGGTTTGTTGCATAACTGCAACATTGCGCATTTGCTTTTGTATTAATTTCATTTTCGACAAATTTTTTTAGTGCACTTCTGATTGGTTTTTGCTAAGAATGCCGAGGCCACTGAGTTATAAAGATATTGAGGAATACCTCCGGACCTTGGACGAGTCCGAGGACGACATGGAATCCTCAGAAGACGAAGAGGAAGAAGTTTTTTATGAGAATAATCGTCAGTTATTTGCGGAATTAGAAGATGACGAAGATGCTGAAGATATGGATATCCCTATGGAAAGTGTGATAGATGATAATAATGGGCCACCCTCAGAAAATGTGGGTGAGGTGGCTCAGCCTTTCGTTCAAAGGAATGAGACATCTCGTCAACAATTTGACCGCGTAACTTGGAGACGCACAAATCTTACCACCGTGCAAAATATTCAAAATTTTCCACCAAGTATTCAATATCCTGAGAGCATATTAGAATTAGAGACACCGTACCAATTTTTTTCTTTCTTTTTTACTCAGGAACTGAGAGAAAAGATCAAGTCAGAAAGTAATTTGTACTCTACTCAGAAAAATCTTTCCAATCCATTTGCAATCACTAGCAATGATCTCAATAAGTTCCTAGGGATTCTAATTTATTCGTCCATTGTTAAGTACCCAAACTTCCGGTTATACTGGTCAGAACAGTATGGTTATGAACCTGTAAAATCAACCATGACGCAAAAGAATTTCGAAAAAATTTGTTCCGTTATACATTTTAATGACAATACCACGCAATTACTTCAGGACGATCCTAATCATGACAGGTTGCACAAAATTCGACCAATAATTGATTATCTAAATAATAAGTATGCTGCTGTACCTTTGGAGCAACGTTTATCATTAGATGAACAAATGTGTGCAACTAAGATGAGCCACTACATGAAACAATACCTTCCAAATAAACCACACAAATGGGGGTTCAAGCTCTTCCTGATATGTAGCACCTATGGATTTGCACACAAATTTGAGATATATGTTGGTGGTGGAAAGCATCCTCGCATAAATAACGAACCAGATTTGGGACCAACTGGTAACACAGTCGTCCGGCTAACGCGTATTGTTCCAAAATGTAAAAACCATATCATTTACTTCGATAATTACTACACATCTGTTCCCTTGGTCACTTTTCTTGCAAAAGAAGGAATATATTGCTTGGGAACTGTCCAGTCAAATCGTATTCCAAATAATAAATTGCCTGATAAGAAAACTTTAATGAAAAGAACAGTACCAAGGGGACATCATGAGGAGCAAGTTGCCAATGTCGATGGTATCGATATCAGTGCAGTAGTATGGAAAGACAACAAACCAGTTACTTTGCTGTCAACCTATACCGGCGCCTTGCCAATAACCACTATTTCAAGATATAATAAAGCGACAAAAGAGCGGGTATCAATAGATTGTCCAAATATAATTAAAGACTATAACACACATATGGGGGGTGTTGATCTTCTCGATAGTTTTCTTGGAAGGTACCATATTACACGCAAAAGCAGAAAGTGGACAAATCGTTTATTTTTCCACCTTTTAGACGTGACGATTATAAATTCCTGGATATTGTATAAAAAACTCTGGAACAGACCAATTCTAGCACAAAGCCTTTAAATCTCTGCAAATATAGACTAGAGCTGGCAAATGCCTTATGTAATCTTGGCTTACAGAGCAATGGTACAAAAAGGGGCCGCCCCAGCTCTTCATCTTTAGAAGCCGATATGCAGCTGAAAAAGAAGCGTGGACCAGCACAAACTATGCCTCCTAAAGATGTCCGCCAAGACAAAACTGACCACTGGCAAAAATGGGGTGATCGCGCTAGGTGTAAATACCCAAACTGTAAGGGCTACACATACACATATTGTGAAAAATGTAGAGTAAGCTTATGCTACAATAGAGACAATAATTGCTTTTATAAATTTCACAAAGAATAAATAAAGAAATTTGAATTTATATTTATTTTGAGTGTCTTATTTATAACAAATTCCATATACATATTATAGTACGATAAGTGCGCACTGTTGCAGATATGCAACATACGAGATTTTCCATTTTTAGTGGCCGTAAGATAATTTTTTTTTTTTTTAATATTTTTTCTATGATTTAAAGGTCATAATATTATAATAAAAATATATTTCAAATTAATAACAAAATTCACGCATTTAAGGGTTAAATACCTCTGGTCTGAATGAATTTATTCCAGATCTAAGTGAAATTTTTTTAATTTAACAATAGATCTTTCTTTTATTAAAAAAAAGTATATCATATATAAATAATACGGCCGAATGTGATATTCAGATATTTGAATATAGTTTAAAAAGATAGAAAAAATCACATTACCATGTACACCAAACCAACAATTAGTCATTCTAGAAGGAAGACTCGTTCAAATTTGAAAAACAAAAAAAAGGAAGTATTTATTCGTATAATGGAGGATTTTTTGCTTAAGAATCAACAGTATAGATATTTTTGGAGTATTTTATGAAAAATTGGATTATTGAAAAAAAGGTGATCTTACAAAATATGTTAAAGACATGGTTAGGGGAGATTCTAAGGGAAAAAAATCTTTGTCCAAAAAATAATACAAGTTATTTTTATGTAAAGAAAATAAACTACTTACGTATTTATATATATACAAATTTCATGTAAGCCTTATTGACGAACCCTTTTCTGTAAAAATTTGATCAAACAAATAGACAAAAGCACATCCAAATAGTAAAAAGACGCAACAAATTCGAGCTGTAAATAGACAATTTGTTAAACTATTTTTTAAATCAGTTGACATTAGGTTAAAGGAATTCTTTACTTATAAAGCAAGAAAAATAATTATTTAATGTCGGCAAAACACAATACACATTCCTTCTGATGCAGTTCGCAACATTAAGAGCGAAGAAAACTCAATCGCATAAAGACGCCCTGATTGACTTAATTTAATACCAAAAAGACAAAAATTGGAACAAATTTATTTAACGTGTTTCTATTCTCTTTGAATGATATTTGTTCTCCGAAGAACAACTACGTTTAATAGAGTACAATAACTAAGACGCAGCAGAAATACATTTACATTAAAGTGACTGGTGAATTTAAAAAAAAATTAACCCCAATTCTAAATGGTTATATGTGTTTGTATAGTATTGTTATGCACGTTTCTGAACCGAACAAAATAAACATATTAGTTCCAATAGCAGAAGCTTTGTTATCACGCCCCTACAAAAAAATTGTGAAGAAGTTTTTAATGGAAATTAAAGTTTCTTGTCTGGAAAAAAGTGAGCAAATGAATTTGTGTATACTGCAGCGGGGAAAATATAAATTTAACTATAAAAATATTTAACAGTATGGAATCTGTATCTGCGTGTTTGAATACATGTTTTGAAACTCTAGAAAGTTACTAAAATCTGCCTTCAAAAATTGTAATAATTCATATTCGCTATTGCCATTTTTTTAAAAAATGTCTTAATGATATTCAATAACATGCAGAAACTGAAGAACAGGCATTTTTTAACAATTACATATTTCCAAAGCAATCAATAAATATGTATTTACTTTTGGGCCTGGAGGAAATGTGCTTGCGTGATTTTATTATTTAAAATCGATAAAGATTATTCTGAATACCCTGCAGTATACTATGGCAGCCTTCTTGGATATAGAAGGGGCCTTCAATAACGTAACCACCCTTGCGATTCAGCATGCCCTCACTGGTCTAGATGTTGAGGAGTACATCAGCAACTGGCTAGTGTCCATGCTGAGCACAAGGGTGGTTATTGCTAATCTTGGTAACACCACTATGTCAAGGCTAGTGGAGAGAGGTACACCTCAGGGCGGTGTGATCTCTCCACTGCTTTGGCTTATTGTTGTTAACAAGATTCTTATTGAACTGGACAATAGCTTGATAAAGGTCGTGGCTTATGCGGACGATGTTGTGATACTGGTATCGGGACTGTTTCCGGACGTGATTAGTGATATCATGTCCGACGCCTTGAGATTACTAAGAAACTGGGCCACGGACAGCGGTCTAGTAGTAAATCCAAGCAAAACGGAACTGGTACTGTTCACGACAAAGACCAGGATTCCAAGCTTCGGACCACCGAGGTTGGGGAACTGCGAAATTCCCCTATCGGATAGGGCGAAATATCTGGGTATTATCCTGGACTCTAAATTGTCATGGAAGCTGAACGTCCAGCACAGGGTGAAGAAGGCTACGGTGGCCTACTACACGTGTCGTGGGATGTTTGGTAGGAAATGGGGACTTACCCCCAACATGATTAAATGGATGTATACGGCCGTAGTACGTCCGATTCTCACTTATGGATCTCTGGTATGGTGGACTGCAACAGGGCGTAAGTATGTTGTGGACCAGTTGTATAGAGTACAGAGATCGGCGTGCATTGGGATAACGGGAGCGATGCGAACTAGTCCTTCGGAGGCGCTGAACACTATGTTGCATCTCGTTCCCATAGATATTCATATATTGGCCACATCCGCAAGTAGTGCGGTGAGGCTTAATGCGACTGGATGTTGGAGGTCGAGGACGTATGGCCATGCGAGTATATTGGCCACGCTGCCTTCGAGCGTGAATCAACCCTCTGACTACATTACGCCCTACATGGATTTTGATGGGGCGTTCAGGGTTCTTATTCCCTCCAGGAGAGAGTGGAATGGGGGTCGCCTTTTGGGGAGTTTTGACACCAGGATCTATACTGACGGTTCGAGGATGGAATGTGGTGTTGGATCTGGTGTCTTCTCTGATGGACCGGAGATTGAACTCTCCTTCCGTCTTCCGGATGATTGCAGCGTTTTTCAGGCGGAAGTACTCGCTATCAGGGAAGCATGTAGGATACTGAATGACGGGAATATCCACGGGAGCATTGGTATATTTGTCGACAGTCAGGCGGCACTCTTGTCACTCAGGTCATACATTATTACGTCTAAATTAGTTGGCCAATGTAGAAAGGAACTGTCAAGGCTTGGTCAGCGGGCTGACGTTACTCTAGTTTGGATTCCTGCGCATAAGGGCCACTATGGTAACGAGCGTGCTGATGAGCTAGCCAGGGGAGGATCTGCTCTGGATATCTCTAATGCAATTGCAGTTGCAATCCCGTTGGGGACTATTAAGAGCAGAATCTCCAGACACTTTCTCCGGAAGGCTGATAACAGGTGGCGTGGGCTGAGCACGTGTAAGGTGGCACGGCTTACGTGGCCCTCTTTTGATGCACGACGTACATTGCAACTTACCAGTCGGAGTCGGAGGGACATATCGAGGTTGCTGGCGGTATTGACGGGTCACTGGATGTTAGGCAAACATGCAAGTCGGCTCGGACTCCCATCGAACGACCATTGTCGCAGTTGTCTGGATAGAGAGAAGGAGGAATCGGTTTTCCACTTTCTCTGCGAATGTCCTGCACTGGCGGCTAAGAGACACAGATTTCTGGGCGAACATATACTAGATGGCCTCTCTGCGATATCTGAAGTTGGACTGAATTATCTACTGAGATATCTCAGGGCCACGGGGTGGATCTAGTACCCTTACTCTTGGATTTTATTCTGAGATACACTAGAAGCTGACGAGTGATGTGGTCCTGTCAAAACGGAGTCATACAGACTCTACTTGACTGTTGGCGTGCAGCGAACTACCACGATAACCAACCAACCAACCAACCCTGCAAAGTGATGAGATGGATACAAAAGTACAATACACATAAAAATACTAATAACATACCACAATACAAAAAAAGTATTTTCTCAAAAAAAAAAACCTCGAAATATTGGACTAAAACACTAAATTTGTAGATATTGGAGATATATACAGATGGATACAAATGGAACAAGAGTGGCAAATAGTCCCGCAGAAAGTTATTTTAATATCATAAAAATATAGCATTGAAAGGAAAATATTATGTAAGGCCCAATTATTATGTACGAAATTCAAAAAGATACATTGAAGCTAAAATTAAAGATATAAAAAACATTTCGCTGTATTTAACAACAAAAAAAACTTAAAAAAGAAATGCAGAAACTTTAATAGAAGATCAATGAAAAAGAACTCCAAAAAAGCTGAGCAAAACGTTAACAAGACTCAAATGGAAGTTGAAAAACATCATAAAACTGTTAAAGAAAATCAGACTTCAATACAAAATCGAATTAATCATACTTATAAAAAAGAAAGGCGATGTTCAAGCAAAGCTCTTAGAAATTTTAAAATAAAATTTATATAATATGATTATCATATTTATGAAAAAAAAAAAAAATAAGGAAAAACCCCAATTTGCCAGGTGTATTTATCTGCACGAATTTCAAACCCTTAACCCCATTAAGGAAATTTTAAAAATATTACTGAACTATACAGTCACATAATATTATTTTAATATGATAATAAATACTGCGAATATCCTCCTTGCGAATTATGCAATGCGATCTTCAATGCTAAAACTGCAAATGAAATTAAACATTTTATAAGCGATTCAACCAAACAAATTATAATACTAATTCATACAATTAATCATTTGACATTCGTATATATAATATATAAATATTAAAAAGCAAATATTTATATACGTATATTTATACATCAAAAGTGATTGCCAAACAAAGTTCAAAATATTCAAAATGGACAACTAATTAGACATTACAAACATTTAATCAAATAAACAGCAAGACACCTATATGTGTGGAGTTCTCTGTATACAATTAATAGAAGAAATACTATTAAACAAGTTGTTAAAAGCTTATCACCCCTATTCTGCATTTCAATTCGGATAGTAAATTTCTCCGTTTGGCAACTATGGTATTCTGCGTTTCGTTCCCTGTCCTGTATCAATTTGATTTGTTTGAGTATTTACTAACGGAGTTTTTCGATTTTTGTTTCTCTAGTTAAAAAAGTGTAAGCTGACGAGTATAATGGCAACGAAGGATGTTATTGCGTCTGGATATCATAAGCGTCCCTAAGAAGAAAGACAGGCATTCTGGGATAGTTGCACACACTTAATGCAATAGATCCACCAATAAAAACTGACGCTGCATGGAAGGAAGTATAAGATTTTAATAATGTGTTGAATGTATTCATATTGGATATTTTTTTCAAGGTGAAAAAGTTATAAAAAACACAAGTTGACAACAAACAAAAAGGAAATGATGAGCACCGGAGGAAGCTACTGTCGCTTACAGGGCTTTAGCCCACTTGAGAAAAAATTTATCCAGCTGACGGGCCTTGTAACAAATACAAGTGACATTAGCGGTACAGTGGCCATCGAGATTAAATTGATATACGAGCTACCGAAATGGATATTTTCGCTCGGTCGGAAGACCTTGCTGATGTAGCTACTACATACTTCGAAAAGGCGTCAGCAGCATAGTTCAAAAGAAAATACGTCATATATGTTGAAAGAGCAAATAACTACACAGAAAGAATTTCACAACGATGTCAGAAAATTTAATTAGATCATTTCAAAAAGGTGTGACGAGATGTCTACGTATTTGCGGCGCATAAATCGCTCTTTAGAAAAACATTGCTGCACATCAGCTAGAAGCATCACGGCGTCACAATAAAGTCAAACAGGAATTGCTAAGAAAGAAGGTGGAAATCAAGCTGCGAATGTAACTACTGCAGCATTCATCTATTGATTTAGGTTCAGATTAGAAGATGATATTGTCCCAATCTAGCCTGTTAGCCTAAATATATATACATATATTTTATTTTAAATTTATTTTATTTTCATTTAAGTGAATATGAAATGAACTGAATAAGCTTTATTTTTTATATTAACCATAAGATTAAAATATCGGAGAAGGCAAAAATGTAATAGAATGTAATATGGTTTGGTAAAATTGCTTGTAAAACATATTTTAGGACCCTTCTACGTGTGACCATCGATATGTACACATTAAATAATTAAACACGAAACATGAATTTATTATTAATAAAACTGTTTATTATCATAGACATAATACTTTAAATCGCCTAGAAAGAGGACAGTATTTTATTTTGAATATTACGTGCTACGAAAGTGTAATCTGATTCTCTACTAAACACAATCAAGTCCACCGACCATCGACTACAAGATGTCAAAAATAGAATACATGCGTGCTTATGAGAATAATTCTTTCAGCCACTACAGACTACCGACTACACGGCTACTTTTGTAGCCCGTAGCCAACTTAGGCTAATTTCTATTTTTCTTGGCTACAAAAAACAGATTAGTGCTGCCAATACAATAAATGCATGATATGGTGGTCTTAAAAACGCAATACATTAAATATCGCTATTAAAAACGCGAAAAACTATTATAGTGGCACCATTGGTTAACTTTAATACATATGTCAAAACAGATGTTTATTTTTTGTAGTTAGTGGTCGGTAGTCGTTAAAAGAATTAAGTAGCTGGCGACTTGGCTATTTTTGTAGCCAGCTACTTTTGTAGTCGATAGTCGGTAGCCTTTGATTGTGCTTATAGCTTCAAGCGTATCAGAATCTTTAACTCGACAATGTATACAAATGTTGTGGAGGGCAGAAACAACATTTATAACTTTATTTGGGGAGTAATGAAGTTCTCGAGCACCCAATAAACAACGAAATCGGTTCTTCAAACCTCCAATTGTCCTTTCAACAATATTTCTTGCCTTTGAGTACCGCGTGTTGTAGTTACTTTCGTGGCTGCCTTCACTGTAAATCTAAATGGAGTTATTAGCCAAAATTCCAGAGGGTATCCCACATCACCTATTAAAAATATTAATACTACCTTATTTTTACACATTGTTATGCGAATAAATACCTAACAGCTAAGTACATACATACATATGTACATATGTATGTAAGTGTTTCATTCTCCTTCTCGATATCTTTGTTCCAATTGAGACTTCGATTTACTTAAATTCCATATATGTATAAGCATCGTGGTTGGATCCGGGATATCTTGCGTCAGTTCTTCTTATGCGCATTTTGTTATTGCACATCTACATACATAAATAAAAAATATTCAATTTACGAACAATGTAATCTTTAAAAGCAATTACTCACCACCATGTGTGCCGAAAGTAGGCCTTCACACTAAATTCATGCTTTGATTGCTTCACCTCCTCCTCAGTCTGTTAAAACTTTATCCACTGAGGGCAAAGCTTTGCTTGTTTTATATTAAAACAAGTAAGAGCACTATATTCGGCTGTGCCGAATCTTTTATACCCACCACCAATTTCGCGTACTTTTATAGCACATAATGTATTATTTTGTTATTAACAGTAATCGCTATGGAATAATCTCTTTATACTAAAATATGTATAACTTCATTCGTAAAACTTCGATATGCTAGTAAAATGTTTTCGTAAATTTAGTCTTAATGAAAGTGGGCGTTAAAGTAGGCGTGTCAATATATTTTTTGCTAATAAATAAAACTGAGATATTTCAATATAGTCCTTTATTCTACCAAAATCTTTATTCATAGAGAAATTATATGAGTTTAAGAAAAACCGTTATTTGGGAGGTAGGCGCTTAAGTGGGTAGATCATGGTGTAATTACATAAGGTGATAGCGTAAAGGAGAGCAATTTTTGTCTCTCTTTTTTTATGTATGGAGTTTGACAATTTCCGAAGTTGAAATAATTTTTTTAAGTATGTAGTTTGACATTCTCCAGAACACAAAAAAATAGTCAGCTGGGCTGGCATCGCCACCTTGTGTAAGTGTACCCTGGAGTAGATAATGTGAAAAGTGAGCGTTATAGTAGGCGTGTCAAAGTTGTTTCTGCTAATGAATACAACTTAGATATTTCCATATAGTCCTTTATTATTTCAAAATCTTTATTCATAGAGAAATTATTTGAATTTGAGAAAAAACGTTATGTAGGAGGTAGGCGTAAAAGTGGGCGTGTCACCTTAATTTTCTGGCATAACAGTAACATTTTCGATTTCATGAGCTTTTAAATTTCATTAACAGTAGATAACGTGAAAAGTGAGCGTTATAATAGACGTGCCAATGTTGTTTCTTCGAATGAATACAACTTAGATATTTCAATACAGTCCTTTATTATTCTAAAATCTTTATTCATAAAGATATATGAATTTGAGATGAAACGTTATATGGGAGCTGGGCGTAAAAGTGGGCGTGTCACATATATTTTCCGTTAGAACAAAGCATTTGACCACAAAGCAATGTTTGCGAAATTTCAGAATCGTACATCTAATTTTGTCAGTTTTATTAGGTTTTAAATATACCGAAAAATACACTGTGCGGTATAAATTTTCGTATATTTTGATCTATAACTCCTTTCGTAATACATAGATTTAAGCAATTTTCAGGAAAAAATATTTTTTTTACTCGGGGAAATATATATTCAAAGTTTCATGACTCTACGTTAATGCATTTGGACACAATTCCATTTTATTCGATGTTGGAAGGACACTGCACTCACTCCGTGATGGTAGCTACCTTCAGCGAAGAATCTCAAAGCAGCTACAACTTTGTTAACTGGCGATAAACTTGCTAACTTGTTTGACCGTGCTTCAGTTGCAAAAGTATCTAACACATATTTGAAGGCGTCTTTATTATACGGGCCTGTTTGTAAATGCATCACTGCGCTGCACAATATAATTACTTTGCGCTGCCACTGCAAATCTTATGTTGCTGATGCTTCTTTTTGCTTTTTTATCTTTGCATTTACGAACGAGCAAACACTGCGCAAAAATGGAACAAAAATTTATAAATGTAATTAATTTGAATGATGATACAACATTTGAGAAATATTTCACCTTCGAGGCTAAAAATGTTTAAAAAGTAAAATAACCAAAAATAAATAATAAAAAATCACATTCTTTATACTCACACATACGTTGCATCAGCCATTTTTATGATTAGAATTTTTTGTTTATTTGTGCCTAATATGCAGTAGTGTTGCATTTTTGAACAGTTGACAATTGCAGTGTTGCAATTGTTTGCATTTTTGAATGTAATGCGCATAATATGCAGTACAGTGATGCATTAACGAATAGGCCCTATCTTTTTATTGGGATTTATTTCACCTTTTAAGTTTTTTCCTATTTCATAAACTAAAGCATACAAATTGTACGGTATGAAACTACTAAAAAGTTTTTGCGTATTACTATCACCAACCTTTTACTGTACAAAAAGTTTAAATTTCATGGGACGAGAACTCTATTATATTTTGTACTTGCCATTTCGATCAGTTTTGCAATACCTCACATTTGTATTTTTCACCACATATTGTTGCATACCTTAAGGAGCCACTTTTAACTTTAAAGAAAGCACAGTCGTTTAGCATGAAATAAAGCAGAAAGAAGAAATAAAAAAATCTAACTGCCGTATTCATAAAAAATAATTTTAGGTTTATTGAAGGATTATTTGACAAAAAAATAAAATGTATTTGAAATCCATATTAAGAAAATTTTCTATGAAAATTTGAAGTGTAATACATTTTAAATTTTGTGAATATGTGATATAAAGAAGTTAAAATTTTTCTAAAATAGCAAAATGCTAAACCAATTAAACTTCCGATAAATTTTGGTCTCTGTGGCATGTCTGTTCACTAAAAATGAACCTTATCGGAAATGCATCACGACATTAAGCGTTTAAGAAAGTATGCTTAACAGCATTCATAATAGGAATTCGGCACTTTTTTCAAATTCGCATGTATAAGGGGTAAAAATTTTCCCTTTTTTTGTACTTTTTTAAAAAAAAAACTTTTCTAATATTATTCAATGGGGCAAAATTTGATAATTATTATTTTCCAATAGAATATGGACAATTATTTAGCTGAAATTTTTTGAAATTGAAACTTTTTTAGGGACAAAAAAGGTACCAAATGGGGAATATTCCGGGAAATGTATGTAATATCTAATTAGACGGCCAATTATCACAAAATTTTTAATTGGGATTTCACCAGACAAAAAATTTTGTAATTTAGTAAAAATTGAAACACATTCCTAACAGGGTAGAAAGGGGAAAAATCGGGAAAAGAGTTTTGTACTTTTTAGAACATAATTACTTTTATGCAAAAAAGAGTAGATTTGCTGACTTTAAATCAAGTCTATTAAAATATTTTGTGACAGATATTTCAACATTTTAAACTTGGATTTTTGAACTTGGACCAAAAATGTACCTTTTCGCTTTTCTAGGGTACTTTTTGTATTTTATACGTTTATAAAGGTAGAATTGTAAAATCAAGGACTATTGATTCCAGGTGAGACTAAAAATGTTATGGGTGACCAAAAAGGTACTTTTTAGAATTTTAATGGTACTTTTTGTATATTCGACATTTATGAAGGTAGGATTGTATAATCCAGGACTTTTGATTCCAGGTGAGACTGAAAATGTTATGGGCGACCACAAAAGTAGTTTTTTGAATTTGTATGGTACTTTTTATATTTTTAACGTCTGCGAAGCCAGAATTTCAAAATTAGTGACTATTGATACGAGGTAAGACTGAAAATGTTATGGGCGACCACAAAGGTACTTTTTTGAATTTGTATGATACTTTTTGTATTTTCAACGTTTGCGAAGCTAGAAGTTCGAAAATAGTGACTATTGATACAAGGTGAGACTGAAAATGTTATGGACGACCACAAAGGTACTTTTTTGAAATTTTATGGGACTTTTTCTATTTTCTACGTTTATGAAGTTAAAATTGTGAAATAAAGGATTACTGATTTAAGTTGATAATTAAAATGATATTGGCGACACAAAAAGAGCCTTTTCGCATTTTTATTGAACTCTTTCTATTTTTACGTTTGTGAACATAGATTCTTAAGATTAGTGTTTATTGATCCGAGGTCTAACTCCTAATATTGAGGACGACCAAAAAATTACTTTTCCTCGTTTTTTTTTATATTTTGTATACATAAAATTCTGATTGTAGGTGATAATAAACCAAGTTGATGTTTTTAGTGAAGGAAAAAATGTTACTTTTATTATTATTAGGGTCATTTTTGCAAATTCTGAATTTATGAATCTTAATTTTTGAAACTCAATAGCATTGATCTTGGTTTTAGGTAGAAAATATATGCCCGATATATCCTAACCCTACTTTTTATTTTTCGAAGAAAATTGAATCAGAGATACAAATTTTCATAAATTAAACCGAAATATTGAATAATTAAAAATAGAACTGAGTATTCAATAAATAGTAAGAACTGCGCTATCGAAGTAGCGGGTTGTATGTTAGTATTGAATATAATTTGTGTATATCGATGTCTTACTTCCTCAACCTCGTTTCTTAAAAAAAAAAAATTTTTTAGGAGATAAAAACAAAGGATTCATCTTTTTATTCTTCGGTGTTTGGTTAAAATTTTAAATGCAATTATTAAGGAATTGATTGTATTTATGTTTATTAGTAGTAATAATATACTAATCTTTTTTAGTTAAAGCATAAAACAATCGTTTGATATGAAAAAATCAAAACCGTATTTTTTAAGTTACGAGGTTGAGGAAGTACAGCATCGATATGTACTTTAATTTTAAATTAAAAAACTAATATTTTATTTTCATTAATATGTACTAACTGCTACAACTAAAAATTTTTTAATATGTATTTATAAGCAAAAAAATCACATGTGAAATAGTAAGCAAATATATATTTTAAATTTATTTGCGGCGATTATTTCCACCAGCTCCGGACATAATCATAGCAATACGAATGAAAATGTTCAATACATCCATGTAGATTGAAAGGCTTCTGCAAAATAAAACATACAAATATGTAAATATTATGCCTTAAATGTCAGTTTGCTTATACATACGCATTAATAGGATCAAAGGGAGCCATAGCATACTGGGGATAAACTTCAGCTTTGCGTACAACACGCTGGGTATCATAAAGCAAAAATCCACTGAACAATATTAAACCTCCGTATAGAGATAATGAAGCCAAACCTAAAAAACAAAAGAATATAAGAAAACTTCCTATAATCAAATTTTGTATTGCTTACCTGCTCCTAATGCTGTTGTAGGTGGCAACCAGATGCCTGCCAAAGACGAAGCCATCACCAAACCCAGACCAATAGCTAAAGGACCACCCATATACAAAAATTTATCACTTGGTGCACAAACCGCTATTGTCGACAGACCACCAACTACACCACCGGTATAAAGAGCTGCCCGAGTCAACAATGGTCCGCCAAGGAAACATAATGGTGCAATTACACCACCCAAAACGGCACAATGAAAAGCCCAAGCCAATTGTTTAGCTCCAATGCCTTCTTTGTATGGAATCGATTGTGTCATGGCACCAGTTCCAATTACTAATGCAAAAGTGGCTAATGTTGACTAATGTAAACGATAAAAACAAATAAAATGTTAACGAAACATTAAACACACAATTGCTAATAATTTGCCAAGTTGTGTACTTACCAACCAACCATTACGTGTGGTTAATTCTAAAAGACGTGGAGAGCGAAAAACGGCAGCGGTTGTCAAAGCTGTAAGCACACAAGAAGCTCCAAAATATCCATAGGTTGTATGTAGGCGATCTCTAACATATTGAGGCCACAAACTATAAAGTAATTATAAAAACATTATCTTGTAATGTCTTTTTGGTTGCAAGAGTTTATCAATTAAAAAATGGTAATGCGTTTTTTTATTATATTAAAATATATTTTTTAAATACTTTTGCTGTATTCAAAAGGTGTCCTAATAAATTGTTGATTTTGCTAAATTTTTAATAATAGATCTTCTTAACGGATATCGGAGGCGGCGGCTTACAAAGGCTAACCAGGGATGCCAGTACAAAAATAATTTTTTTACCAAATATTTTTTAAAAACGGACCAAAACCTACTATATATTTTCATTCCTTTACACGTACATATAAATTTAATGATTAAAATAGCAAAAAAATATATACCTACATATGTATATTATAAAATTAAAGAGATATATAAATATACTTAATTATACTCAACGAAGTAAAAGAGAAGTCAGTAACATTATTAAACTAATTAATAAGACGAACCCGTTTTAGAAGTTCATTTTAAAAATGTCGTTTAAGCGAAGAATATAACATTCACAAATTTTAAGACAAAAGATGAAAATTTTTTTTGGTATTTTTGGTGCAATTATTGTTTTAAAAATACATAAATTGTATTCTTTATTTATATTTGAATATATACAAAATAAGTTTTATTTACAACTATTGTTTTACAACAGTGTTTTCCTATTTGCCATTTATTTATTTATTAATTCAAATAGTAATACAAAGCCGATAAGGCCAAAATATATTGTCTGGAAAAGTTAAAAAAACTACTTTCTTTAAAATAATGTTGAAATCTGAGTAGGAAGTAAAAAATGGGAGTGTATTGCGAATTTCAGGTATTTAATTTCATGTGTAAATGCGGGGTAATTAATGCTTTCATTTATTAACTGTTTTTCTAAGAATTCAAAACTATCAAAAGTTTTGATTTTATAACAAACTATCGAATGGGACGACTATTGATAGCTTTACAGCTGTAGCTCTTCCACATTAGATTTTTACAAAAAGTTTTTAAGAACATTTATTAATTAAATTATTTTAACTTTGTGCTTTGAACTAAAAATATTCACATTCTACCAAAAACTTGATAGTTGTGCTTAAATTAAAAAATCTACCAATTTTGGTTTCATCAGACCAAACTGGCAACCCTGGTTATGACAGTACAATAAGCGATTTTAGGCAAAATTATCATTACCAAATTTTTTTGATTCCTCTTTAGCGTTATTTTATATGTAACTTACAGTGAGTTATTTTGTATGCTAGCATCTTTGCTAAGACCTAGACCATAATAGCACAATGCTCCTAATCCTATACCGGCAGCTCCAGCAACAGCGCCCTTACCCATTGAATATGCTAAAATTGAACATGAAAATATGTATGAAATGATATGTATGTATGAAATTCATTAAATCTGATTTCATAAAAAAATTAGGCAATGTACCACTTTCCGATGGTGGAGCCATTAATTTTTCCTTTAAAGTTGGTCCTCGCCTAACTTCAGCGCGAGTTGAAACTGGTGGTTCCCTGGGTCCACGGGCATATTGGCGAAATAACAAATTATTGCTGGGTTTAATTAGGCGTGGAGTCAGTAAAGTTTGCTTTACAATAGCTGAACATGAGGTAGAACCACTGGTCAAACGGCTGGGCAATTGACTTGCAAGTCTTAGTAACATTTTCAATTATTGTGAAATTCTTTCTGTGAAGCATATAAAATATATGCATATATATGTATTTCATCTTACAATTTATATATAATTTTTTTGATCTTTCACAACAACACTTACCTAGTATTATTTTCTTTTTAATTTTTTGTAAAATTTAACAATGTAGAAATTTCTCGGTTTAACTAAAATTTGTAAATAACTTAGTACGTTTCGAATCCAGGGGAAGTAAACAACTAAACAATTCAAGGTGTACTTTGTTGTGGTGAGTTTGATTACTTGTGAAATTATACGCAATGAATACACATTATAGGTGGTTTTAATAGCACAGAGAAACCTTTTTCGCGTAAATAAAGACTAGATTGTCAAAATTTGTTAATGTCGAAACTAATAATGCAAAAACAAAAAATATTTCATAGATATGTAGTTATATATCAAGGCTTATTTGAGGGATTCACAGTAGTGTCATAAAGTCATATGTCCTATAATAATAGCATGAAAAATTAAGACTATTGTGAACAACCCCTCAGAATTAAGTGTGCTATTTTGAATTTAAATCAGCTGATGTAAAACAATTGTAAAAATAAATATTTTCTTTCATAATGCCAAAAACAAGTAAAAAAAAAAACAAAATAATAGCCAATTTGTGCGAAATGCACATTTTAGATGTTGTAATGGCAGACTCAAGTAAATAAATTACAAATAAATTAAATTTTGTTTGATAAACAAAAACAGCAGAGTCCTTAGACGATCTTATTTGACGCCACCAGTGATTGTTATCAAAAATTAGCAACTGCGCTCAAATTTGGATGTCGGCCCGATAAAATTATACAATGAACGGCGACAGCTTACAAAAACTGTTGCGGCTTGGCTTAGCCGTTTAGCCGTTTAGCACAGGTCTCTGCTTATTAAAAACGACAGCACAATAAACATAGCGTACAAAGTTCTATACGTCCGAGAAGATAACAAACTCGATCTTGGCAAACTTTATTTTTTACTCAATTTCTTGAGTGTAAATTAATATTCCTCTCAAAATTGTATTTTGCTCTTATAATAAGAGAAATACAAAGTTGAGAATAATATTAAAGTGCTGCTTAGTTTATAAAAGTAAAATTAATACTTACCAGCGTTGCCATATTCATGATTTTATCATATTTTTAACGTTTTTTTTTTTTTTTTGCTAAAATATGATTTATGATTTTTTCCACCAAAATGATGATTTTTATTTTTTAAATTTATATAATATAATAAATATAATTTTTCTACAATTCTTATCAACAATCAATTTTTAAACCAATAAAGTTTTGTGTCACCTCGTCGCAGAGTCTATTAAAAACAGGTTGAATGACATTAGCGAATTCTATCTGTGTTTTTTAAAGTATATTCTAACATAATAAAAAAAAGTCAACATAATTTTTCAAACCACATCCTCTCAAATACAAAGAATTTATATAGATAATTTTTTTAAACCAAGTTACGTTAACATCAATTTTATTAATGAATTTGATTGGAAAACAAAATTTTTCGTTTACAAAATGAAGATATATGTTTGGCGTTGTTTGAAAAACAAAAAATTTCCAATCTAAAATCCGCAGACAATGAAATAAATAAATTAGATAAAAATTTTACATTGAGTTGTGAGTTGAGTTGAGTTGTGTAAGCAAATACTGAAACGATTTGATTTTAACAATAATTATTTTAAAGAACTTTCAAGTCTTGACACAAGGCACATTTATTCATCAGGTCTCTTGATTCGTCAGGTCAAAATGCATAAATAAAAAAAAAAATCTCTATTTTCTAATTTATTTAAAATGTCGAACTTCATATATAAAAAATATAAACAAAAAAATTCTCTCCGAACTGCAGTTACCTGATGAATAAATATGCCTTGGTCTTGACACTTCAAAAATAATTAATAGAAGAGTAGTTCCTTTAAAAGGTTTTATATAAAACTTTTAAAATATGATTGTTTTTATATTAAAACCTTCAAGTTTTCTATATGTTTTTACATTTCGAAAGATAGATATGCAATTCGAATATATCAATGTACTACAGAGTATCTGTCAATTTGATTTTATTCACAAGTTGCTATATAAAGATGTATATTTATTTTCATATGAATTTAATATAGTTTTTGCTTTAAATAACTTATCTAATAAGAAAACAGTTTTATAAATAAATTTTTATAGTTTTTTTTTGCGTTTGTAATAAAAGGTTTAAATTAAAAAAAATTTGATGATTTTTTTTTAACATATGATTGTTTTTACTCTAAGTGATGATTTCTCTCTAAAGTTTCTGGCAGCATTGATACTTATTAAATAAATATTTTAAATGGCAACACCTCAAATTTGCATGGGAGAGGATTTTCGGCCTTCAGCAAACTTTTATATGTATTTTCAACAAACTTTTGAGTTTATTATAATAAAGTTAAATTTATTTTAAAACTTTATGTCAACAAAATTGTATAAATTATTACTATATTTTCTATTCTTATTATTAATATATTATTGTACAAAAATAACCCAAATAACATTACAATGGCATATATAACACTCACTTAACCCACTTTTTGGTCAATTGGGTCCAAATAAAGAGATGTGCCAAAAATTGGAAAATGAGGTATGATAGAGGATGGTACTGACTACATTTCCTCATACCACGTTTCTTTCAATATACTTTTTTCTAGAACAACTTTTTAAAAAAACTAATTGTATGAAAGTCACTCAAATCACTTTTTGGTCAATTGGGTCAAAATAAAGAGATGTGCCAAAAATTTGAAAATGAGGTATGATAGGGGACGGTACTGGCTACATTTCCTCATACCACGTTTCTTTCAATATACTTTTTTCTAGAACAAATTTTTCAAAAAACTAATTGCATGAAAGTCACTCAAATCACTTTTTGGTCAATTGGGTCAAAATAAAGAGATGTGCCAAAAATTTGAAAATGAGGTATGATAGGGGACGGTACTGGCTACATTTCCTCATACCACGTTTCTTTCAATATACTTTTTTCTCGAACAACTTTTTCAAAAAACTAATTGCATGAAATTCACTGAAATAACTTTTTGGTCAATTGGGTCAAAATAAAGAGATGTGCCAAAAATTGGAAAACGAGGTATGATAGGGGACGGCACTGGCTACATTTCCTCATACCACGTTTCTTTCAATATACTTTTTTCTAGAACAACTTTTTCAAAAAACTAATTGTATGAATGTCACTGAAATAACTTGAATTTTTATTTTGTCGAACTTTTTGGTCAAAAGTTGTTCTAGAAAAAAGTATATTGCAAAAAACGTGGTATGAGGAAATGTAGCCAGTGCCGTCCCCTATCATACCTCATTTTCCAATTTTTGGCACATCTCTTTATTTTGACCCAATTGACCAAAAAGTTATTTGAGTGACTTTCATGCAATTAGTTTTTTTAAAAAGTTGTTCTAGAAAAAAGTATATTGAAAGAAACGTGGTATGAGGAAATGTAGTCAGTACCATCCTCTATCATACCTCATTTTCCAATTTTTGGCACATCTCTTTATTTGGACCCAATTGACCAAAAAGTGGGTTAAGTGAGTGTTATATATGCCATTGTAATGTTATTTGGGTTATTTTTGTACAATAATATATTAATAATAAGAATAGAAAATATAGTAATAATTTATACAATTTTGTTGACATAAAGTTTTAAAATAAATTTAACTTTATTATAATAAACTCAAAAGTTTGTTGAAAATACATATAAAAGTTTGCTGAAGGCCGAAAATCCTCTCCCATGCAAACTTGAGGTGTTGCCATTTAAAAATATTTATTTAATAAGTATCAATGCTGCCAGAAACTTTAGAGAGAAATCATCACTTAGAGTAAAAACAATCATATGTTAAAAAAAAATCATCAAATTTTTTTTAATTTAAACCTTTTATTACAAACGCAAAAAAAACTATAAAAATTTATTTATAAAACTGTTTTCTTATTAGATAAGTTATTTAAAGTAAAAACTATATTAAATTCATATGAAAATAAATATACATCTTTATATAGCAACTTGTGAATAAAATCAAACTTAAGGATACTCTGTAGTACATTGATATATTCAAATTGCATATCTATCTTTCGAAATGTAAAAACATATAGTAAACTTAAAGGATTTAATATAAAAACAATCATACATTTAACAATTACAAATGTATGTATTAAAGTATTTTAGGAATCATTATAATTATAATACAGAAAAGGTTTTATATTTTTAGTTATATCTTGATCTTCTTTTAAATTATAGCATGAACAATCGTTTAACTTTAAGTATTCTTTTGCATATAATATACCCTTAAGAGTGCTGTTATCTAATCTATTTCTATATTTTGTTTTATTTAAATTTACAACTGAAATATTCGTTCAACATTTGCAGAAGAAATAGGACGACATATTAGAGTTTTAACAAATTTTGACAGGGTTGGAAAAGCTAAGATTTTGTCAGCTCGAGTTATTTTTGAGACTTATGACCAAAATTCTTCACAATTTAGATTATCTATAGTTGTAAAGTGTTCGTTAAAGTGGAGAAGACGTAGTTCTCTAAACTCGTCTTCTACGTTTTCAACACCATTCTTATAAATTAAATTTCAAAAGTTTTATATAAAACCTTTTAAAGGAACTACTCTTCTATTAATTATTTTTGAAGTGTCAAGACCAAGGCATATTTATTCATCAGGTAATTGCAGTTCGGAGAGAATTTTTTTGTTTATATTTTTTATATATGAAGTTCGACATTTGAAATAAATTAGAAAATAGAGATTTTTTTTTATTTATGCATTTTGACAGCTGAAATTAAAAATAAGTATTGAAAAATATAATCACCTTATGAATCAAGAGTACCTGATGAATAAATGTGCCTTGTGTCAAGACTTGAAAGTTCTTTAAAATAATTATTGTTAAAATCAAATCGTTTCAGTATTTGCTTACACAACTCAATGTAAAATGAAGTAAAATTTTTAACTAATTTATTTATTTCATTGTCTGCGGATTTTAGATTGGAAATTTTTTGTTTTTCAAACAACGCCAAACATATATCTTCATTTTGTAAACGAAATAATTTGTTTTCCAATCAAATTCATTAATAAAATTGATGTTAACGTAACTTGGTTTAAAAAAATTATCTAAATAAATTCTTTGTATTTGAGAGAATGTGGTTTGAAAAATTATGTTGACTTTTTTTTTATTATGTTAGAATATACTTTAAAAAACACAGATAGAATTCGCTAATGTCATTCAACCTGTTTTTAATAGACTCTGCGACGAGGTGACACAAAACTTTATTGGTTTAAAAATTGATTGTTGATAAGAATTGTAGAAAAATTATATTTATTATATTATATAAATTTAAAAAATAAAAATCATCATTTTGGTGGAAAAAATCATAAATCATATTTTAGCAAAAAAAAAAAAAAAAACGTTAAAAATATGATAAAATCATGAATATGGCAACGCTGGTAAGTATTAGTTTTACTTTTATAAACTAAGCAGCACTTTAATTTTATTCTCAACTTTGTATTTCTCTTATTATAAGAGCAAAATACAATTTTGAGAGGAATATGAATTTACACTCAAGAAAGTGTGAAAAAAATAAAGTTTGCCAAAATCGAGTTTGTTATCTTCTCGGACGTAAGAAAAAAGTATCTGCTGCGTCGTCAACACCACTTAATAATGAATTCGCCTTGATATGTAAACATAAATAACTTTTGACAGTGTAGCCAACATTTATGCAAAAAAAGTAGATCAGCTGTGTTGTCAACACCACCATCAATTATAAGATTTCGCCTTGATCATATTGTAATTGGGTAGGGTAATATCGTAAATGAGAGCAATTTTTCCGTACAAAAATTTGTTTGTTGTTCGAACAAATCGATGGCTGGTGTGGACCGAACGTAATATTAGAAACAGAAAACTATGCATGTTTCTGTATTTATGTCCTCTTCTACAAATTGGACATAACCTACCGTTGCCACATGCAAGTGCAAGTGAAAAAAAACCAATACACTAACACTTTTTTACTAACACAACTACACTTTGGCAACCTGCGACTCAGCTTGCGAAGAAATTTTTAAGCAAGTAAAATTTTTACAGTTACGGCAAGTAAAGTGACAAGCCGAAAAACAGTGTTGTCTAATACTGAGTTTTTTGTTAACTCAATAATATATCATACAGTTGTGATAAATAATTCAGCTAGTTTTTTTAATAAATATGTATATATGTATATGAAGAATATTAAGAAAAACTATAAATATTCATTTAAAATGTAAGTTTCAATATAAATATCAATTTTTAATAAAAAAAATTATTTAAAAAGTTATATGTCTAAAGGTAACGTTCAATAGTGGCTATTGACAACACTTAATTACCAATTGAAGCAGCGCCATTTGTTTTAAATTTGTTTGAAGTTTATTTGTTGACGACATTTTAAAAATGAACTCGCACTGTGCTGTGTAGCCACTCAAAAAATTTTTGTGTTTTTTTTTGGCATTTCTCCTGATTTTCGTTAGTAATACGTATACAATACTTGCAAGTAAATACTTGCCTGTGGCAACGTAGGGTTAAGTAATTTAAATCGCTATATTCAAATATAAAATTAAGCAGTATTGTACCGTTTTAAGCAAAGAATTTTCAGATATTTTTTTACATATTGCCATATTTATCGATAACATATATAAAGCCCTTACGTTTGAAATTTTTCTTACCTAGCGATTACACATATCACTAACATTTCGAAAAACTCAATACACTTAAAATTTTTACTAATCCATTCACATTTTTCGCAATGACAGCTCCAGTGGCAGCTAAATTTGCATGCGAATAGAAATTTGACAATGGCATGCCACTAAATGTCAAAACGATAAACAATCTTACCCTTTTAAAATTTATTGGATTATTGTTAATTTATAATTAAAGTTTTAAGTTGTGAAATGTATTATTTTGTTATATTTTTAAAAGGGCACATTACAAAACAACAAATTTGTTAATTGTTGACCATTAGTATTACTAAAACAATACAAATAATAATAAATGTTAAACGCTTCCCCGAAATTTCGCCTGTATGATGAACTCGGTAACTCTGTCTAAGCAAAAAGTAAATATGGAGGCAAAATTAAAACAAGAAGAAATTGTTTTGAAGTTAACGCTCTGATGACATTTTAAAAATTAACTTGCACTCACATGTATGAACAGAAAAGCAAATGGCAAGAGATTCGACTATATCAAAGAATTTTCGCTAATAATACGTATACCAAAATTGCATGTTATTACTGGCATGTGTAAATGAAATGTTAATTTTACTGAATTCTTTGTTCTTATTAAAATGTCCTATAATAACATTCTTGCACTCTTTTTTAATATATTAAAAAGACAGAAAAAATAAAGTGTCATAAAAGTTTTATGTGATCACAAAAAGTTTTATATTGTTGGCTACAAGTTTTCGTGTGAAATGTATTGGAATCACTGAAAAACTCAATTTCATAAAAAACGATTTAGGGTCTTTCTACTTCTGACCATCGATATGAAGTATGACATTCATAATAAAAAGCGAATACAATCGGATTCGACAGTTCGTGTACCTTGTTCAGTATACCCTAGCTGTTTTTTAAATACGCTTTCACTAAACATACCACAGTCTTAGTTAAGCAAACACAACTATTGTTATTAAGAATTTGTTTGAATTAATTTAAAAAAGATTAAGATAAATCTACAAAAAATGTCTTGTTTAGGTGTTATAAACAATAATAGTATCACAAAAAAGTGTGGAGAAATTGTAGTAACAACGAAGAATGCTAAAAATATTTATTCGTTCAATTGCTTGTTTTGTGACACCATTTGTATACAAATGAAAAAGTTCACTTTACATCTCGAAAAAGAACATATTACCCAATTGGAACAAACTACTTCTTTTATAAATACGAAGCAAACTAATCCGGATGGCATTGAGAATAGAATATATGCTGAAAAAGAACCTGTTGCAAACAATATATCTGTAGGTGAAATTAAAATAGAAGATTTTATCAGTACAGAAATCAAATCGGAGTCAAATCTTGACTGTTACAATGGCCAAGATGTAACGAAGTCCAATGAAAAGGTAAAATTTAGAATATCTTTAAAGTATATATCTTTTTGAATCAAATTTAAAAGATATACGTTTGGTTTTGTAAAGATGAAATCAAACCCTGTTTCTTAGGTAGTCCTATTTCGTAGAATTAGTTATTTGTGAAAATTATTTATATAAAGGGATTTTTTGAGAACAAATCTAGTTAACCAACGCACCTCCAAATTGGAATGAAACAAATAGTGTGCTAGAAAATATGAAAATAAGGAAAAATTCAAAATAGTAGAGGTAAAGGAAACTTAGTTTTTGAGTTGTAGACCTCTTGAAGTTTTCTGTAATGTTTTACATAAATAAATGTTTGGATCTTTTTTATTTATATCAATAGTTGTTTTTTGTATTGTGCTTGAGATCACAATTAAAAATGTGAAAATTATTTGTAAACAATTTTTTTATAAAAAAGGCGGGAAAAATTTTTTTGTTAACATTCAAAATATACAAACAAAATTTTAAATACATATCATATAGGTACCTAATACAGAAATATTTTTGTCTACATTTTAAGTTCTATATAAACAAAAATACAAACAGGTACATATAATATATAGCATTACTAAATTAGACCTTTCCAATTTGTCTAACTTATCTTTCGTTTTACTAATAATCTACCTAATGTATTATACATTTTGTTGGCCATTATAAATATATCTCTAATTGTCATAAATTTTAGATTTTTTCAATCTCAGATAAAAAAGGAATATAAGTTACTGATTTATGAACTTTTTCACTTTGTTAATTGTTCATAATTGTTTATACTTTCCCTGAAGAAGCTACCCAAAGTGGTAGCAAAATATTAAAAAATAAAATTGAAACTATTTTGTATAAAAAAATTTATCTCAATGTTTAACTACATTTCTTAACATATGTGGGTATTATGTGAAAGCTTTTAAATATATCTTTCCGAATATAAAGAGTGGTCCAACAATAATGCCTGATGTTAATTGTAAATAGAATAATAATAAGTGAAACAAAATATCGGTCAATGCTCACTTCTATCCGATGTTTCATATTTTCAATGACACTGATAAAAAATTGAAGTTCAATGTATATATACATATACATACATATGTATATATATTTACACAACAAAAATTATAAACTTAACAAAATAACTTCAATAAAGAAAAACAATTACGTGTATTCTATGCATCTTAACTGGCAATAGCATCACTAATGGCAAATAAAGTTTTTTCAAAGGAATATGTAGTCCTAGCTGCTTTTAGTTGATGGCCATCGCAACAAAACGAATGCAACTGGGATATGCATACCTGGAATGCTTTTCACTTTCTCCTTTGACGTGCGTATGGCATTTCATTTTCTAAAAGTTTTTTGCGCCTCTCCCGTTGTCTCATGCGATTATATTTTCGTTTCTCTTGAATTATATATTTTTTACCTTCAGCCAGTGCTCACCACGACTGTCTAGCTTCTGCATTGTTTCCTTATTTTTTAACTTATAAATAGTTTTATAATTTTGTTTCATCATCCTTTAACCCTTTTTTCCACCGTTTGCAGTTGGCTTTATTTTTCCCCCTTATTTTTGTTCATCTACATTCACAAATTTTATATTTTGTATTTACATAATCAAATAAAAACAAAAATTATTTCGAAATTATACATTATATACTTACTAGCTAATACCCGGTGTGCTTCGCTACCCCAAATTTTGGTATTTAATTCATATGGCAGATGCCACGCCCACTATTGTTAATGCACCCATTTTTTCCATAAATGTTTATTTGAATATCAAAGTTGCTTTTGCAAAATTTTAGTACTCTAATCGATATCGTTTTCCAGATATACGAATTTTAGTATTTAATTCATATGGTAGGTGCCACGCCCACTATTGATAATGCACCCATTTCTTGCCTAAATGTTCACTTGGGTGTCAAAGTTGCTCTTGCAAAATTTTACTACTCTAATCGATATCGTTTTCCAAATATACGAATTTTAGTATTTAATTCATGTGGCCACGCCTACTATTGCAAGTACGCCCATTTTTTACCCAAATGTTCGTGTGGATGTCAAAGTTTACCGTACTTAATTTGAAGACTCTAGCTGTATTAACTTTCGTGATATATAATATTTAATACTTATTCTTTAATAGGGCGTGGCACCCCGCCCACTTACAATTTCAAACCAAAGTATAGCCTTTAGTTCCTTCCAGACATACAGAAAGATTCTGTGAAAATTTCATAAAAATCGGTCCAGCCGTTTAAACGTTCGACTCACTGCTAAAAATTGTTCTATTTCAATGTCGCACGCTACATCGTAATTGGTAATCGCATCTTTCCTTTTATATTTTTCTTATATTATTTAAATGTTAACCAATATTTTAAAGAAACAATTTCAGTGCGTAATGTCTCTCATTAAGATTATTAATCTTAATAAAACATCCAATAAAAATATTTAAAGCAGAACTTTTGCACTTGTTCGACTTTGCATTCGAATATTTCAAAATATGTTATGAATAAATGAAAAATTTGTTAATATTACATAAATTTGATAGATTCACTGTAAAACATGTTTAAACTACATACTTTTTTTTTTTTGCTGCGGTTGATATATCTGTAGAAATGCCCATATGGCAAAACAACGTTTGACGGGCCAGCTAGATGTTTACCATAGAATTTTACATTTACTATAGCATATGAAATTAAAAAAATGTTTTTATGGTTCAAATTATGAAACATGTGTAAAATGCTTATTTAAATTTTTAAAGATAAAATTTTTATTAATTTTTTTACAACTTTATTTTAAATGTAAGAAATGCCTAATAAATTTTATTTATACACAAATAATATTTTAGCATGAAAAATCTCTGAGATTTCAAGATCCCTTGGAAACATTTGGAGAAAACATTGTAGTATCATTGCACGTTCCTGTTGGAAATGAACCCTTTAATATTTCTAACACATTTACAAATGATTTATCTACCGAAGTTGATGCACCAACAAATGATGTGGAAATGAATAACTTTTCAAATGATGAACACGTAATTTTACATAAATACAAATCATTTAACATTAAAAAAAATATAATTTATCAAATTTTTTATTTAATCCTTAAGCATGAAGAACAATCAGATTCAAGTAGCGATGACAATTCATCTGACAGTGATTTCACAATTGAAAATAATGCCGATGTGAAACGCCTTAACCTAAACCCAAATTCTAAAGATAAAGCACTAGTTTTAGCACTTATTGAAGAATACTCTAAAAGTCCACAATTATGGAGTACATCGCTTACTGAAAGGTGTAGTCTCAAACAGAAAGATATTTTACTAGAAAAAATAACCACTAAGTTAAATAGAAAACTAAAAATGAATTTGAAATTGTATCTAGTTAAGAAAAGTTTAAGTTTTATATGCACACTATATGAGAAGGAAATTGAACGGGAATTGAATGAAACTGAAACGAAAAATGAAATGAAGAATTCAGAATTATGGTTTTATGAAGAAATGAGTTTCCTTAAATCTACAATTGAAAGTAAATTAAAATTGAAGAAATTGAGAAAGGTATGTGATTATTTTTAAACTACCTTGTATAATTTAATAACGCCTTGTGCTTTTTAATCCTTTTAGAAAAAAGCAGCAAATAAAATGGTAAGTTCTGTTTAATTTTTTGTTATACTTATGTATTTTATATAAAAAAATTTGTCACATTACATTAATATAGAAAGGCCATAACGCAATTTTGTTAATCAATTTTTAAATTAATAATATAAAAAAAATTGATGCGCTGTGACCGATTATAACGAAAATATTAGCAGTTGTAAAATTATTTGTAAAAAAATTAATTAAATTCTTTTAAGCTAAGTACGTACATACATACAGCTACTTGCTTGCATGATGTGACATGCACTTATACAAAAAAGGGGTTTAGTGGCTTTGCACTGATGACTCGAAGATGGGGAGCATTGGAGCGGGGGTCTATATTGAGGATATGGACATCAGAAAGTCATATAGATTTCCTGACAACTGCAGTGTGTGTGGCAGAGGTTCTAGGGATATTGAAGGCCTTAGAACTGATGAGGGGTAACATCACATATACGTGGATACTAGGGTGATCGATTATTCGACATTTTTAAGAAACCGGTTTTCAAATAGTTTAAAACTTAGAAATAAAAAAAAACCGGTTGCTCTTTTAAAAATTTAGAAAAAACCGGTTAACCGGTCGAATACATAAAATATAATTTTTTCTTATACCCATGACAGAGATACACTACTAGGTATAAACTAGTTTGTTCTATTTTCATTTTAGGTTGACACACATTGAATGGCATTAATATAAAATGCCGTTATTTTAAATAAAGATGTTAAAGGACATACACTTTTTACCTAAAAGTGACCGAAAAGTTGTGTTTATGCTTCAATTACCTTTAACTTTTAAGGTTATGTTTATAAATTTCAAAATGCCATTGTTCCTCGACATGAAACAAAAAATGGCAACTAAATTGTTATTTATATTTCTTTTCTACTTCGACCTTTTTACATTTTTTTATTTTAAGTTTTAATTTTCTAACATTAGTGATAAAAACAGTAAATAAATCATAAAAAATTTTATTTCGTTTTGTAAATAAAATTTAAAAAAAAAACTTTTACAAGGAGGTTGTAATAATGAAAAATATTACTTCACTTTACTGCTCACGGTAGTCAAAGTTACCTTTTTTTAATATTAACTTTATAGGAAACTTGTAATAATGACTCTTTGAGTTTCAAACTATTTTAGTATACAAGTCATATGTTATCAGAGATATTACTTAAGCAATGGATAGTCTTTAGTACAAGTTGCTAGAAGCAAAATATTATGAAATTCGAAAATGAGATCAAAAAGTATTGCAAAGTACAATAATTTGGTCAAAAAACTTAACTGAACAGTTGATTATCGCGGAAAATTATAAGCTCAACAAAGTATAAAGCAGTTGCTCTCCATTTAAAACAAATAACATTTAAGCCTAATTATTTTTCTTATTTTACATTTTTTTTGAAACAACAAATAAATTTCTTACAATATTATGGAAGAGTATTTAATAAATTTTCTGATTTTTGGAAATTTTTTGAGTAATAAATATAATATGGTACTTTTGGTTACAAAGATAAATGAACATAAAACTAAGAATGAAAAAACCCGGTTTCTGTGAGAAAAAAAAACTGGTGTATTCGACATTTGAAAAATTAACATTTTGAAAAAACCGGCAGCTGAAAGAGTAAAAAACCGGATTTTCCACCGGTTGTAAAACCGAATCGATCACCCTAGTGGATACCCAGGCGGCTCTTAGTGCTATGATGGGCTATTATGTGAACTCCGGGCTGGTCAATGACTGTAGGAGAGCACTGCTTGGAATTTTAGAGGAATATAGGTTGAGACTATGCTGGGTGCCGAGGCACTCCAACATAAGCGGCAATGAAATGGCTGATAAGTTGGAAAGGCTGGGCTCGGAAATGGTAGATCCTGATAGGGTGGAGTCGGTTAGGCCTCCATTGGGCTTCTATTTCGGTAGGATCAGGGAATGGGTTCTGAGCGAGGCTAATCGGGTCTGGAGTAACCGAAAGGATTGCAGAGTATCATGGACATTGTGGCCGACACTCAGTCAGTCTGATTCGGATTTGCTTCTTGACAGAGGTAGGGTCTGCGTGACAACTATAATAGGGATTATCGGGCCACTGTATGTTGGGCAGGATGTCGGTAAGAATGGGGGGATGTCTCCAGCTGTGGACTCAAGAAACTGATAGGATTCGTAATAGAAATGACCTGGCTTCGTGGCACAAATGTTTTAAACAGGAAATTTTTTTTACACATAAACGAGCACCAAAAATTTACTGCTTAAAATCACTCATAAATGTGTGTATGTGTTTGTTTGTTATTTTTTACATGAACGAAAGAAACATAAATCTTATACATTTGTGAGAAGTAAAAAGTTTGCTTTTGCTCATTAATGATCCGTCAGTTAAATTTTGTTTTTCATATTTTTCGTTTCTTTTAATATAATATTTTTTCTTTATTATTTTTGCTTTCTTTTTTAAAAACAGATTGGCAAGGTGGATTGTTTAATATGTAAGTCATTTTGTTTTTGATTGGCATGAAGTGAATGTTGTCATTTTTCAGGGAGTCCGTTTTTTATTTATTTATAATAAATGTATTTGCATAGTCCCTTGCTATATATAAAAAAAATTAATTTCGGGTTCATTTATAAAATTTATAGAACTAAGTAAAATTTTATTTGAATTAACAATTTTAGTAATTGCTCCATATTTAAATAAAACTTCACTTACTTCCTTAAATTTCGTTTATGGTAAATTAAATTAAATTTCTTTCTGTGTGGTAATAAACATATACATACATACATATACTCTTATTAACTAAATTCAATTTTGAAAAGCAGTAATTAAAAACTTTACAAAATAAATTAAGCTGAAAGTCCATACTACGCTTTTTCGCGTCGTAGGCCTCTTTTAAAAAAATGTTGAATCAATAGGGGAATCACCCTTCGTTACAAACAGATCATGCAAATGTTGCAGATCTTGCAAGTCTAGTATATATGTATATTCTAAGTTTGCAACAACACAAAAACAATATACATATGTACACTAAAATTACATTTCCCACAGAAGCACTTATTTCCAATACTGACATCCGTTGGAAATTTTCAAAAGCAACGTTTGCAATTGAATATATAAAAGACTAACATTTGTATCATGTTTGTACGTTGCAAGTTATAGAGCACAAAGCGTATGATGCTCTGAACGCGTACAATCATGATGCAAATAAGCATCATATGCTGCGAAAGAACAATTTAACTGAGTTTAAATACCAGTACCTCGTTTCTGTAACTTTAGTGAGAAGTTCTCGCATCGAAAAGTAATGAAGCAACAAATTCCACCGTTTATCGATTTGTGATTCAAAAGTGTTTCTGCAATTAAATGCGAAAAGACATTGCAACATTGATTCTGTTTTTGCTGGAATATTCCATTGATTTGCATTAATCAACTGTCAAATCAAAAAAGTAAACACTAAACAAAAGAAAACAGCGAATAAATAAAATAAAATAAAAATACAAACATATAATAAAAATTAATAAATAATATTGTGTATATTTTTTAAATACGGATTAAAGGTTAAATTAATAAGAAGCTTTTGCTTTTAGTATTTGGAAATTCTATCCGTTTTCTAAAACAAAAGATTAAAAGTGCACTTTACAGTCAAATAAATAATTTGCTTACTTGCCTTTTCTGTTGGTTTAAAATCCATAAATATATATATTTATATATTGTTATGAAAATTATCAATTTTTTCTTCAAATTCTTTTAATTCTCGCATCGTTTCAATATGTGATTATTTTTTGACAGCTCTAGTGTAATACTTCTCACAAAATATTGTTACAGAAATATTGTTGTGAAAAAAAAACGAGGTGGTCGTGGTTTTTTGCTCATATCTCAGTTGTTTATGTACTGATTTTCAAACCGATCTGCTCCCGAATATTTCTGATATTTTAATACCTCACCCGGGTCCATGCGATATCGGGGGGCTTCAAAAAGTTGATTTCAACATACACACGGACAGAGCTTAATCGACTCCCCTATTTATAAGCAGAAAAAAAAACTTTATGGGGTCGGAAATGAAAATTGTAGAAATTTCACACGGAATGACAAACCTATATATACCCTTTTTCGCTGTGTGAAGGGTATAAAAAACAAACCATATACATATATCATGTATGCGCAGTCGTGATTCAGCTCTGGTCGGGTCAAGAGCTCGCGCGTTTTTGTCATTATCATTTATAGCATTCAGGTTGTCCCTTTTTATCTGACTTCGAGAGTTTTGCGTCTCACTTTCACGAGGTTAACTGTGTGGCGTCGCGTAACTGTGCTTTGGATACAGTTTCCAGACTATTCTACAGTTAACCGCGTGTTTTCGTTTTAATTGGAGGAGCACCAAATAAACTAATTTTACTTGTGACTGGAGGAGTACCATATAAACTCAACATGAGACTGGAGGAGTTCCATAAAACTCAGCAGTAATTATTGTTCAGACGTCTCCGACTTCCTATACAATGGTATGAACCAAAGTTTTATAACTGGAGGAGAACCATTAAACTCAATTTTTACTTATTGTTCGAGTGTCTCCAACTTTCTATACAAAGGTATAGGTCGACTTGCGAAGCCTGAATCAACATAAGACTTACTAAATCACAAGTAATGAATCTTGTGAACAGTAAGTCGCACTACAAACACTTGTGGAGGGATAACCTGGCAATATGCTTATGCAGCCAACCAATTTTAATAATTAAAAAAAAATATCATGTATGCATGTGTGAGGGCTGTAAGACAAAAAACCGTACACACACATACTTAGATGACTGAGCAATGAGTGTGCATTTCGGTATTTTGTTAAAAGTAAAAACTTCATCAATATTGTTTTTTTTAAACCCTAACTTACAATAACTTTCAAAATATTAACTCACAAAATGCCATTAAATTGCTTAAATAATAAACTACGTTTTTAACAGAAAACTACGTTACAAAAATCACTAATAATATTAACTAATATTAAGTTTTTTGCGTTTCCTGTAAAGTAAGGAACACGTTAGTTAGGGCCTTTCTATATCAAGGTGAGGATAGGTATTATATTTTTATATCTTTGTTTAAGTATTTGTGTCTACATAGTACAACAGATTAATATACTTTAATATAAGGACTGCGTTTAAAAAAATTGTATTCACATAATTCAAAATATCTACTGAATAAGTCGTTTAATTTTTAAAAAAACTAGTTTATAACCATGTTTTTGTTAAGTATGTTATCAGTTTTGTTATTGTGTATTAAGGGATTAAGGAATGATAAAAACAAGATTACGCATTTTCTGATGATTGTAGTGTGTTCCAAACGGAGATACTGGCTAACTAAAGGGCAACGGATCTATGTTCCGAAGGGTAGGGAGGTTACTCTTTATGTAAATAGTAAGCGACTCTCAAGGAGCCAAATCTAGACTGGTAAGGGACTGTAGGAGATTTCTTGCTAGAATTGTGTGCTTCTTCAACGTCAGTTTGTGTTGGGCACCGGGGCACCTTGGAGTTGTAGTTTACAATAAAAAAGCTATCATATTTAAGTTACTATTGAATGTTGTTTCTCTCAAGCACATTTATTTTCTTTATTTAAGGCTATAATACACGGAATGTTTTTTACATTTGACTTTAAAATTTGTGTGACATATGTATGTAAATCTACATGTCGGTCAAAATTATACTTTTACAGGCAACCGTCGCTGACTGCTTTGCAGCAGCAGAGATTTCTGCCAACGGCTGATGTCACATGTTTTGACAGAAGAAAATAAAGCGCGCTCTAACCAAACTAATGTTTTAAAGGTAACACACGACATGTTCGTATTTATCAGTGTGGAATGTGTCAAGTTAGATGTAAAAAACATGCCGTGTATTAGCTGCTTTAGTGTGTAATGTGTGAAGAATAGTATTACAGTATTAAGCTAAAGTTAATTTTATTTAAAGGAGTGAATACAGTATTGAAGGACACATATTAGTTATTTTTTGCTAAGCCTCAAGTTCCGCGGAAATCTTTGGAATCCCTGATGATTTTTTTATTGCCTTAAGTTCTCTTTTGACTAAAGCGCAGTACCATTAATTGGCCTGACTTCTAGACAGTTTTGTAAGTTGCTTCTCGAGGCTAAAAGAGCACATTATTTCTTAAGTACGACTTGAAAGCCAATTAACTGTAACGGCAAGATTCTAGGTCGAGTAAAAAGAAAGTAAATACCTCATGCTGTCTAACAGATGTCTTAGAGTCGCTTCTCCGAACACTCTTTAATATACATTTCCGAGTTTATTGTACATGTTCTCCACATACCTGACATTTAAAAAAAAAAATTCGAATGCCTTTTTGTCTTACATTTATTTTTTACATTTCCTGTGAGTTTTCAATGCAGGGTTAACTACCTGGAAGCAGTAAAAAGCCAATTACAACATACATACTAGGGTGATCGACTCAGTTTTACAACCGGTGGAAAACCCGGTTTTTTCATTTTTCTGCTGGCGGTTTTTTCTAAATGTTGATTTTTTGAATATCAATACACCGGTTTTTTTATCCGAAAAAGTCGTTTTTTTTATTTTTAAGTTTATTTCATTATTTCTTTGTAACCAATCGTACCATAGTATATTTAGTACTCGAAAAGTTTCCAAAAATCACTAAATAAAAACTATTAAATATTCTTCCATAATATTGTAAGAAATTTATTTGTGGTTTAAAATACAAATGTAAAATAAGAAAAATAATTGGGCTTAAATATTAGTTTTTGTATAGGATATAAACCTAACGTTAAAAGTTAAAGTTATTTGAAGCATAATCTTAGCAGATCGATCACATTTAAGTGAAAAATGTAGTTACAATAAAGAAAAACCAATCACCTCTGCCTTCAGATCCTAATTTTAATTAATGGCATTGAATGTCTGTCAACCTTAATTTCAATCAAACTATCGAACAAACTAGTTTATGCCTATATTTGTATGTCTGTCAGGGTTATAAGAAAGAATTTTTAAAGTGAAATTTTTTTCTCCCTAGCCTTTAAAATGTATTTCAAATTACAGAAATCATTTTAATTAAAATACGTAAGTGCATATTAGTTTAAAAGATCTATTTAACATTTAAAAAATGAACATAAGGAGATACAAAAATTTATAACAGCCTTATAAAAAGTTTTCTTTATTTATGTATAAATTTTTTGGTTTTTTTTGATCTTATTTGTAAAGAGTACTTTTTGTCCTTAAATTCAACTAATTAAAACCAAACTAGTCAACTGCATTCATGTCAGTTATTGCGTTATTGTGCAGCCAAATGTTTATAAACTGTAAAAATTTTCATATTTAGATATAATTTTTATTATAACCTTTTTGAACAATATTTTTTAATTTTTTCTTTAAATATTATATTTCATATATTCGAACCGGTTAACCGGTTTTTTCTCAATTTTCAAAATAGCAACCGGTTTTTTTTAAATTCTAAATTTCAAACTATTTGAAAACCGGTTTCTTAAAAAAGTCAAATAATCGATCACCCTAATACATACATATTTTCTTAATTTTTTTGCACACTTTTTTCTTTCTTACAGCATTTATATTATTTATTTATTCAGTTTTGAACTAAAAAAGCCTTAAAAGGCCAAAACAAATGATTATGATTTAAGTTTTTTATTCCATTAAAACTTGTGAGTTAAATAGATGATATTTATATCTAACACTAAACATTCCGATTAAAGAGTGCTGATGCTGAAACCGTAGCTGGTTGCAAAAATGCATTTCACTCGGCTGGTGTTGGGATAAAACTTACTTTTTCAGCTTTTTCTTTCATTATCACAAACAGAAAAATTTTATTTCTTCGTGTATGTAGACGAAATAAAAATAAATGAACTCAAGCCAGAAATAAATAAATAAATATTGTCTTTAAAAATGATATGAAAAGAGAAAGTTAAAATGTAATATTAATTTTTTTTTAAATTTAAGTGATTTTTAAAAAAGTTATTGCAAACAATGTGACGGACAGTTTTTTTAAACGCAGTCCTTAGTGGCTATTAATTTAAATAATACATTGTTTTATTGGCCATGAAGCCCCTTTGTTAACAAAGATTTTAAGAAATCAATTTTAAATAATTTCTTGCAAAAAGTTTTCGATAAATTTTTCTTATTAAACAAAAACAATATTTGAATAAACAAGTAACAGTGCTATATTCGGCCGTGCCGAATCTTATATACCCTTCACAACGTTAGTCATGCAATAACAATTGTTTGTATCACCATTCATCCCATATAAAATACGTGCATACGTACACGTTAGAATAAATGTGGCATCGAATCCCAGCTGAGCCAAAAAAATTTTATTTTATTTTATTTAATATATTATTTATATTTTATTATTTTTTTTAAATTTTTTTAAAAAATTTTTTTAGAAAAATTTTTAAAATTTTTTTTTAAATTTTTTTTTTGTAGTTTTTTTTATTATTTTTTTCTTATTTTTAATATTTTTTTTTTGTAATTTTTTTTGTTTGGTATGTTTTTTACATGTATGTATGTATGTATGTTGTTGTTGTAATTGTGAAAAAACGATGTGGTCGTGGTTTTTTGCTCATATCTCAGAAAGTTATGGGGCGATTGTGCTGAATTTCAATAGCGATTCATTCCTGGATATTTCCAAGAGATTGATACCATATACAGATCTGAGGAACATATAGTTGCTTCTAAAAGTTGATTTCAACCAACACACGGACAGACGGGCAGACGGACAGACGGTCAGGGTTTAATCAACTCCTCTATTCATAAGCTTTCAGAAAATATATACTTTATCGGGTCGGAAATGAAAATTGTAGAAATTACAAACGGAATGACAAAGCTATATATACCCTTGTGCACCACAGGTGAAGGGTATCAAAATTGTAGAAAATGGGATATTTTTTTAAAAAATACATTAACATAAACATACATTTATCGCTAATTCAATTCAATAATGCCATAACTAGAAATTCGCATTCGCAAAATTTTTCAGGTCTTATAGTTTTTTTTTTAATTACTAAAATATTCTATGCTGAAACTACTTTGAAATAAAATGCAAGATTAAAAAATAAATACTTTTCGGTTGCTTTAATATCAGAGAATTTATAAAATTACTTACAGTGCTGTCTGGGTAGAGTGAACCACCGATGCTATGAATACCTTGTTAGAGTGAACACCATAATGTTAACATTGACTACTCTGTAAAGTGAACACTCATGAACCTCTATAGAGTAAACATACTTTATAGTGAGAAAAACAATGAAAAAGAGTATAAAAATTAAAGAGAACATGAAATAACCGTAAAGTAACGATTATTTTAGAGTAAGTTGACAAGTTACTCTCACAAATACGCATTCTATGAAGTGTTAATTTATTTAAGTCTGCGCGTATGTTCCATTAAGGTCGTGTCTCAAAGTTAATTTTTGAAATGTAATTGGTGTTATATAACTGTTACATAAAAATGGATTCGGAGAAAAGAAAGCATTTATCCTTAAAACAAAAAAGCGACATTATAAAATAAATTTAAAAAGGTGCTAGTGTTACTTCTTTGGCCCAGCGTTTCAACCTTGATTTTGGTGAACAACCTGGGTATAGTGAAATCGCTCTGCAAAAATTAGTTCATTCTAACCAGACAGCGCTCTATATACAATATCTGTTTTTAAATAACTTATTTGAATTAAGTAAGAAGTAATTGCAGTAATTTCTCAAAATCTTTAAAGGTCTTTGGTACTAATAGAGTGAATCAGCGATTTTTATCACACTATTTGTAAATTCTCTCTAATTTCAGATACCTTTAAATGATGATCTCTTATGCGATTTAGTTGAGATTTATAAAAACTATAACAGTTTATGGGATGTCAATCATCTGGCTTATACCGTTAAGGAGAAGCGCTATGAAACCATGGAGTCTATGCTAGATGAAGTTAAACAGAAAATGAATCTTTCTTTAGATATAAAAGATTTGGAAAAACATCTTATTTTCATACACAAAACATTTGCCAAGGACAAATTATATCGACTGGAGTGTCAGGCAAAACAAGAAAATTTTAAACCCACATGTACTTATTTCAATAATTGTGATTTTTTAGAAGCACATCAAGGTCCATTTAGATGTGCAGATTGCAATGAAATCGTTCGTACCTATAATGATTTTCAAGTTCACAAATCTCAACATAGCGGCTTATCACCATTTAAATGCCTGAAATGTGGTATGGGATTCAAAAAGATTTTCAATTACACAATACATGCCAAACGGCATTTGGGTGTCTTTAAATTTCATTGCGAAATTTGTGGCAAAGGCTATCCCTTTAATGCTGAATTAGATCTCCATATGCGTTCACATACCGGCGCCCAACCGTATTTGTGTTCGATATGTGGTGAAGGTTTTCGTACTGCCATTAGCTATGATAATCATATACGACGACATGAAGAAAGATTTAAATATTTTTGTCATATCTGCAAAAAAGGCTTTAACCATATGACCCGTCTCAACGACCACGTTAAAGCCCACCTCAATGTTCGCGATATTATTTGTACGGTGTGCGGTAAAGGTTTCACCAGTCGAAAGTATTTAAATCACCATAAACGCATACATGAAGGTAAAAACTATCGCTGTAATATTTGCGGGAAAGGTTTTGCTCAAGATGCTGGCCTAAGAGCACACAAAAAGTATCATGGAACTCCGATTGGTGTAAGCAGCAAACAAAAGGAACAAAAAAAAGTAAAGAAAATAAAAGCATGAAAGTTATGATTAAAATATTAAAATAAAAATACGTATTAAGTACATACACAAGGATTTATACATTTATTTTGTTGTTTCTGAGTTATCATTAAAATTGTTGTCGTACTTTTTGAATCTTTTCGATACGGTCTAAAATTTACGGCGATGTGAAAAGAATGGTTGTGATAACAAATTGTGACGGCCACAATGCTCACAATTAAAGGGGGGAGTAAGATCGAAAAAATCTTAACACACATTTTGCCTCTAACTTTTTTTGTCAGCAATATTTAAATTTTTATACCTTTCACCTATTTTCTAAAAGCTCATGAATGGAGGAGTCGATTAAGCACTGTCCGTCTGTCCGTGTGTTGGGCTCTAATCGGTAAAGTTATAGTTAATTCTTTTAATATACATTCAAAAAGTTTACAAACGAAAATCATTTTTTTCGGTTTCTAGACAACCGAGAGAGTCAATATTGGTATCATCTGAAAGGACTTGACGAGCGCCACTACAAAATGGCGGACAATAAATTTTTATATGGGTCAAATCTGGTATTTTAAAACGTAACTTCTTGAACCCCCTCAATATTAGTATCAAATGAAAGGGCTTGACCAGAAGAATACAGTAAATTATTAAAAAATTTAAAATCTTAAGATGGCGGAACAAATTTCTTTAACCCCATCAATATGGGTATCAAATGAAAGGCCTTGACTAGTAGAATACAGATAAAATCGAGGATGGCGTCGGAAATAAAAAAGAAAAATTGTGTATAACATGAAATATAGATTAAGCTACGATGTTGGATTATACCGATGTACATGATGGCCGAATATAGCACTCTTGTTTTTTGTAAAATTGCTTGTAAAAGTGTTATTTTTGATACTAACCCATTAATATTTTATGTCGAGGTGTGTTTGAAAAACGCAATTTCGTAAAGAATACGAGTGACATTCTATCTGTGACATTCGATATAAATTTAACTGATTAAAATTTCACCCCACACTTTCCGTAATCCACGATTTCTTGCACGAATTGATTAGAATGTGATGTCAAATCTACAATAAATACAACAATACCAAAATCACAGAGAATGTTATTGTTACTTTATCGAAAATTTACTGCAAGCAACAGCATAAATTTTTTAATAAAGTGAAGAAAATAATAATTTTCAAAATCACTTAAATGAAAAGGGTGGGCCAAACATAATGCACAGTGTTACATCGTAACGTCAAGTCCCAACTTAATTTAACATTTATTTGTTTCAGTATTTGTCCAAATTTTACCATGAAGAAGTACAAAATTGAGCAGCGTGTTAACATTGTTGAAGGCTTTTATAAAAATAGACATTCAAATCAAAATGCATTTCGTACACTTCGTGATTTTTTTGGTCAGCATAATCGACTACACTACAACCTTAGTGGATTCAATTGACACATTTGGACAAATGAGAATCTGCAAGTGATTGTTGAAAAACAATTGATACATCCACAAAGAGTAAATGGTTGGTGCGGTTTATGGGCTGGCGGTGTCATCGGCCGTACTTTTTCGAAACTAAGGTAGGTCAAACAGTTGCAGTGAATGCGGCAAAAAAACAATATGGACCTGTACGAGGTGGACCAAACAGGATGGTACCACACAGCCAACGAAACAATGGCTCTTTTGTGCTCAACTCAAACATTTAAAAGTTCTATTTAAGGCATATTTATTCATCAGGTTCTCTCGATTCGTCAGCTGATTATTTTGTTTAACACTTATTTTAAATTTAAGCTGTCAAAATGCATAAATAAAAAACAATTTTCTCTCTCTTCTAATTTCTTTCAAATGTCAAACTTCATATATAGAAAATATAAACAAAAAAATTCTCTCCGGACTGCAATTACCTGATGAATAAATATGCGTTGGTTCTATTCTGAAAAACTAATTAACAGACTTAATCAGTTTTTCCTGATTGCCACAAATATGTTTTTCAATACTTCAAAATTTTATTTTTACCAAAAATTTTTTAATGTCGCTTACGATAGTTTGACGTTAAGGGGTGGATAAGCAAAAAAAGCAACACAATAAAAATACAATATTTTTTTTTATTATTTTTTAATTATTTGTTTATTATTTATTTATTCGATTCTGATGCACTTTCTAATTCCTTTTTTTTTGATTTTTTTCATTTATAAAGTAACTATCTAATACCCGGTGTGCTTTGCCACCCCAAATTTTAGTATTTAATTCATATGGTAGGTGCTACGCCCACTATTGATAATGCACCAATTTCTTGTCTAAATGTTCATTTGGGTGTCAAAGTTGCTCTTGCAAAATTTTACTACTCTAATCGATATCGTTTTCCAAATATACGAATTTTAGTATCTAATTCATGTGGCCACGCCTACTATTGCAAGTCTGCCCATTTTTTACCCAAATGTTCGTGTGGATGTCAAAGTTTATTGTACTTAATTTGAAGACTCTAGCTGCATTAACTTTCGTGATCTATAATATATAATACTTATTCTTTAATAGGGCGTAACACCCCGCCCACTTACAATTTCAAACCAAAGTATAGCCTATAGTTCCTTCCAGACATACAGAAAGATTCTGTGAAAATTTAAAGGAAATCGGTCCAGCCGTTTAACCGTCTATAAAGCACAAACAAACATAAAAGCATACAAACATATAAACATATAAACATACAAACACACATTGATTTTTATATATATATATATATATAAATAATTTTATTTGTTATTATGAAAAAGTAAGTTTTTTAACATCAGCAGAATGAGATGCATTTTTGAAACCAGCCACGATTGCACCATCAGAACTATTTGATCAGTATTTAAGTGATGTTTATAAATATCATCTGTTTAACTAACAAATTGTTAAGAAATGGAACTCGATAATCAAATGATTATTGTATTCATATTTCCTGCCATAGCACACTGTGGGAGATCGCAAATCTAACTGGACAAAATTAATAAATCGCGTTGTGTTCACTTCATAGTTATGAATTAAATAAAAATTGAGTTCAAATATATACACCCCAATTCTAAATATTCCCAGGGAAATGAATTCCCCGGGAATTCATTTTTCCCGCGAATAAAATTCCCCTATTCTAAACAGTCGGGGAAGGGAAGTGGAAGGGAATAACAAGGGAGAGAGAATTTTACATTTTCGAAGTCAGCTGTTTGCTTTTGCTGTTTTGTTTTGATAAAATATTTGCTAATAATTTTTAGCGTAAAAAGTGAATATTCGTAAATAATAAAAAAAAATTGTTAAAAGTGAACAAAAATGTTTAGTGTAGCGTTGATAATAATAATAGCTGAAGCAGAAAACTCTGAAGCACAAGAATAAGCAAAGGGTAGAAAGGACAATGCTAAGTAAGGCAGCAACCCACTTGAGTTGCCGCACACTTTGTAAATTTTACTTTTGGAAGGTTAGAAAAATATTACAGAGTAAATAAATAGGCGTTCAAATATCTGTTGGACGTGTTAAGGTATTCAGCCCAAACGTAAGTCCTTTGCAATTTCTCCAATCGTGAAATTAAGTGCGACTTACCAAACGGGTATTGGTAAAGATGACGGTGTGTCTGTGGCTTAGTGTAGTGTTAGCAAAGTTCTGGCAGAAGTTATTAATATATAAGGAACATTTACGCTCAATGTAGATAACTTTCTGCAAAACTGAATTGCAAAAACGGAAAGTTGCGTTAGCTCTTTATGTGAAGTATGGCATTCCAAACGTTATTGGATGTGTTGACGGAACTCAAAAAATTAAAGGTCTGTGATCATGAGCTGAGGATTCAGTACGTTGATGACTCACATCCCGGAGCGTGTCACGATTCATTTATTTGGAATTCTGGCGAATTGCGTGCTCACCTTGAGCAAGAATACCTTAGAGTGGCAGCAATTATTGACTTCTTGGTAAAGTTTTGAATGATAACAGACAATTCATAAATTAAACATGAATTTTTTCTAGGAGGCTTATAGATGACCACAGGATGAGTCTGTTGAAATAAAATTCACTCCAAGTGTTGAAATGTGGTTGAACGCATTAATGGTGTTTTAAAAAATAGAAGGAGGTGCATTCTTGATGCTAGACAGCTGCACTACGCTCCAAAAAAGGCTGCTAATATAACAAAATTTTGCCGTGCGTTGCATAATATCTGCATTCATTTTAAATGCAATGCTGAAGTAAACGATGTAGAAAATTTAGATTATTTGAGCGCTCAGGATAATGATGTGGTATCTTTAGACTCGCCACAATATTTATCCATTGCCCAAAATATTAGAAAATATAATAGAAAAATATTAAAAAAAATATTGCGAATAATCTCTAATAAATTTCTGTAATAAAGCAATTTATTATATATGTATGTAGTATATACATTTTTTTAAATAAATATAATCACCCCAATTCTAAATAACAATTCCCTGGGAATTGTTTCCCTATTCCCTGTTCCCCTATTCTCAATAATTTCTCCCGGGGAAATTTGTTCCCTTTCCCTTTTCCCTTATTCTAAATAAACTTCGAAATTGGGAAATTGTTCCCTGGGAAAAAAGTAGGTATTACGAAAGGTAATTAAAGGGAGAATGTAATAACAATTTTTGGGAAAAAATCCGCCAACAAATTCAAAGGGAGTTGTGACAAAAATGTAAGTATTTAATATTTTTTTATAAAAGTTGTGATAAATATTGTAATTTATTGTTACTTTTAGGATAAAAACAACAAACAGGAAGCAGAATAATGAATTGTTTTTTAGTTTTAAAATAATTTTAATTTTTATTTATCTTTTTTGAAGTTTTTAATTTTTTTTAATAAAATGTTATATTTATTTAAAAAATGTATACACATATATAAGAAATGGCTTTATTACAGAAATTTATTAGAGATTATTCGGAATATTTTTTCTAATATTTTTCTATTATATTTTCTAATGTTTTGGGCAATGGATAAATATTGTGGTGAGTCTAAGGATACCACATCATTATCCTGAGCGCTCAAATAATCTAAATTTTCTACATCGTTTACTTCAGCATTGCATTTAAAATGAATGCAGATATTATGCAACGCACAGCAAAATTTTGTTATTTTAGCAGCCTTTTTTGGAGCGTAGTGCAGCTATCTAGCACCAAGAATGCACCTCCATCTCTTTTTTAAAACACCATTAATGCGTTCAACCACATTTCAACACTTGGAGTGAATTTTATTTCAACAGGCTCATCCTGGCATCTATTAGCCTCCTAGAAAAAATGCATGTTTAATTTATGAATTGTCTGTTAACATTCAAAACTTTACCAAGAAGCCAATAATTGCTGCCACCTCTAAGGTATTCTTGCTCAAGGTGAGCACGCAATTCGCCAGAATTCCAAATAAATGAATCGTGACACGCTCCGGGATGTGAGGCATCAACGTACTGAATCCTCAGCTCATGATCACAGACCTTTAATTTTTTGAGTTCCGTCAACACATCCAATAACGTTTGGAATGCTATACTTCACATAAAGAGCTAACGCAACTTTCCGTTTTTGTACTTCAGTTTTGCAGAAAGTTATCTACATAGGGCGTAAATGTTCCTTATATATTAATAACTTCTGCCAGAACTTTGCTAACACTACACTGAGCCATAGACACACCGTAATCTTTACCAATGCCCGTTTGGTACAAACCTTCAGCAAAGAAGCGGAAAGTCGCACTTAATTTCACGATTGGAGAAATTGCAAAGGACTTACGTTTGGGCTGAATACCTTAACACGTCCAACAGATATTTGAACGCCGGTTTATTTACTCTGTAATATTTTTCTAACTTTCCAAAAGTAAAATTTACAAAGTGTGCGGCAACTCAAGTGGGTTGCTGACGTCACATAGCATTTTACTTTCTACCCTTTGCTTATTCTTGTGCTTCAGAGTTTTCTGCTTCAGCTATTATTATTAACAACGCTACACTAAACATTTTTGTTCACTTTTAACAATTTTTTTTTTATTATTTACGAATATTCACTTTTTACGCTAAAAATTCCTAGCAAATATTTTGTCAAAACAAAACAACAAAAGCAAACAGCTGACTTCGAAAATGTAAAATTCTCTCTCCCTTGTTATTCCCTTCCCCGACTGTTTAGAATAGGGGAATTTTATTCGCGGGAAAAATGAATTCCCGGGGAATTCAATTCCCTGGGAATATTTAGAATTGGGGTGAATATTTTATTAAAAAAATTTTTATAAAAAAATATTAAATACTTACATTTTTGTCACAACTCCCTTTGAATTTGTTGGCGGATTTTTTCCCAAAAATTGTTATTACATTCTCCCTTTAATTACCTTTCGTAATACCTACTTTTTTCCCAAAGAACAATTTCCCAATTTCGAAGTTCATTTACAATAATGGAAAAGGGAACAAATTTCCCCGGGAGAAATTATTTAGAATAGGGGAACAGGGAATAGAGAAACAATTCCCAGGGATTTGTTATTTAGAATTGGGTGATAGTTAAATGCAAGGCATATCCGTAAGGTATATGCAACGGCGAATTGATACAACAAAGCAACTTTTTTGAGATATTTTATGTCAAGGCCAATTCGTATATCAGGGATGGAAAAGTTGTTTTTACGTATTAAATATAATAAAATTTGATAAAAAAAGGATATAATTGTTTGAAACACATTATTAATGACGCAACATATATACATAAATTTAGCAAATTTATTATCAAAAAAGTACACGTAAGTTAATTGTTTAATACAGAATTTAAAATCACATTTCCCTTCCCTGCATTAATAAGGCAAATTCAACCAATTTTGACATAAAGTCTCCCCATCAGCTGGGCTGATAATTTTACCTGTATGAATTCGCCTTGGTTAAATGATTATTTACTTTATATTCTATTCTTTTTTATCCTTTATTTTAATTTTTATATTTAATATATTTAAAATTTCAAAAAAATCAACTTTTTTAAAAAAATACGATTTTTTAATAAAATGAGGTAAAAATAAACAGTTCTCACTGTCAAGAAAAAATACATTTTTAAAATAAAAAATTTGTTTTTTAAATATGTACATCTTCTAAGCTTAATTGTACCTATATACTAGTTCATATACTAGCATTTATGTTGAATATAACTAAGATTCATGGTAAATAAAATTATTATGTGAGTTATTACGTAAGGAGTCGGAGATAATCATTTTAATATTAAAACATTTTTAATAAATAATAAGTGGAGGTCATATTAGAAAAGTAAAAAAAAAATGTATGGCGGTCGCAAAAATACGGCAGATGTTTTTTGTTTACCTTAAAGTGAATACTTGAAAGTTTAACCCAAATATAGTTTTATAACGGAACAATCTGGAATAAATACCTTTACTCTACTTGAAAAAAGAAAATATTTTATTTTTTGCACTTTCTGAACTGCTCACAAAAAAAATTTTTTTTAATACTTACAATGAAAATCGTTATATCGTGAAATGAATGAATTATGACAATAAAATCAACGTAGCCTTTTTAATCATAAACCAGTCACACAAAAAATACGTTTCTCTTTGAAATCTGAATGCATGAGTTGACGACAACTGACTTTCAAGCTTATTTTTTCCTAATCAGAATTTAAAACAAAAACACCAAACATAAATTACAGTTACCTATTGTATTGAGAAGCACATTGAATGATCAGAAGGAATGTTGCCAGACATTTTTTTAATTTTTCCAGCTAAATTTTTGATTTACGAACGAATTTTATTGTAGTAAATACTAGAAGAAAGTTTTCATAAATAGAGTAAAAAAATGTAAAAAATATTCACATAAAAAAAAAAAAAAAAAAAAAAAATTAATTATAATTTGCAAAAGCAAAGAAAGCGCTTTTTTAATAACTTATTAAATATGTACAATACATACAAATTATATACTCTACTTAAAAACATTTAATAAATTTTTATTTTCCGCTACTGTTGCATAGGGCTGATGTTGTTTTCGGTGTGCCCGTAATCCGGCATCTTGGGCAAAAGCTTTTCCGCAAACATTGCACTTATAACGTTTTTCCTCTTCGTGAATTTGTTTGTGTCTGTGAAGGTATTTGGCCGCAGTAAAACCTTTGCCACAAACATTGCATATGACATCACGTATGTTGAGATGAGATTTAATATGTGTATTCAGTTTACACAAATGATTGAAGCCATGTTTACATATGTGACATTCGTAACGGAAACGTTTTTCATGACGTCTTATATGATTATCGTAACCATGACGGGCTCGGAATGAAGCACCACATATCGGACACAAATAGGGCTTGACACCAGTGTGAAGCGTTAAATGCCAATCCAACTCAGATTTAAATGGATAACCTTTGCCACATACATTACAGTGGTAACTATTAATTCCCAAATGTCTTGTTATGTGTCTCAGATAATTGTCAAACTTTTGGAATCCCATCTCGCAAAGCCGACATTGGAATGGTATTGTCCCACTATGTTGTGCCAAATGTATATGATAAAGGTCGTATTTTTTAATAATCTCATTGCAATTTGAACATTTGAACGGACCCTGACTTTCACGTAGAAATGATAATTCGTTAAAAAAATGCGATGATGGTTTAAACTCCGTTTTATCTAATTCACACTTAAGTTCTTGTTCTCTATCCTTGTGGAACACATAATTCAAATAGTCGATGTGATCTTGCAATTCGTCTAAGCTTTTGTCAAAATTATGATTCGTTTTAAGTTCTTCAAACATTTTGCCAAAAATTTCGTTTTTTTTTGGTAATACGCCAAATGCAATATCTTTAACTTGCCATAAAACTTCATACTTTTTATAAATTTCAATTAAAACTGGCAATAGTGAATGATCGATGTGTTTCTGAAATTAATTAAAAAAAAAAACGGAATTAAAAAAATATAGTACATATGTATGTACGTACGTATGCATGTATTACAATGTGCAATTTGTATTCCAAATAAAATATGTATGTTTTTCGAATTTAAACGTGTGTAAAATACCAATTACCCAGCAAAAAAAAATTGAATTCCAAATGTCTGTCTAAATGCGAAATTTGTCTTAAATGAGTAAAGTAAGAGTATTATATTCGGCCATGCCGAATCTGATAATACCCTTCACCATCATGTACATAGGTATAATCCCACATCGTATTATTATTATTATCATATTATTTCCGACGCCATACTTGATTTTGAATTTTTACGTAGTTAACTGTATTCTACTAGTCAAGCCCTTTAATTTGATACCCATATTGATGGGTTTAAAAAAAATTAATCTGCGATTTTGTTTTAGACGCCATCTTTGATTTTACATTTTTTAATAATTTACTGTATTTTACTGGTCAAGCCTTTTCATTTGATACCAATATTGAGAGGGTTCAAGAAGTTACATTTTAAAATACAAGATTTGACCCATATATAAATTTGTTGTCCGCCATTTTGTAGTGGCGGCCAACATGAATTTTAATTTCTTTGTAGTGCTTATTTTGCGCTAGTCAAATCCTTTAAGATGTTGACTCCCTCGGTTGTCTAGAAGCTGAAAAAAATTGATTTTCGTTTGTAAATTTTCGAAATGTATATTTAAAAAATATTTTTTTTTCCTATAACTGTACCGATTACAGACCACTTCATCCAAAAATTTTCACGAATATCTCTAGAGGCATTTTATATCTACTAATAGTATCAAAAGTATATATAATTTATTCTATGGCTGAAAAATTTTAATTTGGGTGGTAAAAATATGGGAAAAAACAGAGGTATTCGTGTTTTTTTGCTCATATCTCAGAAAGTTATAGGGCGATTGTGCTGAATTTCAACAACGATTCATTAACGGATATTTTCAAAAGATTAATACCATACACATATCTGAGGAACATATAGTTGCTTCTAAAAGTTGATTTCAACCAACACACGGACAGACGGGCAGACGGTCAGGGCTTAATCGACTCCTCTATGCATAAGCTTTCAGAAATATATACTTTATGGGGTCGGAAATTAAAATTATAGAAATTACAAACGAAATGACAAAACTATATACACCCTTGTGCACCACAGGTGAAGGGTATAATTATATAAAATATCTATCTAGAACTGAGTTTCCAAATTTGTTAACGGCAAAATTAAGAAAAAATCGTGTTTACACGTTTGTTTTCATACCTTCCTGTAGCAAATGGATTATTGACTATTTTTTTTTTCTAATATAAAAAAGACCATTTAGATCCCAGGGTTGGATAAGCCTTAGAGACTTATATTTTCAGGGTAGACTTCTAGATGTTGACAGTAAAAACAAGTAAGAGTGCTATATTCGGCCATGCCGAATATTATATACCCTTCACAACGTGTAGTCATGCAATAACAGTAGTTTGTATCACCATTCATCCCATATGAAATACGTACATACATATAAAAACATACATATATAAAAACATCCCATTGTAAAATTATAAATTCACATATGTATGTTAAGAACAAAAACAAAAAAAATAAAAAAAAATTTAAAAAAAAAATTATTATAAAACAAAAAAAAAATTAAAAAAAAATAATAATAAAAATATAAATAATATATTAAATAAAAAATAAAAAAAAATAAATTAAAAAAAAATTTTGAAAAAATTAAAAAAAAAAAATTTTTTTTGGCTCAGCTGGGATTCGATGCCACGTTTTTTCTAACCAGTATACACGTTTGTATGTTGTTGTTGTAATGTTGTTTTTGTGAAAAAAAATAGAGGTGGTCGTGGGCCACCTCTATTTTGGTGGTGGCCATTTTGTAGTGGCGGCCAACATGAATTTTAATTTCTTTGTAGTGCTTATTTTGCGCTAGTCAAATCCTTTAAGATGATACCAATATTGACTCTCTCGGTTGTCTAGAAGCTGAAAAAAATAGATTTTCGTTTGTAAATTTTCGAAATATATATTTAAAAAATAATTTTTTTTGCCTATAACTTTACCGATTACAGACCACTTTATCCACTTTTTCACGAATATCTCTAGAGGCATATTATATCTACTAATAGTATCAAAAGTATATATAATTTATTCTATGGCTGAAAATTTTTAATTTTGGTGGTAAAAATATGGGAAAAACCAGAGGCAGTCGTATTTTTTTGCTCATATCTCAGAAAGTTATAGGGCGATTGTACTGAATTTCAATAGCGATTCATTCCTGGATATTTCCAAGAGATTGATACCATATACAGATCTGAGGAACATATAGTTGCTTCTAAAAGTTGATTTCAACCAACACACGGGCAGACGGTCAGGGCTTAATCAACTCCTCTATGCATAAGCTTTCAGAAAATATATACTTTATGGGGTCGGAAATGAAAACTGTAGAAATTACAAACGAAATGACAAAACTATATACACCCTTGTGCACCACAGGTGAAGGGTATAATTATATAAAATATCTATCTGGAACTAAGTTTCTAAATTTGTTAACGGCAAAATTAAGAAAAACAAGTAACAGTGCTATATTCGGCCGTGCCGAATCTTATATACCCTTCACAACGTGTAGTCATGCAATAACAATTGTTTGTATCACCATTCATCTCATATAGAATACGTGCATACGTACACGTTAGAATAAATGTGGCATCGGATCCCAGCTGAGCCAAAAAAATTTTGTTTTATTTAATTTAATATATTATTTATATTTTATTATTTTTTTTTATATTTTTTTTAAATTTTTTTTAGAAAAATTTTTAAAAAATTTTTTTAAATTTTTTTTACAATTTTTTTTTAATTTTTTTTTTTGTAGTTTTTTTTTATTATTTTTTTTCTTAATTTTAATATTTTTTTTTTTTTTAATTTTTTTTGTTTGGTATGTTTTTTACATGTATGTATGTATGTATGTATGTATGTTGTTGTAATTGTGAAAAAAACGAGGTGGTCGTGGTTTTTTGCTCATATCTCAGAAAGTTATGGGGCGATTGTGCTGAATTTCAATAGCGATTCATTCCTGGATATTTCCAAGAGATTGATACCATATACAGATCTGAGGAACATATAGTTGATCCTAAAAGTTGATTTCAACCAACACACGGACAGACGGTCAGGGCTTAATCGACTCCTCTATTCATAAGCTTTCAGAAAATATATACTTTATGGGGTCGGAAATGAAAATTGTAGAAATTACAAACGAAATGACAAAACTATATACACCCTTGTGCACCACAGGTGAAGGGTATAATTATATAAAATATCTATCTGGAACTAAGTTTCCAAATTTGTTAACGGCAAAATTAAGATAAAAATCGTGTTTACACGTTTGTTTTCATACCTTCCTGTAGCAAATGGATTATTGACTATTTTCTTTTCTAATATAAAAAAGACCATTTAGATCCCAGGGTTGGATAAGCCTTAGAGACTTATATTTTCAGGGTATACTTCTTGATGTTGACAGTAAAAATGATAAAAATTAGTGTTGATTGTTGAATAACTATAGGAATATAAAATACTGTTGATTGTGTACAGTTATGAGATGTTAATTTAAAAATTTAAATATTGATTGATTAAATGAGAAATGTAAGATTGTACTTGATTGATGATTATCCTCACGACTTTAATCCAAACAAAAATGTTATTAAATAACTAAATTCGATTTCTTGATAAAGGAGCACAAATCCCTGTAAAGTTTCTAGTTTCCAATATGCTTTTGATGTTGTCAAATTTCATAAAAAAATCCAAAATTGTTTCTTAAAAGACTAAAGGTCGGCCACTTAAGTATTATGTGATCGTTTGTCTCAGAAACTTTACATATGTTACATTCCACTGTGGAACTAACATTTATTATGATTTAAATATATATATTTTGGTGCATGAATGACCAGACAAAAGTCTATTCAAACTTTTGACATTTTTGGAATCAAATTCCCTAAATTTGTAGAAGAGAGATGTAAACATTTAAGTCATGAAACCATTTTCCCTTTTTAGCGAAAATTTCCTGAAACACTTCTTTTATTTTACGTTGTGTATTGTCTCAATAAGACTTATTTTGGCCTTAATTACAGCTCCAATAGTGCATGCACACTTTGCCATCTGATCATCAATCTCATTAAAACTAATTCCAACATGGCTTGGAGTCCATACAACTTCTACTTCACTTAACGATGAATTTGCAATCAAGTTATATACATATCTCATTAACATACTGTGTGTGTCAGTAAAAATTACAATCTTTGTTATTTCATCCTCAACGAACCGATTTCGGCAAATAATGGTGACGTTTTAAAATCAATTTTAAAGTAAAATTTTTCATTATCTGTAACATTAAAGACGCCACAGCCAGCTGTATTATTACTTATAGAAGCATCAGTTGCAGAAATTGTAAACTGATTTTTATGGTAAAAATCCTTTCTTTCCAAGCAATGTTTAATCATAAAAATTTTTGATAAATTATTTTCTCTTATTAGGTAGTTAATTTTTCATAATTATTACCTATTTAATTTATATCTTACCTGCTCACTTTACTGCTATTTGCTTATCAGCTTTGATGTAAATATATGTATGTAAGACACTAGGCACATAAAACTAGGTTGCCTCAACTAATCATCTAAACATCAGTTTTAACTTTCTGTATGCCAAATTTCATACATTCTTCTTTTATCTTCTTTCGTAATTTACTTATAAAGTTACACGTGGTCAGTCTGTTATTTATTACATGCTTACAAATTATTTTCTTTAATAGATCCTAAAGATGCTCGATAGTATAGAGATCTGACTTTTTTGGTTGGCGGTTTCAGCTGTCTAGGAACATTGTTAAATAACCAAAACCGAACGATCTCCGCCGCGTGCTTGATATCGTTGACTTGTTGGAACTCAAACAACGTTGATAATATAAATGTTCCTGCACTTTGCTTCAAATTATTTTTTTAAATAAACAACATTTATCTATTTTCGATTCAATAAATTACAGCTGACCAACATTAGTAGCCGTCATGTATACCCAATCCATAACTACGCCGTCAACGTGTATGACTGTACTAATAGGACTTTGTATCTCAAGTGCTGTTCCTGACTTTCGCTACACAATTTGTCCAACTTTTATGCCAAATATACAGAATTTACTTTCGTCGGACATTACAACTTGTTTCAATAGTTCTGATATAATTATGAGCTCTTCTCTGCGTATAGTGCTCTTTCGTCTGCGTATACGTGATATGAATGGTTTTCATCGGTCGACCCTACAAATACACTTTTTAAATGTTTCCAGCAAAAAAATTAGAAGTAGTGCAAAGCGAATTACATTGTGTAAAAGCATTCATTCTAAATGACTTCCTAAATGTGAAATAATTTGTCATAATTGATGTGTTTAAAAATGAATGTAACATCATGCTAAATATCTTAACAAACAAATTCAACTCATGAAACATCCGATGCTTCTCATCAAATCTGCATGAGTTCTAAATATGTACTCAGAATAGAGTGCAGTTCATTAATGTATTCATGTAAACACATGATCTCCAATGACACGCTAATGTTAAAATCATTAGTGTTTTCACCTAAATTTAATCACTTCGTCACCAGTTGAACCCCTGCAAATCCACTTTTTTGTCATAGATTTTTTTGCTGGGTTTGCTTTACATTTACAACAATTTTCGAAGATGGTATCTGAGGATTTACCTTTACCATATTTATTACTTTATGCTCTTCTCGATCTAATAATGTTGTTGGACGCCCAAACTGTGGCTTGAAGGTTAAATTCCAGTTTCTTTGAAGTTATAAATGACACGCTCGGCAGATGAATATGTTCATCTGATAGTTTTATAAAATTTTCGGCTGGATTCACCTTCCTCGCATCTGCTATCTATATTACAATTTTTTTATAAAGAGCGCAACTAAACTTCTTATAAGATCAAGTACTTATGATAACTAAGAATTATGAACAAATTAGAAGAAATTCCTTAAAAAGTAACGGCAATATTGTTACAAAGTAAACGTAGACTTTTGATTGTTTTTTCACATGTTGTGACACATCACTTTTTACAAAAACAAATAACACTGGTCTGCAGCAAAAATAGCCTTTGAATAAAAACTATTGAGATTTTGACGCGCTAAATTCAAATCCGTTTTCAGTTTTTTTCTATCGGGCTCAGATTTTTTTATGGACATGACTAATATTTCACTCGAAATAAGGAGGTTATGCCGATATATTGAACAATAACTTGAAAACGATTAGTCCGATTTCAGCAAATGATTAAAAATAAAATTTCCTTTAAAATTGTTTAATAAAATTTTTTCATATTTTCAAGTGTTTAGGAGTTATTCAAAAATAAGTGGCGATAATTTTTGTTCATGCAAAATGACTACTACAAGGCATATCCATAAGGTACTCGTATCCAATCAGCTGACTGTTTTTTTTTATATACATTTTATAAGCGTTACCAAGGCATATTCATATAGGTATATGCAACGGCAAATTGATACAACAAAGCAACTTTTTAGGGGATTATTTCTGGCATGGCCAATTTGTATAACAGAAATTGGAACAGTTGTTTTTATATATTTAATTCAATAAAATTTTATTAAAAAAGGATATGTGCTTGTAAAGCACATTATAAATGGTGCAAGAACAACAAATATACATAAAGTTGGTAAATTTATCATCAAAAAGCACAATTAAGTTAAATGTTTAATTCGGAATCCAAAATCTAATTTTCCATTCCTACATTAATAAATGGAATCAATGAGAATTCAACAAATTTAGACATTGTGCTTCCCCATCATCATGTGCTGATTATTTTACCTGTATGAATTCGCCTTAGGTTAGGTTAGGTTGAAAAGGAGGGGTATAAAAGCACAAACCCATGACAGGTATGCACTTATGCCCAGTTGGCATGTTGTGCGCTCCATATGGAAAACGGAATTCCCAAACAAAAACCATAAACATAATTTCCCATGAATGACGGACTAGTCCAAGAACCCAGTCCCCTCAATGTAACGCCTTATGGATCTCCAGTTCGAGTTCCCCAGGTATTCTAAGTTCGGCATAGTATCCACTGTAAAGTTTTCGCGCCTAATATGCCCAAACGCAGGACAATGACAGAGGTAGTGTACCAAAGTCTCATCCTCTTCCTCGCATGCTCTACATGTTGTCTCCTCAGATAATCTTATGCGAGCTAGATGCGTTCTCAACTCCGTATGACCTGTAATCACACTGGTTAGTTTCCTAAGTGTATGAATTCGCCTTAGGCGTTACAAACTTTTTTAAAAGTCTTGCCTGCATTTGTCAAACTTAATTTTTTAAATTTTATAATACAATAAATAATTCGCAATTTCAGTTGGTTTAAAAAGTTTTAAAAAATACAAAACCATGAATAGAGTTTTTGCATTAAAGTTGTTTAAAAATTTTTCAAATTAAAGAAGAAAACAAAAAATTGTGTGACATATGCCGGCATATATACAAAAACAAAATACATTTGTTTTTTATTGTTGTGTTTGTTGCTGCGATGCATATGCCTTATGGATATGCCTTGGACTACTATTTTTTTTATCAAAAATGTCATTAAAAAATTATTAGGGTACAAATTTTTACATTTTTTGGAAAGATAGGAATATTGTTAATAAAACAAGTAAGAGCACTATATTCTGTGTGCACTATATTCTGCTTTGCCGAATCTTTTATACCCACCACCAATTTGATGTACTTTTATAGCACAGAATTATTATTTTGTTATTAACAGTAATCGCTATGGAATAATCTCTTTATACTAAAATATGTATAACTTTCTTCGTATAACTTCGATATGCTAGTAAAATGTTTTCGTAAATTTAGTCTTTTAATGAAAGTGGGCGTTAAAGTAGGTGTGTCAATATATTTTCTGCTAATAAATAAAACTGAGATATTTCAATATAGTCCTTTATTCTTCCAAAATCTTTATTAATAGAGAAATTATATGAATTTGATATAAAGCGTTATATGATAGGTGGGCGCAAAAGTGGGCGTGTAACATTTACTTTCCGTTAGTAAAAAGCCTTTGACCAGAAAGCAATAATTAAAAAATTCAGAATCATACATCTAATTTTGCCAGTTTTATTACGTTTTAAGTTTTGAATATGGGCTAATCCTGCGTTACGGACGTTACATTCGTACGCAAATTTGCTTGTTAAGATTGACACAGCTCGCGTTCACATTGGAATATTTTCACGAAATTTTTTGCAAAATGCAGTTCTTTGGGAGTTCTTTAAAACTTGTTTTAAACTTAAAGGTTAACTGTTTTTGAAAATAAAGTTATGCTAGCTTAAAGTTCCGTTACGGATGTTACAAAAAATAGAAGTTGATTTTGAGGCTTATGCGCATTTGCACATTTTTTAGCTAATTTTGCATAATAAACAAAAACATTCCATAAACAAAAAATTAAGTCGAATATATGACGATATCAATCCTGCTTAGAAAAGAAGGCTAAGTAGTCCCGTTAAACAAAAATCTTAATTTTTGCCTGTTACGGACGTTACACTTTTTCCATTAAACCAAATTGTGTATATAAAAAACATTCATGTATTTAAAAATCTTTTTAACCTTGTAATTATTAATTTATTAGTTACAAAAAAATTATAGAATATTTCATTACTCTTGTATTAGCTTATATGTATTAATTTATTTATTTGTGTATTTAACTGTTTAACATTGTATCTTATGCTTAATAGACCCAGCTGTTCAAGCTACTTTTATAGAATTTTCATTGGAAAAACCCGAAAAATAATGATTTGATTTTAGAGCTGGAATATTTTTTACCTTTATCCATGTTTTTAATATTTCGTCAGATATAGTTTTGACATAATTTTTACCAACGTAAATAAGGAAAACGTCATTTTTTTGCTAACTTGTGAAAATCTCGAACGTTTTTTAAGATGAGATTTTGGGCTTTTACTAGTTGCAAAGTTTTCGCTTAACAACAGCGCCAAAACGGTCCACCGTTTCTTTTCCATGCGAAGTAGCAAAAAAATTTCTAACGGAAAATCTAGTACGTAAACATCACATGCATGGGCGTACCTCCAAATATTTGAAGGGGGACATCGGGGTTGAGGTTTACAACATGGTTATTAATTACTAATTATTGAATTTTAGGAATTATTTTAGGTTTCAGAAGAATTAGAAATTCATCTCAATTTAAGTTGCAGATTGGTGGATCGCATGTTATTTAAACACACTTTTTGTTACTTTGTGGTGAAGTTTTTCGGGTTCTCGGCAACCTAGAGCAATTTAAAGCCCAGATTCTATTATAAACACTTACTTCCACCTCATAATATTAAAATAAAATTTTTGGGTATTTTCATGCCGTTTCGGACGTTACACACTTTGGGCCGTATTCATAAAAAATATTTTAGGTTTATTAAAAACTTATTCGACAGATGTTTTAGAGAAATTTGTCAAATAAGCCTTCAATAAACCTAAAATATTTTTTATGAATACGGCCCTTTGTCATTTATATTTAAAAAAAATTAATAAGGGTATTTCTTTTTCCATCAGATTAAAGTGCATAAAAAACTCTGTTTATAAAGCTAGTTTGGAAAACAAAATAATTAAAATTCATTCTGTCAAACTTAAAAAACCTTATTTTCCGTTACGGACGTTACACACGGTGTACCCATTTTTAGTTCAAATTGTAAATATATATTAGATAACTTACAAATATGATTTTTATCTTAAATAAAATAAAATTAAACAAATTAAAGTTTTGCTAAACGCTAAATACTGAAACGACTATTTTGCCCACTTTTTTTACCATGAAAAATACCCTTTTTTTACAAAAATAAATGAAAGCAAGAGGTACGTTTAGGTTAGCCTCTGAAGCTTGAATATGCATCCTATTATTCCATTAACAAACATTTGGATTTTGGGCAACTTTAAATTTCTGCCTTTGGTTTAAAAATTTTCGGATTAGCCCATATACCGAAAAATACACTGCGCGGTATAAATTTTCATACGTTTCGATCCCATAAATAAATATCGGACTAGTTCAAGAACTCAGTCCCCTCAATGTAATTCCTTATGGATCTCCTGTTTGAGTTCCCCAGGTACTCCAAATTCGGCATAGTATCCACTGTAAAATTCTCGCGTCTAATATGCCCAAACGCAGGACAATGACAGAGATAGTGTATCAAAGTCTCATCCTCTTCCTCGCATGCTCTGCTTGTTGTCTCTTCAGATAGTTTCATGCGAGCATGCACAACTGGTAATTCTTATTCGCTACTTAAACGCAACAAAGTTACGCAACGGAACCAGATTGACCATCGAAAACTGTTCATCGTCGGTGGCAGATTCAAAGGCAAAGACGTACTTATTCCACGAATTTCGATAATTTCCAACGATTTACCATTCCAATTCAAGCGGCTCCAATTCCCTTTGCGTCTTGCCTTTGCTATGACCATCAACAAAGCACAAAGCCAATTCATGTTTTTCACACGGCCAGTTATATTTGGCTTGCTGTCGGGTTGGCACGCCAAAAAATTATACGTTTTTACACCAAATAAAAAACAAAAAACATTGTCTTTCCGCTGGCCTTAAGATGAAGTAATAAAGAAATATAAATTACAATTTGCCTTAAATACATGCGTTTCTTTTTAAATTGAGCCCATACCTACACCATATGTAAGTTATTCTGTAAAAAACTTTATGATAGATATTCCATGGATTTTTATTTGAAGGCCGTAAATTTCGTTAAAAGCTCAATTTAAATCGTGTGGTAATACAACACTAATGTTTGCTTAGGGCCAGCAACACGGACCGTGTCAGCTAGTTATAATATAAATATAACATATTGCATATGTTGCATACATATCAATTCGTTGTTGGAAGGACACGGTTTTTTTGACCTACTCTTGCATTACGAGCTATAACTCTCTTTATAATATTCCGATTTAGTCCATTTTCAATACCAAACAAACCTTGTCTATAAGAAATATTCTGGCAAAATTTGAGCCCCCTAGCTTTTTCGGTGCGACCTCTATCGTGCTTTCAACAAACGGACGGACATAGCTAGATCGTCATGAAATCAAATCCCGATTCAGAATACATATACTTAGTGGGTTCTAAAATTGATATTTCGATGTGTTACAAACGGAATGACAAAATGAATATACCCCCAACATTTTTTTGGTGGCGGAAATAAAAACACTTTATTATCAGTAAAAATCCTGCCTTATCACTTCTGTGCTATGTTATATATGTATGTTTTTTTGCTGGGTAATTATTAATTGTTATATTTCTTAATAAGGTTTATACGATAAATACAGCACTTACCCAACGCCTTTTACATCGCATATGTTTCCTGTTTGCATTACAATCTTTTTCCACCTAAAAAATTTAAAGAAAAGTAAAGTTCAAATAATAATCTCTGATGAAGTTATCTAAAGCTCGACTGTTTCAAACGATGAGCTTTTAATGTAATATTGTATAGAAAAACAAACTTGTGATGCCTTAAGGTTCATTCGCTTAATTTTTCAGTAAACTCCAGTAAATGAGTAACTAAAAAATTTCTCAATTACTTGTAAAACAATTAAGAGTGCTATACTCGGCCATGCTGAATTTTATATATATATACCCTTTAAAACTTGTAGTCATGCAATAACAATTGTTTGTATCACTATTCATCTCATTAATATGAAATACGTACATACATATGAACATTATATTTATAATGACTTTATCCGCTTATAAATATCCCATTGTAAAATTATAAATAAAATTATAAATTATAAATATACAACATATGTAGGTTGAAAAAATTAAAAATAAGAAAATTTCTTTTTTTTTTTGTCTTAACTGGGATTCGAACATACGTTCATCCAGTTTTTATTGGTGTGAAAGGACGACACGTGTCTTGAAAATGTCTGGGGGTTTAAAAAATTTGATTTTAACATAAATACGGACAGACAGACAATGGTATTCATAAGCTTTCAGAAAATATAGTATATATATTTCACACGGAATTCCAAACCTATATTTACCCTCACACTCACTGTAAAGGGGTATAAACATTGTAAGTAATAAGTTTTTACGATAAAACTTCCTGTAGAGTCGTCCAAAATAGTTAAAAATTCGTCTCAGGTTAGTTTTTAATTATGGGATTGCTATTATGTGATTTTTTTTCAATTTCAGCTTATGTCGATTTAAGTAGATATTCCTTTTTACCAAAGATATAGATTACGAAAATTCCCGCCCCAACTTAAGGTGCCTCATTGTTGCTTTCATCATTCGTATATATAAAAACATGAGAGATAAGGTAACAAATATATGGTCACTATAACAAATGATTCTTTTAGGAACGGATTGTGAGGTAATCAACTTCGACATCCACAGTGTCACTGTTCACTTCTTAGACAAGGAAGTAAGTAAGGTGCTTGACATATTAGTCAAAGTTCTAAGGAACAATATCCTAAAATTCTAGAAGTTAATTTTGAAAGCCTCCTTTACTTTGCCTCGCACGTCACTTCCATCAACCAAAAATGCAAAACAGAAACAAAGTTCTCAAGGCTCTAGTAGTCACTACGTCGCTTTAGTATGAAGTTCGTTTCTCAGTGACACCTAATTACGAGGTTTACAAACGGCCCAAAATAATGCACTTTATAATGCAACCGGTTGTGAACGAAAATGTGAATCACTTGAATTAGGAGACCAAAATACTGCCGGTCAAACAGTACAATGTGATGATGACCAAGCAGTTCCTGAAGGCATGTCACGAGCGGAGTCACCGCAATCACCTGCTGCTGATGAAAGATTTTTGATCAGATACATCCTGAAAGGCCTTAGGTTCTGTCGTCAGGACATGCTTTATATCATCCACCGGACATCGATTGAATGTCCCTGAGGAATACCCGAAATCTATTGCACCAAGCGGCGGTATCCAATCCCATTAAATGATATAAATATAATAGGGTCTTAGTGAACACCCACCAGCAACTTTGGATAATTAGAGGCAACTCCTAAGGCAAACCCGGTCCATCCTGGCCACATTATTCCCCATTTTTCTTTATTATTTCTAACTAGCCAAACCCGGCGCGCGTTGCTACGCCCCTTAATGAATCAAAATGCATTCTAAATTTTTATTGAATATCAAGTGCAGAAACCTAAAAATTATAATTTTTTTAAGGGCGTGGCCCTGCCCACTTTTCTAATAACGAAATTGTAAAGTCATAACAGCTCAATATGTGTGCAAAGTTTCAGAAAAATCGGTCCAGTGCAAGTACCTCAAAATTTTAACTTTTTGTTATGGGCGTGGCACTGCCCACTTTTCTAATCACGAAATTGTAAAGTCATGACAGCTTAGTGTGTGTGCAAAGTTTTAGAAAAATCGGTCCAGTGCAAGTACCTCAAACTTATAACTTTTTTTTATGGGCGTGGTCCTGCCCACTTTTCTAATCACGAAATTATAAAGTCATGACAGCCCAATATGTGTGCAAAGTTTCAGTAAAATCCGTCCATTGCAAGCATCTCAAAATTAAAACTTTTTTAGGGGCGTGGCCCCGCCCACTTTTCTTGTCACGAAATTATTTAGTCATGACAGCTCGATATGTGTGCAAAGTTTCAGAAAAATCGGTCAAGTGCAAGTAGCTAAAACTGATAACTAATTTTTTATGGGCGTGGCCCCGCCCACTTTTTTTTCACCCATAAACATTCCCTGGTATGTGTACAACAACTTACCAAAGTTTGAGCCCGATCGGTTTTACAGTTTCAGAGTCTATAGCTAACACACACACACACACAGAGTTTCACTTTTATATATATAGAAGAAGATATAATTTTAAATATTTACAATATAAACTGTATTTTGCTAGTCAATCCTTTTCGATAAAACTCCAACTTCCATTTAACAAATCACTAAAAAGCTTGCCAACTAGATATTAATCGTCTAGGGAACAATTATCCCATTGAAGGACGAAATAAAATATTTAGGAGTAATTCTTGACAAAAAACTTATTCAAACAGCACGGTAATTACATTTGTGAGAATGCAATTAGGTGTAGCCGTGTCTTACACCCCATAATTAGCCGAAGATCTTAACTTGATATCAAGAACAAGGTACTTATTTACAAAATGTATATTTGTCGGATTATGACCTATGGTTGTCAAGTCTAGTCCCAAAAGGCTGCTAAAACTAAAAAAAAAAATTGTAAATTATTCAAAATAAAAATTTGAAAATAATACACAATCTACCCTTTAGATATCCCACTTATCTTCTACTTTGACTTCTACTTGTCACTTAATGAAAAATGCAGAACGTCAAATTTTGAAATAATAAGAAATTTGCTGAACAACCACTGATGGTCTTTTGTTAAAAAGACACATTTTAGTAATTGTTTTAAATTGTTGGTACGAGGTTTTTTATGAACAACATTTTCTTAAAAAAGGATATATATAGCTTTGTCATTCCGTGTAAAATTTCTCAAAGTATTTCCGACCCCATAAAGTATATATTTTCTGAAAGCTTATAAATAGGGGAGCCGATTAAGCTCTGTCAGTCTATCCGTCTGTCAGTGTGTATGTTGAAATCAACTTTTTGAAGCCCCCCGACATCGCCTGGACCCGCGTAAAGTATTAAAATATTGGAAATATTCGGAAGTAGATCGATATTGAAAATCAGAAAAATTAGTAGACAAACAACTGAGATATGAGGAAAAAACCACGACCACCTTGTTTTTTTTCACAACATATGTACATACATACAAACGTGGTATACTGGAGAGTAAACGTAGCATCGACTCCCAGCTGAGCCAAAAAAAAAAAAAAATTTTTTATATTTTATTTATATTATAATTTTTTTATTTTTTTATATTTTTTTTATAAATATACATGCGTAAACTCAATTTATAATTTTACAATGGGATGTTTTTATATGTATGTACGTATTTCATATGAGATGAATCGTGATACAAACAATTGTTATTATATGACTACACGTTGTGAAGAAAGATTCGGCACGGCCGAATATAGCACTCATTCATGTTTAATTATTCAGATGTTAATTATAATATTGGAAAATGAATAAGTTTTAATAAAAAAAGTTATTTTTGTGGTGTTGCAAACTTTAGAATATATATTAGACTTGCAAGATCTACAACATTTGCATGATCTGTTTACAACGAAGGGTGATTTCCGATATTTTTTTTAACAATGAAATAAAATAATTTGTTATTTAAATTTTTAATCAGGCTTGAGTTCATATTAATATTCTTTATTTTTACAAAGAATTTTTTTTAATTGTGATAAATGAAAGAATAAATCTTGAAAAATTATATTTTTACCGACACTAGCCGAGTGGAATGCATTTTCGAAACCAGCTACGATTTCATCATCAGCACTCTCTGATCGGTGGTTACATGTTGGTTGTAAATATCATCTATTTAACTCACGGGACTTTTGTTAATTGAATTCGGTAACTAATTTTTAGTTTTTCCTATTTCATATATTTTTTACCACAATGAGTTAGATTGAAATTTTAACCAAACAGCAACCCTTTTTACTTTTGTTTGTTATTAGGTTCGTTCGAGTACTTTTACTGCACTTTGTAGTAAATGAGTAATTATTAAGTAAATTGAAAATTTTACTCTCAAAAAGAGAATTTGTCCAAAAAAGTACTCGAACAGACATTTGTAAAAATTCGTAAGATTGAAGCAACAGCAAATAAATATTGTGTTGTTTAATGGGAACTATGTACATACATATGTGCAAATATGTATTTAAGTATGTATACCTGCGCCAGATTCAGGCAGTTCCATTCTTTCATCTGTAGACATTGTTAACTAACTTTATTTCACAAACAATTTAAATTTAATAATATTTTGCACTTTTGTTTGGATTTTCCTTTTTTTAATATTTTTTTCACAAATTGTATACTTTTTGTTTGCTTACTTTTGTTTGTTTACCTTTTGAATCATATGTTTTTTGGTTTTGCTAAATCTTACTGCAAGAAATATCTGTAGTAAAAATTTGCAAATACTCAGTCAAGAACTGTCACTTTTCGCTCTCTATTTGTCATCTCATTTACTACAAATTTGTGTAAACGAACGCAATTTCGTAAAATGCAGTAAAAATTTGTACAAATTCGTACAAATTTGTGAGTTCTCGAACGAACCTATTATCTTTCATTTATCACTATTTTTGTCCTGCTCTAGCCACCAGTTAGGTAGCGATAAGAACATATAATTGTTTTTAACAATCAATGTTTATAATCATTTCTTTTATTTTCTGTGAGGTCACTATACAACGAAATGTTGACTGACTAACAGTGAATGAATGATTTTTTGCACCGTGCCTTGTGTTTATATACGGTAAAAATATAATTTTTCAAGATTTATTCTATCATTTATCACAATTAAAAAAAAATTCTTTGTAAAAATAAAGAATATTAATATGAACTCTAGCCTGATTAAAAATTTAAATAATAGTTTAAACAGAAAAGTTCGACAAAATAAAAATTCAATTTATAAAATAATTTGTTTAAAAAAAAATTTATTGATTTATAAAATAAATTTGGTACGTGTTTTTTTAATAATCCAAGATAATGTTTTTCCTTTATAAATAACACATCATTGACCACCTCGTGGTATTATAAACAAATATTTGAACATATTTATATACTCACCGATTCATCTTTCGTTTCTTTTGGTTTTCTTGCCGGCTTTTTCTATTAAAAAGAAAATAATTTTTAAGGCATTATTAATATAAAACTGCTGCGAGTTATGGAACGAAAAATATCCGTCCACCATTTTACAAAAAAAAAAAAAAAAAAAAATTAGCTATTTCTTTCAAAAAATATAAAAAAGTTTTTTTTTGCGAAACTAACATATTTTATCGTAGTATTCCTTTGTATAATAAATACTTTTATTTTAGTAAGTCTAATCGATTAAAGCAAAAAGAATTTTGCACTAGTTTAAATGTGAATAACAATTTTCATGACTTCTAATTCAATAGTTCGCAATAATGCGCTATGATTTAATAAATAATGTGCTTTAAAATACATACAAATGCATGCAAAATATCTTAAACAATTCATGCAAAAAAACAAAATCAATCTCTTCACCTAATTCGCATGCGTTTTATGGAATGAAGAGAAGTTTTTGAATATAATTATATAAACACATGATCTTCAATGACACTTTAAATTTAAAGTCATGCATGTTCAATTGTTTATCTCGTGTTGAACCCATGCATTTACTATTTCTTTTGTATGTTTTTTTTTTTTTTTGTGATTGTTTATATACCTCCTACACGAGAATGTGAAAAAGTATATCGTTGCTGCTTCGACGTGATCGGTTATATGGTTTATTGCTCTATTTTGAACGTCCAAAAACCATTTAAGGATTTCATGATTGGTTCAGATATTAACAATAGACAGTTTTCCTAAGTTTAATACTGAAAAATTAACAAAATGAAATGCCTTGTTTTTTGCTCTCCTGAAAACTTGTAAAAAAAAACATAACTGAATTTGTTAGAGCAACAAAGCAGTGCCAAATTTTGTTTGCTGTGATATATTAAAAACCATAGTACGCAAAAAATTATGTTTGTGAATACAATTTCATTTTTTTCGCTTGTTTTTGAGATTATGCTCTGAATTGAAAAAGATAAAAGTTGTGAGTCAAATTCTATTTAGTATTTTTATTTTTTATCATTCTTTTCACAAATAATATAAAAATATTTTTTTTCATTTGTTTCGTTTGCAATACAATTTTTATTTTTAAAATTCGTCGTGTTTCATTCCTCTCACAAATTTAATATATTTCATTCTAAGCAAAATGAATCAAAAACGAATAATTTGTTTTAAAAATTTCCTCTTTTTATTTGTTGTTGTTTGTGGTATGAAAAAAATCTTAACATTAAATAATGTACAGTAGCAATCATAATTATTTAAACAACACAATGCGTTCTTAACAGATTGGATTTTGCTTATATGTATATAAATAGCTGTATCGTGTATAAATATTATATTTTATATATCCATACATACATATATAATATTTTTATCCTCATAAATTTAATTATAATTGATTTAAAGATGCGGGCAAGAAAAACAACTTTATAGGTCTAATAAAATAATTAGGCATTTATATAAAAAGGTAAGATCTTAAAAGGATATGCGTATTAGCAAAAGACATATATAAACATATATACCTGAAAGTGTAAACAGAAAATTCATTATATTCCTATTTTTTTTTTTTACTCAGTAAAGTAAAAATCCGTGTTTGTCTTAAATTGAAACTCGGTATAAAAGCTACTTTATATATAAGCATATGTCAAGCGCCTATAGGTAAAAAGTTGTGTGTCACACTGTACCCAATGCCTCTTTTAACAACAACAATACCTAAAGAACAAACGACATCAATAAAAAGGTATATGTGAATATCATCCCTTGCAAGGAATACAACACAAAAATTTATTTTGGCGCCACATAAAAAAAATGTGTGTATAGAAAAATATGTAATACAGTCGAATTCGGTTAAGCTACAATTAAATATTTTTACTATATTTTAAAGAAAATGAGTTCGCTTAAGGGAAAATCAGTTTTACAGCTTTTATGTTTTTAAATAAAGCAAACACTGCTTAGTAGAAAAAAATCTTATTAATATACGACGAAATACAATGCTACAGCTAATTTGTTGCACTGTTATGCAACATTTGCTCTTATTTTGTTTAAAACAATATAAAAAGTAGAAAATCTATTTAACCAAAATGGTTTCAATTTGTCCAAAGTTTTTTATTAATGAAAATCTTGCATAAGCCAAAAAAAAATCCTTCAATTATCAACTTCCCTTACCCGAATCCGACTGTATACGTGTAATGTTTGTAAGTATGATGATTGTGTACCGCTTAGCGGTTTAGAAAACCAACTCACAATTAAGAAGTATTGCTTTTATGAATGCAAGAAATACAAAAACAAAAACATACCTATGAAATATTGTTCTTCCGGCGCCTAACATTCTTAATAAAATTGTGTATGAATTCATGTCCCAAAAAATTAAAAAACAAGTTGCCACAAGTATTAACCTAAGATTCTTTACAAAAATTCTCATAATAAAATTTTAACAAATTTATTGATTTGTACAGGGTGGACCAAAAGTCACGCCTGCGTGTAAAAATTGAATAACTTTTTTGTTTATTAATATTTTTTATTTTATTTTTTCAGATTTTATTCATCGATTCGTGTTACACCACCATGCAAAATTTAACGACTGAGCAACGAAAGTGGTAGAATTTTACTTTTAATCGTTCTTCGAGGATGAAGTTGGTAATACAGTAACGGTGAATGGGGACAGATATCGCGCTATGCTTAATAATTTTGTACGCCCTGAGGCAGCCAACAAGTGGTTTCAGCAGGATGGAGCAACAGCACACACGGCCCGTGCCACAATGACGCTTTTAAATGAAATTTTTGACGACCGAATTATCTCGAAAAATTCAGAATTTAATGGGCCAGCACGTTCACCGGATTTAACTGCCCCTGATTATTTTCTATGGGGTTATCTCAAAGAACGAGTGTATGTAAACAAGCCTCAAACTATAGAGCAGCTAAAGAACAACATTGAAGCTGAGATCAGGGCAATATAGCCTGAAACCTTGCGTGCAGTTATGCAAAACGCCTGTTTAAGAGCCCAATTGTGCATCGATGAAAATGGTGGTCATCTCTCTGATATTATTTTTCATAATTAAAATTTAGGTCATACAAAGATAATATTATAATTAAAAAAAAAATTTAATAAAAAATAATAATAAACAAAAAAGTTATTCAATTTTTACACGCAGGCGCGACTTTTGGTCCACCCTGTATTAGTTTAATTTTTATTTATTCATCGGACAGTAATTCAAAAAAATATATATGTATATGAGTCTAAATAAAAACAAAATATATAAAAATAAATATTATATCATATGTAATTGTTCCGTGGTTTCGTTTTTTATTGTTACATATTCAATTAAATTCTTATTAAGTTTTACTAAAAGTAAAAGTAATTCGTTTCTTTACTGATTAATCCTGTAAGCAGTTATCAGTGTGTTGTATTTTAATATTATGCATGACCTCGTAATGGCGTTTTATATTTCCAGATATCCGTCCTTTAAGCATTTTTTTACAAATAATACATTTCGATGTATTATTTTCCTTATCAAATGCAACATATTTTTCTAGTTCAAATTCTCTTTTGCGACCCATTCTCTACTAAACTCATACAAACAATAAACTGAAGGAATTTTTCATGGCTGATATATTGTGAAGATACGATCAAACTACTTGTCAAGCCTTTCGTAGTATTTGTAAAAATGTGTTTCTATGTATTATACCGTCGCATTGTTGTGTGTCTCTTTTTATATCAATCATTATCGGTGTAACACATACAATCACATGTTTTACAAAGCCTATCACAATGCTTTCTAAGTTGCTTGAAGCATTAAATAACTGCAGGCTGGCGACTTAAATCTGTCCAAATTGAAATACGTACGATGTTCGACGCCATCAAAGCTGCACGGCTATATTTGACGGTGGCGCCTATATAATTTTGAATATACATGTTTTTATAACAAAAACTTTTAGGGATAAAAAATAACGAAAATTGTATGTACATTTATTTATAAAACTAATCTACGATTCAAGTAAAAATTCAATAAATATAATAGAAAAAATCAGATAACTCGGATTCATAGTTTTTGTTTTATTATACCTAACTAAGCCTTATTTGTATTTTTAGTTGATCACTTAATATTTTACATGCATATATTCATACGTACATACATGCATAAAATATATTAACTAAAAATTATATTTTTTGTAATATATTCTTTAATTCCTAAAATGGTAAAATTGTTCCCATTAACACAACAAAAATGATAAACTACAATGGCAACGCTGCTAACTTTTCTTCAAGGAAAATAAAAATTCTATTTGTGAATCGATTTTTTTTTAATTTTTCGATTATGTTCTTTGAATGAATGATTCATGTAGGGAATTTTATATTTAAATTGTGGTGAGAAATTTATTTTCAAATTTTTTAAAATATCATTTGTCTCGCAACTTTTATTTTTAAAATTCGGAAAACAAAACGAATTATTCGTCACAATGTGGAAAATTTAATTCATTCAAATTAATATCATTCATGATTAATATCTATTCGATTGATTTGCGTACTATGTTAAAAACAAATTAAATAACGCTTACTATGGTAAGCAACTAAAAGTGTATTAAAATGTAACAAATTTAAGAAATTTAAATTTTCTAAATCTACAAAATTCATTTAAATAAATTACGATATATTTCTGTAAATAAACGAAATTCATTATTAGTAAGTACTAAATAGTTAACCGAAAGAACCAAAGCATTGTGCATATTAAAACATTTTTTTGTATATAATATCTTTACGTAACAAATAAAAATTTATATACTAAAAAATAAAAAAAATAAAATTTAAAGATTTCGTTTATTTTACATTATGGTACAAAATTACGAAATACTTAGCGTACATTTTTTTGCAATTTGTACGAAACTCTGGCATATTTCACGAAAATAATAATTACAAAGGATTTTGTGTTTTACGTAAAAGTATAAAAATGTTTTCTAAGTTGTTTACGTTATATGTACGAAAATTTAATTTATTTAATGAAAAACGCAACTAAGAAATTTTTTTCGTAAAATGATTCAGTTTTTTTTTTCGGTGTATAGTTAATGCATCTGTTGTCAATGTTAACTCAATTCAATCTGGTCATTGAAGAGTCATTCCAACTTTCGCACAACCAAATTGTTACTTAGTATTATGAAACAAACTCGTTTTTAGTTTAAACGTAGCCAATTTTAAATATTAAGTTTTACAAAATACAAATTTTGTGAAAATTAAAGAAAACAAAATGAAAAAGTTTCAATAAAGTTGAGAATGGCAATACAAATTTATTAACGCCGAACAAGTTTTTGTACAAGTTGCGTACCACAATGGGGGCTAAGTATTTTTTCTACATGTTTTAATTTTAATAATATTTTTTTAGTAAGATTTTAAAAATATAGACCTTTTTGTATGCACATTTATGTACATATGTATGTGTTAATTTATGTATATAAATATTTTATTTCATTTTTTTATTGTACTTACTACTTCTTTCCGATATTTTGTAGTTTTTTTCTGTTAAACAAACGAAAAAATATGTATTTGTTTTAGAAAAAACTTTTTTAATCCACTTACCATATCACTCTTCTTTGATTTTTTTGGTCGCTTATTGTGGCTAAGTTCTTTTTCTATCTAAAAATAATAAAAATAAATGTTGGTGAGTTTTTAAATGCTTAAAAAATCATATATATGTATGTGTACATTTGAGGTTTGAGTTCAATCTAGCTGTAAGCTGCTGGAGTTTTTTGTTCTAGAAAATTTAGTAAAAAAAAAAATAAAATAAATTAATCAATACAAATTTTTTTATCTTCTTAAATACATATTTTATGTATTCTTAATTTTTTTAATTATTATTTTATATATTTGTATTTTAATTTTTCCCGAAAGTTGTGGCAATTTATTTTTATGTAAAATAATTGATCTCCAGCTCATCATTATGTATAATCTATATATGTATATAAAAGTGAAACTCTGTGTGTGTGTGTTAGCTATAGACTCCGAAACCGTAACCGAAACTTTGGCAAGTTGTTGTACACATTCCAGGGACTATTTATGGGTGGTCAAAAGTGGGCGGTGCCACGCCCATAAAAAATTAGTTATAATTTTTAGCTACTTGCACTGGACCGATTTTTCTAAAACTTTGCACACTACTATACAATTTCGTGATTATAAAAGTGGGCAGGGCCACGCTCATACAAAAGTAATAATTTTCAGGTAATTGCACTGGACCGATTTTTCTGAGACTTTGCACACATATTGAACTCTCATGATAATACTATTTCGTGATTAGAAAAGTGGGCAGTCATGCCCATAAAAAAGTTATAATTTTTAGCTTCTTGCACTTTATATTTAATTAAAATTCAGAATGCATTTTTATTCATTAAGGGGCGTAGCAACGCGCGCCGGGCTTGGCTAGTAATAAACATAAAATCTTTTTTTTTTTTAAACAACTCTAAAAGTACCTATAAGCTTTTTACTATTTCTTTTATTTTATATTTTTTTCAATCTTAATATGTACTTTAAATTTATATTGCAAAAAATACTCTAGATAACCACTTACGGTGAAATCGGAATCCTTTGTGTCATCACTGCTTATATCGTTATTATACAGCTAAAAATATGGAAATTATTTTGTTACAAATATAAACGTATAATGGCATGCAATTAGAACCTTTTGTGTATTAGTACGCCTCTCTTTATTCCAAGTATTTTCTTCCTCGTCACTAATATCTTTGTCGTTTTCATGACCCATTTCATTACCATCATCACGAGACAAAACATCGTCAGCGAAACTTTCAGGGTCTACAGAAGTTGAGCCAATTTTTGTTTCGATATCGGGTATGCCATTTATTTTAAGATTTTCCATTTTTAAAGGGTCATTAGTTACACTTGCACACATAGTGTCATTTGAAACTACGGTATTAATTGATTTGTGTTTTTCCATCTTCAAGGGATCGTTATTTAGATACTGACAGGACAACTTATCTACAGTTATAGTGTTATCCATCGACTCTTCTAAATATATTTTCTGTTCCACTTTTACGTCCACCTGATTAGATAAAATACTTAAGCATTGTGGTTCCAATTGTTCTAAATCAAATTTAAAATCTTCCTCAAAATTTTGCATATGATCTTCTTCAAGATGTTTAGTAAACTTTTTAAGCTGATCACAATTAGCACTACAAAACGCACAATGAAAGGTGTATGATTTTGTTTTATATTTAATTTTTTTAATATCAATTAATAGTTCACCACACTTTTGAAGTTCGGATTTTTTGTTTGCACCCATTTTAAAGTTATCTTGTAAAACAAGTATGTATAAACGTAAATCCATATAAATAAAAAAACAACAGTTAGTTGTGACAAAAAACTATTTATTTCAAGTAAAATAATCGATTGTGTTACATCATAGACAGTTATCGATTTTAGCTAAGCTATTTTCACACGATTTAGGTACAAATCGTTACTTTAGTTAATTTTTGCCGTCAACCTGGTTGGTTTTTTTTTCACGCGGCCCTATTAAATTACCTTGTGGTTTGTGCAAAAATTAAAGACCTTGTTGGCAAAAACGAACCAAAATAATCGATTTACCCAACTCTAATCTGAGCTCTGTTTATAGAATTATGATTTTCTTCAATTTCACCATGCTGGTTACCAGGTCATGTCGGCATCACCACATACATACATATTTGCTGAAAACAACTTATTAAAGCACCCATATCATATGTCTAGGAATGTTTGGAATAATATCGGTAATGCGATTCAGCTTTTTCCATATTTTAAGAGAGAAAATTAATTTTTTTCTGCTATTTTGAAGTAATCTGTTAAGGATCTGCAAAGTTTAAAGATACCAGGATACTAAAAATACATCAAGGTATTATAGGAAATTACACTTAAATTATAATGCCTCTGTATTTTCTCTTTTAATTAACAAAGAGAAATAGTTACAACATGGAAGAATACATTTTTAGAAAAGGTGCAATCCAAAATATAATAATGGTATGTTCTATTTTAGACTCACAAATTATATATTTTCAGAGTTTTGGTTTCATTTAAGGATGGACTAACTATGTTCGTCTGCTAAAAGCACGAGAAAGCTCGAACACAAAAGCTAGATAGATGCTATTTTGCCAAAATATTTCTGGTGCATTTAAGATGGTCTTAATATTGGGCATAATCGGTGTACAATGAAAAGAGTTATAGCTTTTAATTCAAGACTAGGTCATAAAAAATTTATTTCGGACATCGAAGTGTTAACGGCTAAATACAAAAATTACTCTCACAAATAACACTTGGAACAAAAAGTACACGAACGGAAAATTAAAAAAAAAGTATAAGTTACTCAAAACAGCTATTCGATTTACAAACGTTGTGTTGTAATATGTGTATACTTTTGATAACTCAAAGCACTTTATAATTCTATCCATTTTGGTATTGTAAAAGGGGACTTTGTAATCAGCTGTTTCGTAGACTGAACATACTCTAATTATGTAGACACAATTTTAACGTATTCTTTAAATGTAAACAAAACTGATTGCATTTCTTAATGCTCTAAACTAAAGACAGTAATTTATTTTGCAATATTATTAAAAATGGGAGCGAATAAAAATTCAAATCGTCAAAAGTGCGGCAATATATTAATAAATATAAAATCGATAAAAAATAAAAATAAGGGTTTTACGTTTCATTGTGCTTTTTGCAGTACGAATTGTGATCAATTAAAAAAATTCTCCAAGCATCTTGAAGAAATGCATTTACATTACTTTGATGATGAACTACTGCAGGATGTAGAAGATGAGATAAAATGTCCGATTCTTCAACTTGAGACAGAAGAAATAAAAGTTGAGGAAGGAATCGAATTGGATAAATTGAATGAAAGTTATACTAAAATCCAAAATAATCTTCCGGGTGCACAGGAACATGAAGATCCCTTGATGACAAAAAAATCACATAAAAATGTTTTAAAAATGGAGTTTGCACACACAAACATTAAAAACGAACATACTGATAGTGCCAATGCACAAAAGAAACACTGCTTTATTACTAGCCATGAAACCTCAGATAACATTAAAAATATTTGCAAAGATACAATCGATATAGGCGAATATACTAGCAAAAATATTGAACCATTTTCATTTCTTGTTAAGGATTACAGTTCTGATGATTTTTCTGATAATTCAAATGATGCTGATTATGAGGTATACATATGTAAAAAATTTTGTTGAAATTTGTTTACGTTAACTTTTCGCACATTACATTTGTAGCATTTTGATTTTTCTATTAAAAATAAGCGATATTATATGTATTTATTAGTATTATCCAATGACTTTTAGAATATTTACTACGACTCATGTATATCTTTTGAAGAAATTGGTGTGACAAAACATACTTTATTGCTACTTACATACCTAGGTATGTACTCATTTAAAATTCAAATTTTTTCTTCTGATAAATCTTAGGTTTTCGGATAATCACATTATATTGATAAAATGACTATAGAACAGAAAAGATTTTAAAATATTTTTGATATTATTTGAAATAATGACTGTTATAAGAAATTTAAAAGAATCACTTAAGTGTGTCTTTTTAAACAAAAAAACCCTTAGAGTCAGTTTCCTTGTCAATGAATTTAATTTTGAGGTTCAAGTTGCTATGTAGAAGATAAGTGGGATATCTAAAAGGTATTTCAAATTATACATATATTGAGTAATTTAGGATTACTCCTAAATATTTAATTTCGTCCTTCAATGGGATAATAGTTCCCCTTTATCATAAATATCTGGTAGGAATGCGTTTTTGTGATTTGTTAAATGAAAATATAATAGCTTGAGTTTTATCGTCATTGATTTATATATTCCATTTGCCGTATTATTTACGAATAAATCTTAAATTATTTTCCATTCCCCTTATTATTGCATTTGGAATTTACCGCAACAAATAATGGCGCTATAATCGGCATAAACAGTTGTATATTGGTATCTGCTTAAAGCGATATCAGATGTATATATCAAGTATAGTGAAGGGGTTAATACCGATTCTTCAGACAAATATAATTTATTTTCGTTTATCTAAAAAGCTTTTGATAAGTTTTTGAAAGTAAATTGGAAAATTGAATATATTTAATTATACACAATTCCATCATGCCAGTTTGAATCAAAAGCATTTTGGATATCACGAAAAACGACTCCAGTACTTTTCCAATTACTTTTATTACTTTCAAGAAGTTTTACAACTCTTTTTTAAGTTGATGTACAGTGGAGTGCTTCTTTCTAAAGCCAAATTGTTTTCGTTTTATGATTGTTATAATTTAAAAAATCTAAAATTCTGATGTGAATAATTTTCTCGAACACCCTGTCCAATAGTAGGATAACTAGAGAATTTTACCAGTGTCACTTGCCGATCTTGGGTGAGATTAGAGCTGGCGATTATTGTCTGGGCTAGTCCGGCTCCATGGATTATTTTGTGAGCACTATGTTCGTTTTTTGGCGTCAGCCGAGAGTGATACTGCCCGATAGAGAGAGCTGGACAGGTAAGGGCAGATTGTGGATATGCTATTTTTACTGATGTCTCGAAGATGTGGGGCACTAGAGCGGGGCTCTACATTGAAGATCTTAATATCAGAAAGTCATATAGTTCCTGACAAGTGCAGTGTCTTTTGGACGGAGGTTCTAGGCATCTTAAGGGTCGTGGAATTAGTTAGGGGCAACATCGCTAAGGGCTCGGAGATCACTATATATGTAGACAGCCAGGCTGCTCTTAAGACCATAATGGGCTGTTACGTGAACTTCAAGCTAGTTGATGATTGAAAAATAGCTTTGGAATCTTAGAAAGAGGATTTTAAGCGGGACTAATCGGGTCTGAAATAACCAAACGGACTGCTGGGTATGGCATGTGATGTGGCAGATGCTTAGAAATTCCGATCTGAATTCGCTTCGCCACATTGGTAGGGTCTGCGTTAGGACCACGATAGGGACCTGTCGGAGACAGTTGAGCACATTCTGTGTAAATGTTAAAGGCTGCAAAATATCAGGCTGAGATAGCTGGGTAGTAGATTCCTATGCGAATTTGGGGTTGTCTCGATCTGTGGGCTCGAGTGGATTGTAATTAGTAATGGTATGTTAACTAGCAAATATGTCAGTAATTAAATATGAAAACAAAAAAATTAAAATTAAATGAATATTTCATCTTTTAATGTTTTATTGTGTTCCAGTCTTGTCTACATCTGCACAATACAAGTTACTTACAATTATATTTAAACTGGCACTATTCCACCTATCGCCTACATTTACATTTGCTGGTTTCGAGTTCATACACGATAAAATCGAAAGATTAACTTACGATTTTTACAGAAAATGCCAATTTTTACAACAGCCACATATTAATGAACTGATCTCATCATAATTTTACCTACCTTTTGATGTTATATAATACCCCCGCTTTATAAAGCTTTTAAAAAAATTTGTCCTTCCATTTATATATTGTAGCACATAGCTTTTAAAGTTGAAAATTTATATTTAAGTAGAATAGGAACAAGCTTCTAAACTCTTTACTCTCATACTTAAATCAAATGTAAATAGAATTTTTATTACTCCAAATAAATTGAATTGAATTAATATGCATGTAGCAAAAGCACTTATTATACTATAGTTAAGTTTATTATATCTGCATAAGCTCATGATCTCCAATGACATGCTAAGGTTAAAATCAAGCATGATTAACCTGAATCGAACCACTTCATCAATTGAATTGTTACTTTTTAGTTGTTTTTTTCTACGTTCATAAAAAAATTAAGTTTTAAGGATATAACGGGTGATCCAACTAAAAAGCACGATTTTATTTGTAAATAAAACAAGTAAGAGCGCTATATTCGGCCGTGCCAAATCTGATAATACCCTCCACTGTCATGTAGGTATAATGACCAATCGTAGCTTAGCCTAGATTTTAGATTTCATATAATACGCTATTTTCTTTATTAATTCCGACGCCATCTTTGATTTTTAATTTTTACATGGTTAACTGTATTCTACTAGTCAAGTCCTTTCATTTGATACCCATATTGTTGGGGTTAAAAAAATTCGTTTCGCCATTTTGTTTCAGACGCCATCTTGGATTTAACACTTTTCAATAGTTTACTATATTGTTCTGGTCGAGCGCTTTTTTTGATACCAATATTGTGGGGGTTAAAAGGGACAAAGTCGTAACTTCTATATTTGACTCATATATTCGCCATTTAATCTAGGACGCGATCTTGAATTTTTTCTTTTCATATCTAACTATATTTTAATACTCAAGCCCTTTCATTTGATCTCCATATTGGCTCTCTTGGTTATATAGAAACTGAAAAATATCTACTTTCGTTTGTAAATTTTAGAAAAACACCGAAGCAGTTGTACTTTGGTTCTTATATCTCTGTTGGTTTCAAACCGATTTGTTAGTTTTTCTTAGAAATAATTTCTGAGATTACGGCTTATATTTGGTATCTTAAGCGTGTTTAAAAAATGTTGACATATTTAAAAAAAGTTATTCCTCTCAAATATTTTTTGCCTATAACTTTGCCGATTAGTGACCAATTTGTTCAAGATTTTTCATGAGTATCTCCAGGCATACACAATTTAAAAATACTAACAATCATGTCTATAAATTATCCTAGGGCGAAAAACAAAGGCAGTCGTGTTTGCTCATATCTCAGATAGTTATATGATATTTTGATACCTTACACGGGTCTTGGCGATGCCGAGGGCTTTAAAAAGTTGATTTTAACATACAGACCGACAAACGGATAAGCTTTCAGAAAATATATACTTATGGGGTCGGAAATGAATAGTGTAGAAATTTCACACGGAATGACAAACCTGTCATGTGAAGGAAATAACAAAAAGTTTTTAGCGAATTGTCTTTAAATTATTTTTTTTTAAAGATAGAAGGATCTACGACAGTTTGTATGAAACAAAATATTGTCCAAATGATCCAATGACACTGAGACATAATTAAGGTTCAATGTCGTTAATGTAACGAATTATCTCAACCTTTAGCTCTTGAATTGTTCTTGGCTTATTGGCGTACACTTTTTCTTTTAAATATCGCCAAAGAAAGAAACCCAATGGTGCAATCACCATTGCCACGACGTGAATTTCTCGCGCAAAAAAGCCATTGCCTTTTGACGCATGCAACGGATTTTTAATAATCACTTGTGATTTTAAATTGCTCAAATGCTGCAATTCTGCTTGTTAAAGAATTCACTGAGAAAAAAGTTTGCCGATTATGCTGACCAAAAATTCACGAAGTGTACAAAATGTATTTTGGTTTGAACGCCTATTTTCCTTAAAGGCTTCAGTAAACGTGTTGCTCAAATGTATATCTCTTAATAGTCCAATTTGTCAAGCACTTAAACAAAGAAATTTCAAACAAGTAACAGTGCTATATTCGGCCGTGCCGAATCTTATATACCCTTCACAACGTGTAGTCATGCAATAACAATTGTTTGTATCACCATTCATCCCATATAAAATACGTGCATACGTATTGGCTCCCAGCTGAGCCAAAAAAATTTTATTTTATTTTTTTTAATATATTATTTATAATTTATTATTTTATTTTATATTTTTTTAAAATTTTTTTAAAAAATTTTTTTAATTTTTTTTTAAATTTTTTTAAAATTTTTTTTTTGTAGTTTTTTTTATTATTTTTTTCTTATTTTTAATATTTTTTTTTTGTAATTTTTTTTTGTTTGGTATGTTTTCTACATGTATGTATGTATGTATGTTGTTGTAATTGTGAAAAAAAACGAGGTGGTCGTGCTTTTTTGCTCATATCTCAGAAAGTTATGGGGCGATTGTGCTGAATTTCAATAGCGATTCATTCCTGGATATTTTCAAGAGATTGATACCATATACAGATCTGAGGAACATATAGTTGCTTCTAAAAGTTGATTTCAACCAACACACGGACAGACGGGCATTCGGACAGACGGTCAGGGCTTAATCGACTCCTCTATTCATAAGCTTTCAGAAAATATATACTTTATGGGGTCGGAAATGAAAATTATAGAAATTACAAACGGAATGACAAAGCTATATATACCCTTGTGCACCACAGGTGAAGGGTATAATTAAGTTGTTCAAAAAACGTTAAGGTGTATCTCACAATTTGCATTGTGCATTATAATTGATCGAATGTAGTCGTCTGTCAAAGCTTCGAGAATTCTACTGAAATATGTCTATAATGGACAGATAATGAAAAACATCGCTTAATTTTTACTTAAAAATTCAAAACATAAAATAAATTTAAATTGCTTATACATACATATGTATGTGCACATATATCCTGCAAAATAATCTATGACAATAACTATGCAGGGGTTCAACTGATGACAAAGTGCTTTAATTTAGCTGAAAACACTAATGATTTTAACATTAGCGTATCATTGGAGATCATGTCTTTATATGAATATATCAAAGAAATGCACTCCATTCTAATAAGTTCATAGAACACAGGTATATTTGGTGAAAATCATCGGATGTTTGATAAGTTGATTATGTTTGTTTACATGAATTTTTGAAGATATTTTGCATGATGTTGCATTCATTTTTATGCACATCATTTATGACAAATTATTTTGCATTTAGTGAGTCATTTAGAATGAATGCTTTTACACAATTGTTTTTGAAGCCTTTAAAATGTAATTCGTTTACCACTACTTCCAATTTTTTTTTATGTTTATGTATGTTTTGTAACACCGATTTCCAGAACTTACAAATTTTTTAATTGAATTATGAATAACCATTTCTTTTTTATTAATATGCATAAATATTTACGCATTAAAAACTAAAATTTTCTTTGTAACTTTTATTTTCAGGCCGAAAATGAATCATATAATACAAAAGTGTTAAAAAGTTCAGGAAAAGAAATCGTAAGTTTTAAGCTTAAAAAAATTTCATGTTATTGATATAATTAAAAAAACGGTTCAGCACAAGCTTAACGATCATGTTCTTGCATAAATTTTTTCCTAAATCTTAAACATTGTCTTAATAAAAATTTAAAAATATTTTTTTTTTCAATTTTTATTTTTAGTCTAAAAACAATTTGAATAATACAAATACAAGCAAGCCGAAAAAATGTAAACGGGTAAGAAATTTTCACAGAAAAAAAAACAAATCACGAGATAACGTACATATATATTTTATTTCTTCCATTGCAAGACTATAATTAAAGGAATTTTGCCAACTCTTCTAAAAGAATACAAAAAGTATGAAATTTTATGGCAAGTGCACAAAATTGAATTTGGAGTAAAGAATAAAAAATATGAAGTTTATTCAAAAATTCTTGAAGACTTAAAATTGAAGCATCATGTTGATATAACCGTGGAAGATATAAACTACCACATAAATTATTTAAATGAATTATATTGCAAAAACAAAGAACAAGAAATAAAATGTAAAATGGAGAAAACGGAATTTGTACCTGAATGTGAACTCTATGCGCATATGTCGTTTCTCAGCGACAGCCAGGGACCTTTTCTTTGTGAGATTTGTAATGAAATACTGCCAAAATATTACTTATACTGTCAACATATGGCCCAACACAATGGTACTCAGCCCTTTAAGTGTCCATCTTGTGAAATAATGTTTAACAATTATCACAAGTATCTAATACATAAGAAACGGCATTTGGGCATTTATAATTTTCACTGTGATATATGCGGCAAAGGATATTTGTTTAAAAATGATCTAGAGTGGCATGTTACTTCTCACACAGGCGACAAGCCATATTTGTGTCAAATATGCGGTACCGGTTTTAGGGCACGCCATGGTTATGACAATCATATACGACGGCATGAAGAACGTTTCCGTTACGAATGTCACATATGTAAAAGAGGTTTTAATCAACTACATGCTCTTAACAATCATGTAAAGGCTCATCTTAATGTACGTGATATAATATGCAAAATTTGTGGTAAAGGTTTTGTGCATAACAAATATTTGAAAAGACATCAACTTATACATGGCGACGTAAAGAATTATAAATGCAATGAATGTGGCAAAGCGTTTTTTCAAGCATGCGGTCTGCGAGCCCATCGAAAAAATCATCATTCCTAAAATACATGAAAGCTTCTCCTACTAATGAACGTGTATATATGTATGTAAAGTATGATCAAATTAAACATGTACTCTTTATTTATTAAACAAAATTATTTTTTTAATTTAATATTAACGGGTTATTTAATACTTAATGGGCCTTATTATTTATTCCCTTTTACGATTGCCGAAATCATTTTTTGTGCGGAAGCTAAATTTAATTGTTCATTCTGTTGCTGTAGTATTATATTTTTTCTAAATACTGTTTTTCTTTAATGTTAAAATCGTTTTTTACTGTTTTGTTTCACCAATAGCTGGCACAATAACAACTTATATTTACCCAGCCAACAAAATTGGATGTAGTGCAAAAAGAATTACAATTTCGAAACTTCTAAATCAATAGAGTAAAAGCATTCCTTCTAAACAATTTTCTAAATGCATGCAACATCATGCAAAATATCTTCAAAAATTCATCTAAACAAACAAAATCAACTCATGAAACATCCAAAGCGTTTCACCAAATATGCATGAGTTCTATGCACTTATTAGAATGGAGTGCAGTTCGTTAATATATCCATGTAAATTCATGATCTCCAATGACATGCTAATGTTAAAATCATTAGTGTTTTGACCTAAATTTAATCACTTTATCACCAGTTGAACCATTGCAAATTCACTTTTTTGCCATAGATTTTTTTGCTGGAAAGGTATTTTCATATGTAAGTAAGTATATGCATCGCGGCAGCAAACACAAAAATTAAAAAGCATGAATTTTGTATATGTTCTAGTCCTGCATTTAGTTCTTTAAATAACAATAAGTTCAGCTTAACACTTCGATACAATCCTTCACAGAGAGTGTAAAAATATAAGTATATAAAAAAAAAATCGTTTGCGACTTCATAAAATGTATATTTTCTGAAAGCTTATGAATAGTGAAGTCGTTTGAGCAATGTCTCTTTGTCCGTGTGTATGTTGAAATCAGGGGCCAAATTACGGCATTCGAACGTGATCGAAATTGTAAAATTCTTATTAGAATCTCTATACCTAAAGCACAGCGAACTCGATCGTTCGAGTAAAATTTCGATCGTGATCGAATGCCGTAATTTGGCCCCTGTTTTTTTTTTAATTTTTTTTTTTTTTTGTAAGTTCTGTTGGCGTATAAATATGTATATATAACACTTATATACATATGTACTTACGTATTACGTATTAGGTTCGTTCGAGAACTCACAAATTTGTACGAATTTGTACAAATTTTCACTGCATTTTACGAAATTGCGTTCGTTTACACAAATTTGTAGTAAATAGGTCTGTCTGCGTACACATATTTTGCATCATTTTATGCAAAATGTTACAAAATCTTGCAAAATGTTGTCTGCGTACTCAAAATCTCTTGCAACGAGAGAGCAAAAAAGAAAATTTTTTGACAGTTGGAAGTTGAGAACTTGCAAAATGTTGTTGGAGAAATTTCTTCTTGCAAGATTTTGCAACTAGTTTGAACAGCTGTTTTTATTTACTAATTACGAAAAAATTTTTGTAAAACGAAAATAAAAATTGAAATTTAACAATGGCAGAGGTAAGTAGTTAGAATTGTGCTGATTTTTAACGTTTATAAAATATTATAATAAACAACATTTTACCGTAATGTAAGTGGATAGGAGATTGCAGAACCGATAAAATTAGCATTTTTTAATTTACCGCGAGAATTCACTTTCTCGTACACATATGCTAAAACTCTTTTGCTTTGTAATTTCAATTGTTTACACACCGATCAGCTGTTTTCTTGCAAAATTTTACTGGATACTGTCTGCGTACTTGTTGATATATTTTTAGCCGCCAGAGTAAAATTGGTCTTACTCTCCCAAAAAAATTTACTGAGTATTTGCTACTGGAAAAGTACGCAGACAGACCTAATGAGAGCACAATTTGAGAGCTAGAAGTGACAGTTCTTGACTGAGTATTTGCAAATTTTTACTACAGAAATTTCTTGCAGTAAGATTTAGCAAAACCAAAAAACATTTGATTCAAAAGGTAAACAAACAAAATCAAGCAAACAAAAAGTATACAATTTGTGAAAAAAATATTAAAAAAAAGGAAAATCCAAACAAAAGTGCAAATTATTATTAAATTTAAATTCTTTGTGAAATAAGGTTAATATCTTTGTTAATATAATATAATACTTTTGAATCTCAGGTTTTATTACTATGTAATATTGTTATTTTGGCCACGAAGGCTTTATATTACGAAATGAATAAATAAATAAATAAATTAGGTTAGTTAACAATATCTACAGGTGAAAGAATGGAACTGCCTGAATCTGGCGCAGGTATACATACTTAAATACATATCTGCACATACATATGTATGTACATAGTTCCCATTAAACAACACAATATTTATTTGCCATCAGCTGTTGCTTCAATCTTACGAATTTTTACAAATGTCTGTTCGAGTACTTTTTTGGACAAATTCTCTTTTTGAGAGTAAAATTTTCAATTTACTAAATAATTACTCATTTACTACAAAGTGCAGTAAAAGTACTCAAACGAACCTATTAATGAAAAGGAAATTGTATAAAAACTTCCCCATAATAGGTTCGTTCGAGTACTTTTACTGCACTTTGTAGTAAATGAGTAATATTGCATTCTTACTTGTTATACCCTTCACAGTGAGTGTAAGGTATGTATATAGGTTTGTCATTCCGTGTGAAATTTCTACAATATTCATTTCAAATAGGCATTGTCCGTCTGTCCGTGTGTATGTAAAGTTACGTATGTAAGTTTTTTAAACCCATCGACATTGCCAAGAACAGTGGAAGGTATTTAAATACATATTAGAAATATTCGGGAGCATATCGGTATTGGAAATCAGCATAATCGTCTTATAATCTTCTGATATATGAGCAAATATGACGACAAACTTCAGTAAAAGTAATATCCCAGCAATTACCATAACCCATACATATATCTGTGGCTTGGAGCTAAATAGGCCAATGTCAAAATATTTACTTTTGAGAAAATTGGAATTGAACTTTAACTTTTATAGGTGCTTTCATAGTGACATTGGCCAGCATTTTATTTATGAAGCTGTTCTGGGTTAAGTATGACTTTAGCTGTTTTATTATAATGAAATAGAGCAAGAATACAAATCTAATGCAATGATTAACTCAAAAGAGCAAAAAAGTGACATTGGCCCTTTTAGCTCCAAGCCACATATATATACTCGTATACCCCAAATAGATACCACGAAAAACTCAATGAGACATTTATGATTAAAATATCGAATAAGACTTAAATGATTTATTTACAAAAAAAAAAAGTAATAATAATATTAGTAATAAATTACATCTAAATACATATATATGTACATATATATGCATATTTTTCAAGTTAATTCTGTTATAAAAACGCAACAAATATAAATATGTACTAGTATTACATAAATATTTTTCATGTAGTAATTTAATTTTATACAATGCAACCAATTATATGAATATTTGTTTTAAAAAATTAACTTTTAAACATAATGCAAAAAAAAACATATTTATGTAAGTAAGTGAACATGTGAGGATAATTCTAAAACTAAGTCGACATTTGGCAAATATTTGCTCAAATAAGCGTTACCAATATTTATGATAAATAGTTATTAAATATTCTGTGATGATCAAATGTCGTCAAGCCATGTAACAATCGATTGATATTGAAATTTTATTAAATCAGGAAAAATTCTAAATAATTAGACATTTATTTAATTTGGAAGAAATTAATGCGTTTTCGTGATTATGTTTATTTCATCAAATATTTGCCTAATGTTAACATACTTTTGGGAAATAAAAACCGAAACATCCGCCAACATATTATTACTATGTACTCTATTTACTAAATAAATTTTACTCTGTGTTAGACTCTTTTTTTTCCTTTTTTACTTGTATTGCAGTTAGGTGAGGCTTATGGAGTTTTCGATGCGCTCTTAGTCCAGCACCTTGAGCGAACTCCTTTCCACAAACATGACATTTATAATGTTTTTTGTCTTCGTGTATTAATTTGTGATTATTCAGATATCTAGTTGCAGTGAATCCTTTACCGCATATATTGCACAGAATATCACGCACATTTAAATGTGATTTAACGTGGTCGTTTAATGTGTGCAAATGATTAAAGCCCATTTTGCAAATGTGACATTCGTACCGAAAACGGTTTTCGTGCCGACGAATGTGGTTATCATGATCACGACTAGTTCTAAAACCAGTTCCACATATTTGGCACAGAAACGGTTTTTCACCGGTATGATAAGTTAAGTGACGATTTAGTTCAGATTTTTTAGGATAACCTTTGCCACATATATCACAGCGAAAGCTATTTTCGCTTAGATGTCGCTTTACATGCGATATGCATGTATCAAACTTTTTAAATGCCAGTTCACAAAGAGGACATTTAAATGGTCTGGAGTTAGTGTGTTCTGCTACATGTATGTGATAGTTTTCATATTTTTTAACGATTTCACTACAATGTGGGCACATGAAGGGTCCTTGACAATCACTGAGAAATAATAGATCATTGTAAAACTTTGACGTTGGTTTAAAGTCTGTTTTTGCCATTTCACATTTCAATTGTAATTCCTTGTCTTTAGAATACAAACGATTTATAAACTGTATGTGATTTTTCAAACGCTCAAAAGTCAATTCAATCTTCCAATTTTGTTTCAGCTCCTCTAGCATCTTGTTAAATATTTCATCTCTTTTTGCGGTGATTCCAAAAAACACACTATTTACTTGCCACAACTCCTCATACTTTTTGTAAAGATCAATAACAATTGGTAAATGTGCTTCCTTAATATTTTTCTTTAAAAAAGAAAAAGAAAACAAGATTCATGCATTTTAATTATAAATTAGTATTGAACAAAATAAAGCTTTACTGCTTAATTTTGTAGAGCATAAAAACTTAAGAAAATTAAGCTAAAACTAAGTAAACACAGTTTTTCAGTACCATACTGTTTTAAAAGAAATTTTTGTCGCTGTGGAATTCCGATTATAAGACTATTAAAATCGAACCAGTCAAATTATAATGGCATTAAAAAAGAAAAAAGCCTACAACTGAACCAGTGCATTTAAAAAGCGTTAATAAATTGAAAGTAATAAATGTTAAATATAATATATACGTATAAACATATATTGGTAATAAAAGCATTGAGACATATATTGATTTCTACTTACGAAGCGTTTCTTTTTAATCTGCAAATATATTGAATTATTAATTTAATGTTCTAACATTTTTAAAGAAAACATACCCTATCTTTTGTTAGGGAATCAATATTTCGTTGCAAATATTTGATATGATCAAAATACCATGGCATCTTATAGTCATCTCCATTATGTCGTTTTTCAATTTCGTATGAGCACTCAAATCTCATGTTATTTATGCGATTTTTTGCAAAATCCCAAGACATATTAATCGCAAATTTCTCATTCATCTCATTTGCTATTTCTTCATAGGCCTTTTGACAAACAGCTTCATTTTTGCACTTTTCTTTTACGTCCCAGAGAAAAGGTTTTTTCTCAAAGGCTTGCAGCAAAGCAATGTTTAAATCTTTCTCTTCCGACTCCGCACCCAGTTCTGGAAGTGGTTTATTAGCTTTTTGTCGCCTTAGTTTAGATTTGTGACGAATTTTTAACCTTTTCGGCTCACCTTTGGACTATATATAAACAAATTAATACTTTGTTATATTATGATTTTTAACGCAATTCATTTATACAGAAAATCAATAAAAGAATATGAAATACAATATTATTTATATATTCATCAGATAATACAAAAAGCTTTATCGGCAATTTAAAATAATTTAAAAGTACATATGTAGGTACATACCCAGCAAAAAATGGAAGTAGTGAAGTGAATTACATTTTCAATTTAATTTATGTATTTATAGTAATACTAGAATATAACCCGCTACTATGATAGCGCAGTTCTTACTATTGTTTGAATGCTCAAGTTCTATTTTTAATTATTAAATGTTTTTGGTCCAACCCAGGAAAAAAAAATAGGAGTGTAAAGCGAATTACATTTTCAAGACTTCTAAATTAAATGTGTAGCATTCATTCTAAATGATTTCCTATTTGCAAAATAATTTCTCATAAATGATGTGCTTAAAAACGAATGCAACATCAGGACAAATAACTTAAAGAATTCATGTAAACAAACAAATTCAACTCATGAAACATCCGATGCTTCTCATCAGATATGCATGAGTTCTATGGACTTACTAAAAAGGAGTGCAGTTTATTAGTGTATTCATGTAAACACATGATCTTCAATGACACGGTAATGTTAAAATCATTAGCGTTTTCACCTAAATTTAATCGCTTCGTCACCAGTCGAACCCCTGCAAATTCACTTCTTTGTCATAGATTTTTTTGCTGGGAATTTATGAAAACTAGTGTATGTCTGATTCAATTTATTTAGAAATCTAAAAAATATAGTAAGGATATATTGGGCATATATTTTCTATCTAAAACCAAGATACTGAGTTTCAAAAATTAAGATTCATAAATTCAGAATTGCGAAAATTTCCTTTAAAAATAATAAAAGTAACTTCCTTCCTTCACTAAAAACTTCAATTTGGTTTCTAATTACCTATTAAATTAAACAAGTAAGATTGCTATATTCGGCCGTGCCGAATCTTATATACCCTTCACAACGTGTAGTCATGCAATAACAATTGTTTGTATCACCATTCATCCCATATAAAATACGTGCATACGTACACGTTAGAATAAATGTGGCATCGAATCCCAGCTGAGCCAAAAAAATTTTATTTTATTTTATTTAATATATTATTTATATTTTATTATTTTTTTTATATTTTTTTTAAATTTTTTTTAAATTTTTTTAAAAAATTTTTTTAGAAAAATTTTTTTTTAAATTTTTTTAAAATTTTTTTTTGTAGTTTTTTTTATTATTTTTTTATTATTTTTTTCTTATTTTTAATATTTTTTTTTTTGTAATTTTTTTTTGTTTGGTATGTTTTTTACATGTATGTATGTATGTATGTTGTTGTTGTAATTGTGAAAAAAAACGAGGTGGTCGTGGTTTTTTGCTCATATCTCAGAAAGTTATGGGGCGATTGTGCTGAATTTCAATAGCGATTCATTCCTGGATATTTCCAAGAGATTGATACCATATACAGATCTGAGGAACATATAGTTGCTTCTAAAAGTTGATTTCAACCAACACACGGACAGACGGGCAGACGGACAGACGGTCAGGGCTTAATCGACTCCTCTATTCATAAGCTTTCAGAAAATATATACTTTATGGGGTCGGAAATGAAAATTGTAGAAATTACAAACGGAATGACAAAGCTATATATACCCTTGTGCACCACAGGTGAAGGGTATAATTACCAAAAAAAATGTTTAAAAAAATTAAAAAAATATAAATAATATATAAAATAAAAAAAAAATAATATAAAAAATTTTTTTTTGGTTCAGCTGGGATTCGATGCCACGTTTACTTTAGCCAGTATATATGTATGTATGTATGTTGTTGTTGTAATTGTGAAAAAATAACGAGGTGGTCGTGGTTTTTTGCTCATATCTCAGAAAGTTATAGGGCGATTGTGCTGAATTTCAATAGCGATTCATTCCTGGATATTTCCAAGAGATTGATACCATACACAGATCTGGGGAACATATAGATGCTTCTAAAAGTTGATTTCAACCAACACACGGACAGACGGTCAGGGCTTAATCGACTCCTCTATTCATAAACTTTCAGAAAATATATATCTACTTTATGGGGTCGGAAATGAAAATTGTAGAAATTACAAACGGAATGACAAAGCTATATATACCCTTGTGCACCACAGGTGAAGGGTATAAAAAAGAACTTGAGTTTTCAGTAAAAAGTAAGAACTGCGCTATCGAAGTAGCGGATAATATGATATTCAATGTATAAATTCCAAGTTTAAAATGTTCAAATACATGATATAAAGTGAGTAATTCTACTCTTTTTTGCATAAAAGTAATTATGTTCAAAAAAGTACCAAACTGTTTTCCCGAATTTTCCCCTTTCTACCCTGTTATGAATGTGTTTTAATTTTTACCAAATTACATAACTTTTTATGTCTGGTTAAATACTTATTAGAAATTTTATGCAAACTGGCCCTGTATTTAGGAATTATACATATTTTCCAGTGGTTTTCCCTTTTTGGTACCTTTTTTGTCCCTCTAAAAGTTTCCAAAAATTTCAGCTAAATAATTGTCCATATTCTATTAGGCAATAATAATTATCAAATTTTGTCCCATAGAATAATATTAGAAAAGTTTCTTTTAAAAAAAGTACCAAAAATAGGGACAATTTTTACCCCTTATACATTCGAATTTAAAAATGAGCCGAAACCCTATTAATATTTCTTCGCGGATTAGCTAAAACAGTTTAAATTTTGTTCTTAGCTTTATGTGTTTGGGTACCAAAAAAGTACCAAATTATAGTTTTTAACTGTTTTCCCCCTTATGGGTTAAAAATTCAAAAAAAAAAAAAAAAGGCCAGACACCTGTCAGCTTAATTTTTGTGTAAATTACAATATTTTTCAATTTAATTTGTATCATTTTTAGTTTAGCATATATAAGATTTACCTATTTTTACCCCCTTAAAGTACGAATTTTCAAAAATCCATATACATTGAAAGAGGAACCAATTGTCCCAATTTCATGTCTCTAGCTCTTTGCGTTTGGGCTGTGCGATGATGAATCAATCAATCATCAGTCACGTTTCTCTTTTTATATATAATAAGATGTAATGTTAATTCTATTTACATTTGACTTAAGTATAAAAGTAAAGAGTTTAGGAACTTTGTAGCTTTTTTACTTAAATATAAATTTTTTACTTTGAAAGTTATATACTGCAATATATAAATGGAAGGAAAAATTGTATTATAACCTTTATGAAACGGTAGGTCAAAAAAGATGAACTTCGCAATAAATGCAACATAATGCAAAATATCTTTAACAATTCATGTAAACAAACAAAATCAACTCATGAAACATCGGCTGCTTTTCATTAACTTTGCATAAAACTAATGAAAATTTGCTAAAAAGCCACCGATGTTTCATGTTTTGATTTTGTTCGTTTACATGAATTGTTGAAGATATTTTTCATGATGATTAATTCATTTTGAACAAATTCTTTCGAATTTTGGGCCTTTTAAAATAATGCTTATTAGTCTTGAAACTTAGCCCTACTTCCAATTTTATTTATTTTTTTTTGCTGGGAATTGTTATGATATTTTGTATTCAGTTTGAGCTCATCATTCATGACAAATTATTTTGCATCAAGGGAGTTATTTAGAAACAATACTTTTGCATTATTGGTTTAGAAATCTTGAAAATACACTGCCTACTTCTACATTTTTTTGCTGTGTACCTATGTATAAACACTAAGAACGATTTGTTAAGCCAATTTAATACGTACTATGTATATTACTTGAATAGTTTTGGCTATCGCCACTTTACCATTATTGATTAAAAAATTACCTCAGAATCATCAGCAGAGTCCTCATTTATTTCTTCACATGATGAACTGTCATCCTGTAAAAAGCATATGAAATGCTTACCAATGAAAAAAAAATACATTAGATGCTTACTTCTTTTTCTGCTTTATAATCATCATCGTCATCGTCTTCAGAAAAATCATCAAACTTATTTTCAATTTTTATAGGCAATTCGATACTATCGCATTGATCATCTTCTTCTTTAACCTGAACATCACAATATTCCTTATCTAATGTCTTGCTAACAAGTGTAGCTTCTGTTTCCAAGGGGTCTTCTTTAACGCTCTCTTCAGGCAACATTTTATCTTCTGTTTCAGACATTTTATTTTCGATTGGTTCTTCAATTTTTATTTCCGGAATATATGCAATGTTCAAATCGTTTGATTCATCTTCAAAATTTTGCCAGTGCAACTGCTCCAAATGCATTGAAAATTTTTTCATTTGATCCCATGATGTCTCACAAAATGTACAATGAAATGTGTAAGTTTTTGATTTTTTATTTTTCTTATTTAAATTTATTAATATTTCGCCACATTTTTTTAAATTCGCTTTTGTATCAGCACCCATTTTAATGGATTGTATTTTTTACACGGCTGTAAATTTAAACGTTTTATTATTTTTAACTATTATTTTCTGAAATGAAAGTGTTTTGTGGTGTTTACAAGAAATTTGTTTATATTGATTTGTTGTATGTTCAGTACATGTTACAGCTGTGAGTGTTATACGTTCAGTTATACTACGTTTAAGTTACACTGTGTAACAAATAACTGAAATAACCTTACACTTATACAAGGTGGCGGTGCCAGCCCAGCTGACTATTTTTTTGTGTTCTGGAGTATGTCAAACTACATATTTAAAAAAATGATTTCAACTCTGGAAATTGTCAAACTCCATACATAAAAAAAGAGAGCAAAAATTACTCTCCTTAACGCTATCACCTTACGTAATTACACCATGAAAATAACCATAAATTTTTTATTATGTTAATGGAAGCCAAACGGTGTTGATCGATTCTCAAAAAT